>CM060940.1:20000000-20600000 GCA_030765085.1 Allium cepa
TTCTGTATGATTTCGTTGTCTATATTATACGTAATGCCCATACTTTCTATAAATTCAATAAGTAAAGCCAGAACGGCTAAGAATAAATAACAAAGTAAAAGATAAAAAATCCAAGAACAAGGCAAAATGTTAGCATAATTTATAAAATAACATTCCTCAACTTACGTTGGTGATTTCCATAATACTAGAAAATATAATTTCAAATGAGTTCACAAATGTTTAAGTCATGAATAGAAGATATTGAACATGGTTATTATTTACAATTGTTTGGGTTGAAGTAACTAAATAATTAAAACATGATTAGTTAACTAATTTATAATTTCAGCAGGTGTTATGTTCAATTTTCTTTTGAAAAACTATCAAAGATACTGAAAGCGGAATAACACTTGATTTCAAGAGAAAGTGCCAGTGATGGGCGATTTCATGTTTCTTCGGTTGGTTCTTCATCAACCAAATCTGATTCCCCTGTTACTTCAAGGAAGAACAAATATAGCAGGTCATCATTGTCTAATGCAACGCCTTTGACTTCCGTTAAAATGAAAAATACAAGCAACGAAAGAAAATTGTTCCCAGTTGGCCATAAGATCACAAATTTGAAACCAACAGCTAGAATTTCATGTGAGGAAAAGCTTTTGATCAACAAGGAAAGCAACGCCGTATCCAACTTTGGAGCCAAAAGCTATTTTGGATAAATCGACCAAAATGCTTGGAGGTTGAAATCTGCATCACGTATTGTTCCATTTGATATTAATATAAGTTCTGAATTAGTCGTTGATAATTCTGATGAATTTAATGGCGAACATAAGAAGATAATCTGTCTTTGATTCATAAGCAGTTGCTGTAAATCGAGAATCAGCAGTCTAACTTATTAGACCTCCTCTAGGTATATATCATGCTACAATAAAATTTACTTTTAGTCAATTATTAAAGTTGCACTATAATTTTCACTGAAATGCAATGTCGTTCGAAAAAACTTAATGCTTTATAGCTTTCGAACTATCTAGTAATTACCAAAATTAAAATCCAAATTACTGTTATAGCATTCATACTCAATGCATGTAATTTCTAAACGCTACTTTGTATAGGTATTAATTGTTATGTAAAATACATGTTCAGTTCAAACTTGAACATTTGGAAAAAAGGTAAATTTTGACATAGACATGTTAAAATAATTTAGTATCATTATAACCACTTTTTAAAACTTACTGTCAATGTAAACAACATTTTTTAAGTTCAAAAATATATTAATGCTTAATTACAGAAGGAGCAAAGGAAATTTTACAAAATAACTCTTTATACATGAAATGTGCCAGTAGTTCACATAATTTTGTTCTTGATCATTTCAAATATGAGCAAGAACAAACTCTTCACATACAAGGCAGAGAGAAAAATTTAAATTATGTAAATCTCGCTCCCTCGTGTAATAAAAATTTTAAAATTTTAAAATACGTAAGTTTCGATACATGGTTATGATGATTGTTAGTTTGTGGGTTTTAACTTTTGCGTATCCATATAAAAAAAATCCAAAGTCATGGTTGTTTCATGAAATTGGGTATAAGTAACGGATTAGTCAATGTAGTGGAACCTATGATACTAATGTATAATTATAGCTGACGTCGTTTTAATGAAATTGTTTAGAGCAATGAAAATTATAATTTTTCACTGTTTATGTTTTAGTAACTTAGTATCCAGGTTGAAACCCAAATCCCTAAATGTTGTGCTAGATGCTTTTTGGCTAATGATTGATTGACTAATGGGCAGTATGAAGATTAGGTTAACCAGTCTTACCTTCTCAATTTTTTAAGGAATGAACAACTGTTTATTAAGTCATAAAGTTATATTTTTAAGCATTAGTTGTGCCACGTTAATAATTTGCTAATATATATCTTGTCCGTCATCCGTAGCGTTTGTGCTTTTTTTTCACGAACAATCATATTAAATGCCAAAAACTTTTGTACCTAACTTACTTTTCTAATTTACGAAAAAATATATAATTAAGGGATTAAAATCATCCATAACTGTAAACAATTCAACTAGATCAACTTGCTACCAGTTGTTGTGACTATGATTATGTATGTGATCATAATACACCTATGCAACTTAGACACGAATACAAATGCCACTAAATACCAGATTGAACTTGGTAATCTGATGCAGTCAAGTTCAAGTGGTTCTTTACACTGGCAACTATTATCCAAAAATTTTAAAATTACTTAATAACACATTAGTTTAAAAATCAGGCAGTTTCAAAACATTTTAACGTCTATTTAATCAGTTGATGCATTATATTACCTCCAACGAGGTTTTCAAAACATTATTCAATTCGTAAATCATAAAGTTCAAACTTCGAATCAAAACGGGATTTAATTTGTCAACCGTAGATTCAAAAAATCCATATTTTAAGCTTTGCACACACTTTGAAACTGATTTTGACGTTCAAGCTTCTACATCTAAGCCTAAACCTCAGCTTTTTATTTTATTCTATTGTTATTCTGTTTGAAATACATTAGAATTTGAATTGTTGATCCAAATAAGCGTATTTGTAACAACCCAAATTTTATCAATTTAAAATGGTAATATATTTAAACTTTTGGAATTTAGTTTGAAAATAAATTGAAAAGTCTCAAATAAATAAATAAGTGATAATTTGTATGAACAAGATTCCAATTTCTTTTGTGTTTAAAAATTTGAAATAATAAATGTTTTATAAATCATTTGAATTTAAATTATATATATATATATATATTGCATATATGATTAGATTTGAGTGTATAAATTGAAATTGAACTTAAATTGTACAAGTATATGTATGAGTATATAAATGGACATAAATGGTTATAATCTACGTTGAATTGGAATTTGAATTTAAATTTAAAATAAATGTTTTAGAAAAATAATTGGCATTTGAAATCATAAAGGTGTAATTTATATAATGTAAAGATTGGTTAAAACATTTCTTCTTTTAATATTGTGTGTATATATATACAAAAATGAATAAGGGTTATAATTATTAATAAAGTGAATATGATATGAAATTTACTTAAAAATTCTTTTGTCTTTGTAAAAATTACAAGTGTTAAACATGCATAAGGGAGATGGTGTAAAAATTAACAAGTGTTGAGACCTCATGATTGGTTTTAACAAGTGGCATTCAATTTAGTTGATTTAATAAAATAATAATATTTAAAATCATAAAAACTTTTCAGCTTCCTTTTTTCAATTATTTAGTCTCCCAAATTTCCGAAAGAAAAGTAAGAAAATCTTGAACATCACAAATCTCAACACCAAAGGAAACAGTAAGAAAAAAAAATGCAACTTCCTCTTTAATTCAAAAATCGAGAATCATCTCCAACACAAAGTAGTAGTTTTACATTCCATCTCTCAGGTAAACTTTAAACTTTATAGTTTAGTGAATTTGTAATTTCAAAATCAATCTTTAACACAAACAAATTCAAACTGCATATTAGTATAAACAAAGCTCCAGTTTTGGCCAAAGAAAACAGTGCACGGATTCTTTGAAAAAAATTAAGGCAAGTGAATTTATTTTAAAAATTTGAATTTAAATTTGTTAATCAGTAATAAAGTAAGAATTAAGAAATTGTACTAATCACTTGCAGGAAAAAAAATCAAGTTCAAAGATTAAGTTAGTTTCTGGATTTCAAGCTGCAGACCCTATTCTCTGTTGCACAAGAAATCAACTGTAAGTCAATTGAATGTTGCGTGTTATTGATGAAGTAAGTAAACAAATACAACAGAGATTAAGCAAAGATTGTATTAACAAGTTGCAGATTTAATTTCAAGATCAAAGTAGGAGAAATATCCAGGCTTCCATCTTTATTTTAAAACAGTCAGGAGCTTTCTGTTCAAATCTGTGTTAGGTGAGTAAATTTTGCGAATCTGGATTCTTTGTGTTGTTTGACTCAGGTTTGAGACTAAATTGCAAAGTGTGTACATGCATGTGAATATTTGTCTGTGTGATGTGGATGCATGTCTGATATGCAAACAGAGATGTCTCTGTTTATTTCCAGGTTTCAAAAAAAATGAGAAAAGAAACCCTGTCTAAAAAAAATCTATCTCCACTCCTCTGATTCACTTCAGGCTATGGGATCTGAATAGAAGTTGTTAGTGTTTACTTAATTCAAATCTTAAAAATAGTTTTAAGCAAATCAAATTGAAGAATTTCCTGAAAAATCGAAAATACAGGCAAAATCAGAACCTGTCGAAAAATTTGATCATCATAATCTTTAATTTCAATTATATCAATTGAAACGTTTTTACAAGTGATGATTTTTGAAAGAAAAATCAGATTTTTTAAGAACATATTCACTGAGAAATTGAAAAATGAACGAAAGATGGGTTTTATTGAAATTCTGATGATCGGAGATGAAGATTATCTCGCGATCACGGCGGAGGCTAGCAGGGTGGTCTAGGATCATCGCAAAATTATTGAATGGGTTGTTAGATCATTATGGTGTTACAGATCGTCGAATTGGGTTTTTAACCATAAATTTTGGGTTGGTCAGAATGTTGGTTACTGCGGAGCCTCTGGTGATTCGAGTGTCATGGGATTTTGGGAGATTGTAGTGGGGAAGGCTAGCTAGATGTGTTCGGGTTTTAGGCGTTCCGATGGTTGGCGTAAGACGTTCGAGGTGATACTCTGGTGATAGCCGTTGTGCCTATTTTGATTGAGGTAACTCGATTTTGTTTTCGAGTTTAATCGGAGCTTCTTCGTGTTTGGGTAGCAAGAGGGGATCGAGGCGGGTTTGCTGGTGGTGATCTTGGAGGCCGGAGGTGACGGCTTCAACGGTGCACGTGCACGTGGCTGCCGTTCTATCAGTGCTGTTGGGTTTGGGATGAAACGGGTGACTCGAAGCGAGCATCGGGGCAGATCTTGTGGTAGCTCGAGTTTTAACTCGAGTAGAATGTTGGTGCGCAGGGTAAAAAAAAAGTACTTAGAAAAATTTAAGTTTTGAAAATTTTAAAGCGTACGTGTAAGTTTTGAGAAAACCCGAAGCAAACAGGAAGTTCTCTTAGGCAAAAACTCGAAGTGTGTCTCGAGTAATATGATTTCTGGTTTAAAACTTTAACAACCTAAGTTAAGTAAATTTCTAAAATATTCTTTTTTAGAATGATGACTATCTGTTAAGTTGGAATGTGCAGTTTTAAAAAGTTATTTTAAATAAAACTTAATTAATTAATTAAGGAATAATTAATTAATAAAGGTAATTAAGATTGAATTAATTAATAATTAATGATTTATAACTACTTAACAATTAATTCATAATTAATTAAAATAAATTAATTTATTAATCAGGATAATTAATTTATTAATTAGGATAATTAATTAAAAAATAATTAATTAATGAAAGTAATTAAGTTTTAATTAATTAATAAATAAGGATTTAATTAACAAGTAATTAAGATTTAATTAACTAATAATTAATAATTAACTAATTAATAATTGAGGATTAATTAATTTAAAATAAAGGATTATTAATCATTAATTAAAGATAATTAAAAAAAATTATGTGATAAATTGATTATAATCACGCTGTTAATTCATCTAATTGTTAAATGGTTAGTTATTATTGAAATGCATTGAGATGTTTGATATCCCCGTTTGTGATTGTGATACTGTGTGATGTGAATTACTTTGTGCTGGGCTATGATTCGTGATTTGTTTCTATATGTATGTGAGAACCCTTTTGCCCGTAAAACGGCATTTAAACTTCGATGCGACAGGGAGTCAGATTCCTGTTAGTTATCCGAAACCCATATCGAACCCTGAATGTGAATCTTTATAACTGATACATCAACATGTTTTAAAATTGCGCGCCCACCATTCTGATTAGCCGGGAGAGGACGTTTGTGTCATATAACCATTTCTGAATAGTGATTCGACGAAATTAATAGCATTTGAAGACGGTGATGAAGACTAGGTGTCTTCGAAAATGATAGGATAACATATCGAATGTCTCTACACCGAGTAGCTTCAGTATAGAGATCTCCACATGTGATGGGGAGTCCGATCGAATTGTGGATACCCGGATTTGCAATGGCTTCTTCCTTTATTGGACGAAGTGCCTTCGGTTCTGTTCGAACCCGGAAGAGACTTGTATGGCCGTATGTCTGGCACTACACTTTGAGATATAAAGCAGATTTCTTTCAAATACATATCTGTTAGTGGCGGAGAATTTGTTCTCTTAGCTTAACACCCTTCTTTGAGATGTACGAGCTTAGAGGTTATGTAGTTGAAGGTTACCAGCGATATACTCCCAATTCGGTAGTGTGGCATGCTAAGTGTTTCTGTGTGTTGATGATCATTTGTTGGTCATTTTTGATTTAAGCATGGCTTTCGTGTAAAGCATAGCTTGGTGGATGAGACCTCATCGGACCTCACACCCCAGAAATGGTCGAAACAGGAAAGATGCGGTAAGGTTATGAGGGTCGCACCCTTTAGGGTATGTCATTTCCTTTTGAAAAAAGGTGGTATTATGGTATGGAGCCCGGATTACTTTACCTATGTGGTTGTTGCAATCTCATTTACTGTGTGGTTGTTGCTCTGTGGTAGAGGGCCCTCGGATAAAGGTCGCAAATGACCGGGGGGTGGCATACTCGAGTAGTAGTTACCTAGTTACAGAGGTAACCCGGCCTTGTGTTTGCAGAGAGCCAGGTAGGTTCTCGGGACGTCCCTCCAGAGGCGTACCTATGTGGCAGTAGGAAGTTTCTTAGCCCGACCATTTGTTGAAAAATCCCAAGAAACAATACGAGCCTTGTACGGTTTTAGTTGTATAACTTGCCATGCAGCGTGGCGGTAACCTGCCACAAAACATGGTAGCTATAGAAGGCATACAATAATGGTTGTATGCTGGCTAAGATTAATATTATACTTTCGAAATTACTTTCTACACTATACACTAGTAATAATATCAAAGAATTTTTCCCATATCAAGCATATTCGACTATCATAAGAAGAGATCTCCTCCAATTCTGCGGTTGCATTGTGTGTGTGGCGGGAGGTCTTATGGTAGTTTCATTTTCAAAAAAAGTTCCTTTTACAAATTTTGTTTTATTTAAAAGGAACTGTTTTTGTTTACTCATACCAGTCTCATGACTGACCTGGCGTTTATTGTTTCTTCTTAAACTCTAGGTGCCCATAATTTCCACACGGGCAGCCGAGTAGCACATTTCCGTGTTTTGGTCCTAGCTGTATTTTGAAGTCCTTTTTGGTTTAGAGGCTATCGGTTTTTGGAGGATTTCGTCTTAGAGACATTTTGAAAGCTTTTGGATCTCAAGGTGCTTAGTTTTGAGGGTTCGCTATCACTCTATTTCCTTGAAAACTTTTTTTCATATGATCACTTGTTGTTCTATTGTGATGTTCTATTTGAAGTTGTGATATATGTATAAAGATACTATGATGTTGTAATGGATATTATGATGATGTTGTATCTATGATGTAATGCATGATATTCGTTTTGTTTCCGCTGTTTTATATTCATCTAATGTTGTTATAAGCTCCATCAGACTGGAGTTCGATGTTTGAATCTTCGACAGTCGAATACAAGTGAGGTATTTGATGCCAATTTTCGAACATTGGATTTCGAGTCGTGACATGTGGTATCAGAGATAAAGGTTGAGTAAGAACTTTAGCTACGAAGTATAACACATTAGATGGCTCATTAGAGATAGGGTGAAGTATACCCTAGAATGAGTATAACCGCGACCGAAATCCCAAATTTCTTAGTCTATTTCCTTTAACTGCTGATATTCCTTAAGATATCTCGTCCGAAAATTTTCTTACTAATTACAGATAGTAAGGATGAGCGGACGAAGAGGAAAAGCTGGGGGCGAGGAAATGCCACAACACCTAGTCAAGTTCCCCCAACAGCAGAAGGAGCTTTATCTACTCAGCATCAGCTGAATCTGGCTGATTTATACAAGAGTTTCTCGAGGCTTGGTGGTAAGCCTTTCACTGGAAAAGAGTCGATTGTTGAGGCCCAAGCATGGATCAGATCATGTGAAAGAATCTTTTAAGGGCTAAAGCTGCAAGACGATTAGACGCGACTCATATCTTCTTGGCAACTTCAAGAAGAAGCCTTAGCATGGCGGGAGACAGTCACTGTAGATGAGCCAGAAGATGAGTATACTTGGGAGAGATTTAAAGAAGTATTTGAGAAGCGCTATATGCCATCAGCTGGAATTTCTCGAATGTACCAGGAATTCATGGACTTAAAGCAAGGGAGTTTGTCATTCGAGGAGTATCTAAACAAACTCAATGAACTGTCTCGTTTCGGTCCAGAATTGGTGATTACACCTTTTAAGAAAAATGAAAGGTTCATTCGTGGGATAAATAAGAAGTTCCACTTAAGGATGGCCGGCCACATCAAAGAATCCTTTTCAAATTTGGTTGATATGGGGTACATATATGCTACACTTGATATGCAAGAAGCCCCGGTGGAGAAAAAAACGCGAGCAATCAAAATTGGAAGAAGAGGAAATTTGGAGGCAAGAAACCATGGAAGGGTAAGGAGAAAAAGAAGAGAAATCAGGGTAGCTCGGTAGGGAATGTCACTTGCTTCAATTGCCTAGAAAAAGGCCAGTACTCAAATAGCTGCAAGAAGCCAAAGAGAGATCAATCCATTCAAGCGACGCCCAGGAAATGTTATTATTGTCAAAAATTGGGACACGAGGTTAAAGACTGCGCAACCATGACGCAAGCTCAGATAGCCAAGG
This sequence comes from Allium cepa, assembly GCA_030765085.1. Classification (NCBI taxonomy): domain Eukaryota; kingdom Viridiplantae; phylum Streptophyta; class Magnoliopsida; order Asparagales; family Amaryllidaceae; genus Allium; species Allium cepa. Next base: position 20,008,734 of record CM060940.1, read on the forward strand.
TGTACACAGTCAATGACAAACCTACATCTTCCAAAGCAGAAAAGGGGAAAGGATTTCTGGAAGGTAATCTCACTATTTATGATAGCATTGTTAGAGTTCTGTTTGACACGGGCACTACATACAGTTTTATCTATCAACAAGCTATAAATGAATTGAATCTTGAACCTGATTTTGTTGATGAACCTATATGCATAAAGAATCTAGTTGGAGGCCTCACGAAATTTGTCTTCGATGTAGAGACGTTCCTATCTCAATTCTTGTTACCAATTCTCTATTGGTCTCTTTGTCCTTGATTTTAACGAGTTCGAAGTCTTACTCGGAATGGATTGGCTAGCAAAATTCGAAGCCAAATTGGATTACAACAATCAATTGATTTCAATCAAAACCAAATTTGGAGATTTCATTGAGATTTCTTGTGAGGACCCTAGTCCAAAAAGAGAAGGGTTGATGTATAATTTGGGTTATCCCGAACCCAGTCTGGAGTCCATATCCATTGTTAAAGATTTTCCAGACGTGTTCGAAGAAGTGAAATCCTTACCTCCACATCAAGAAATAGAATTCAGAATTGGCCTAGTACTCAATGCTCATCCTGTCGTTCACGCAAGTCGCAGGATGGCACCCAGGGAAAGTGTGGAATTAGTCAAGCAAACCAATGATTTACTAGATAAAGGGTTAATTCGTCCCAGTGTTTCTGAATGGGGTTCAGTCGTCGTGTTTGTTGCTAAATCGAACGGATCTTTGAAATTGTGTGTGGATTACCACGATCTCAATAAGCTGGCTCTCAAGAATAAATTTCCTCCACCTAGAATTGATTATATGTTTGATCAATTGCACGGTGCTCGTTTCTTTTCAAAGATGGATCTAGCCAGGGGTTCCATCAACTACGAATCGCCAAAGATTGTGTTCATTTGACCGCTTTCAGGGGTCCTAATATGTTCTACGAATGGTTAGTCATGCCTTTCGGGCTAACCAATGCTCCAGTATATTTCGTAGATCTTATGAGCCGTGTGTTTCGGGAAGTATTGAATAAATTTGTGCTTGTGTTTATTGATGATATTTTGGTCTATTCCAAGACCGAAGAGGAGCATGCCGAGCATCTTAGAATCGTTTTGGAGATATTGAGGAGAAATATTCTATTCGCAAATTTTTCAAGTGCCATTTTGGGTCAAAGAAGTTAAATTTCTCGGCCATATTGTTAATGAAGAAGGGATTTCTGTTGATCCTAGCAAAATTTCCGCTATTCTTGATTGGAGAAAACCCACTACACCAAAAGAAGTTCGAAGCTTTTTGGGTTTAGCAGGTTATTATCGAAAGTTTGTTTAGGACTTTTCCAAGATAGCTAGTCCGTTGACTAAGCTAACAAAGAAGAATGCAAGATTCAATTGGACTCCGAAATGTGACGAAGCTTTTCAGGAGTTGAAGAAGAGATTAACCGCCGCTCATGTTCTTGCTATTATCAACGGGAACCAGGGTTTATCTATTTATATTGATGCTTGTGGTGAAGGTTTGGGTGCGGTATTAATGCAGAACGGGAAGGTAATTGCCCACGCGAGTAGACAAGTACGTCCTCGTGGAAGAAACTACCCAATCCATGATTTGGAGCTTCTAGCTGTTATCTTCGCTTTGAAAATATGGCGACATTATCTTCTTGGTGAAAAATTCAAATTATTCACCGACCACAGATCTTTGAAATACCTCTTCACCCAGAAAGATTTAAATCTGCGACAACAACGTTGGTTGGAATTTCTGGCATCTTATGACCTAGATATTCAATATACGCCCGGAAAAGCCAATGTAGTTGCCAATGCTTTAAGTAGGAGGCATGTTGTTCTTGCATATCTTGTTGTTACTCCTACTCTCCTTGACAAGATTGCCAGCAAGCAGACTGAAGACAAGTTTCTTCGAGAAATTCGTAGAAGAAGGGATTTGGAATTCCAGATTGGAGACTATGTCATTCTTAAAGTATCTCCAATGCGAGGTGTATTAAGGTTTGGGAAAACCGGTAAGATGGCACCACGATATATTGGTCCTTTTCCTATTCTGGAGAGGATTAGTTCTTTAGCCTATCGAGTGTAGCTGCCTAGTCGGTTATCTGATGTGCATGACGTGTTCCACATTTCTAACCTTCGGAAGTATATGCACGATCCGGATAGTATTATTGAAGAACCTGCTCAATAGGATCTCGACATCACTCCCAATTTAACAGTTAAAAGAGAACCAATAATGATTGTGGATCGTGATGAAAAACAATTGAGAAACAAAATTGCAAAGCTAGTTAAAGTATAGTGGAGTGGCGATCCAACGGACTGCACTTAGGAAACTGAAGATAATATGCAGAAATCATGCCACAATTGCAGAGTGGATATCTCGATTTAAACTGGTAAGCCATTCCTTTACTCTTTCTGAATTCATATATTCTCTGTTTGTTTTGCTCTCTCTTTCAAATTTCGAGAACGAAATTTTCTTAAGGGGGGATGTATGTAAAATCCCAAATTTTATCAATTTAAGTTGGTAATATATTTAAACTTTTGGAGTTTAATTTGAAAATAAATTGAAAAGTCTCAAATAAATAAATATAAGTGATAATTTGTATGAATAAGATTCCAATTTCTTTTGTGTTTAAAAATTTGAAATAATAAATGGTTTAAAAATCATTTGAATTTAAATTATATATATATGTTGCATATATGAGTAGATTTGAGTGTATATATTGAAATTGAATTTAAATTGTACAAGTATATCAATGAGTATATAAATGGACATAAATGGTTATAATTCTAGTTGAATTGGAATTTGAATTTAAAATAAATATTTTAAAAAAATAATTGGCATTTGAAATCATAAAGGTGTAATTTATATAACGTAAAGATTGGTTAAAGCATTTCATCTTTTAAATTTGTATATATATACAAATGAATAAGGGGAATAATTATTAATAAAGTGAATATGATATGAAATTTACTTAAAAAGTCTTTTGTCTTTGTAAAAATTACAAGTGTTAAACATACATAAGGGAGATGGTGTAAAAATTAACAAGTGATGAAATCTCATGATTGGTTTTAACAAGTGGCACTCAATTTAGTTGAATGAATAAAATAATAAATTTTAAAATCATAAAAACTTTTCAGCTTCCCTTTTTCAATTATTTAGCCTCTCAAATTTCTGAAAGAAAAGTAAGAAAGTCTTGAACATCACAAATCTCAACACCAAAGGAAACGGTAAGAAAAAAAACTACAACTTCCTCTTGAATTCAAAATTCTAAAATCTGAGAATCATCTCCAACACAAAGCAGTAGTTTTACATTCCATCTCTCAGGTAAACTTTAAACTTTATGGTTTAGTGAATTTGTAACTTCAAAATCAAGTTTTAACACAAACAAATTCAAACTGCAGATAAGTATACACAAAGCTCCAGTTTTGGCCAAAGAAAACAGTGCAGGGATTCTCTGAAATAAATTAAGGCAAGAGAATTTCTTTTAAAAAATTGAATTTGAATTTGTTAATCAGTAATAAAGCAAGAATTAAGCAATCGTATTAATCAGTTGCTGGAAAAAAATCAAGTTCAAAGATAGAGTTAGTTTCTGGATTTCAAGCTACAGACCCTATTCTCTGGTGCATAAGAAATCAAATGTAAGTCAATCGAATGTTGTGTGTTATTGATGAAGTAAGTAAACAAATACAACAGAGATTAAGCAAAGACTATATTAACAAGTTGCAGATTTAATTTCAAGATCAAAGTAAGAGAAATATCCAGGCTTCCATCTTTATTTTAAAACAGTCAGGAGCTTTCTGCTCAAATCTGTGTCAGGTGAGTAAACTTTGCGAATCTGGATTCTTTGTGTTGTCTGACTAAGGCTTAAGATTAAATTGCAAAGTATATACATGCATGTGAATTGTGTGTGTGATGTGAATGCATGTCTGATATGCAAACAGAGATGTCTCTGTTTATTTACAGGTTTCAAAAAAAAGAAAAAAAAAGAAAAGAAACCCTGTCTAAAAAAATCAATCTCCAGTCCTCTGATTCACTTCAGGCTATAGGATCTGAATAGAAGTTGTTAGTTTTTACTTAATTCAAATCTTAAAAATAGTTTTAAGCAAATCAAAGAATTTCCTGAAAAATCAAAATTACAGGAAAAATCAGAACCTATTGGATAATTTGATCATCATAATCTTTGATTTCAATTATATCGCTCGAAATGTTTTTACAATTGATGATTTTTGAAAGCAAAATCAGATTTTTTAAGAACATATTCACTGAGAAATTGGAAATGAACGGAAGATGCATTTTATTGAAATTCTGATGATCGAAGATGAAGATTATCTCACGATCACGGCGGAGGCTAGCAGGGTGGTCTGGGATCATCGCAAAATTGTTGAATGGGTTGTTAGATCATCATGGTGTTACAGATCGTCGAATTGGGTTTTTAACCCTAAATTTTGGGTTGGTCGGAATGTTGATTACTGCGGAGCCTCTGATGATTCGAGTGTCATGGGGTTTTGGGAGAATGTAGTGGGGAAGGCTAGCTAGATGTGGTCGGAGTTTTAGGCGTTCCGATGGTCGGCGTAAGACGTTCGAGGTGATACTTTGGTGATGGCTGTTGCGCCTATTTTGATCGAGGTAACTCGATTTTGTTTTCGAGTTTAATCTGAGCTTCTTCGTGTTTGGGTAGCAAGTGGGGATCGAGGGTGGTCTGCTTGTGGTGATCTTGGAGGCCGGAGGTGATGGCTTCAACGGTGCACGTGCACGTAGCTGCCATTGTATCAGTGTTGATGGGTTTGGGAAGAAAAGGGTGACTCGAAGCGAGCATCGGGGCGGATCGTATGGTAGCTCGAGTTTTAACTCGTGTAGAATGTTGGTGCGTAGGGTAAAAATAAATTACTTAGAAAAATTCAAGTTTTGAAAATTTTAAAGCGTACGGGTAAGTTTTGAGAAAACCCGAAGCAAACTGGAAGTTCTCTCGGGTAAAACTCGAAGCATGTCTCGAGTACTATGATTTCTGGTTTAAAACTTTAACAACCTAAGTTAATTAAATTTCTAAAGTATTCTTTTTTAGAATGACGACTATCTGTTAAGTTGGAATGTGTAGTTTTAAAAAGTTATTTTAAATAAAACTTAATTAATTAATTAAGGAATAATTAATTAATAAAGGTAATTAAGATTAAATTAATTAATAATTAATGATTTATAACTACTTAACAATTAATTCATAATTAATTAAAGGATAATTAATTTATTAATTAGGATAATTAATTAAGAAATAAGTAGTTAATGAAAGTAATTAAGTTTTAATTAATTAATAATTAAGGATTTAATTAACAAGTAATTAAGATTTAATTAACTAATAATTAATATTTATTTAATTAAGGATTAAGGATTAATTAATTTAAAATTAAGGATAATTAATCATTAACTAAAGATAATTAAAAAATATTATGTGATAAATTGATTATAATCACACTGTTAATTCATCTAATTGTTAGATGGTTAATTATTATTGAAATGCTTTGAGATGTTTGATATCCCTGTTTGTGATTGTGACACTGTGTGATGTGAATTGCTTTGTGTTGAACTGTGATTCGTGGTTTGTTTCTATATGTATGTGAGAACCCTTTTGCCCGTAAAAGGCGTTTAAACTTTGATGCGACGGGGAATCGAATTCCAGTTAGTTATCCGAAACCCACATCGAACCCTGAATGTGAATCCTTGTAACTGATACATCCACGTGTTTTAAAATTGCACGCCCACTATTCGGATTAGCCGGAAGAGTAACTTTGTGTCATATAACCCATTCTGAATAGTGATTCGACGATAATAGCATTTGAAGATGGTGATGAAGACCGGATGTCTTCGAAAATGATAGGATAACCCATCGAATTTCTCTGCACTGAGTTTCTCCGGTATAGAGATCTCCACATGTGATGGGGAGTCCGATCAGAATTGTGGATACCTAGATTTGCAAGGGCTTCTTCCTTTATTGGACGAAGTGCCTTCGGTTCTGTTCGAACCCGCAAGAGACTTGTATGGTTGTATGTCTGACACTACACTTTGAGATATAAAGCAGATTTTCTTCAAATACATATATATTGGTGGTGGAGAATTTATTCTCTTAGCTTAACACCCTTCTCTGAGACGTACAAGCTCAAAGGTTATGTAGTTGAAGGTTATCTGCGATATACTCCCAATTTGGTAGTGTGGTATGCTAAGTGCTGCTGTGTGTTGATGATCATTTGTGATCAAAGCATGGCTTTCGTGTAAAGCGTAGCTTTTTGGACGAGACCTCATCGGACCTCACACCCCGGAAATGGTTGAAACGGGAAAGATGCGGCAAGGTTATGAGGGTCACACCCTTTAGGGTATGTCATTTCCTTTTGGAAAAAGGTTGTATCGTGGTATGGAGCCCAGATACTTTACCTATGTAGATGCTGCAATCTCATTTACTGTGTGGTTGTTGCTTTGTGGTAGAGCGCCCTCGGATAAAGGTCGCAAACGACCGAGGGGTGGCATACTCGAGTAGTAGTTATGTAGTTACAGAGGTAACCCGCCCTTGTGTTGGTAGAGAGCCGGGTAGGTTCCCGGGACATCCATCCAGAGGCGTACCCATGTGGCAATAGGAAGTTCCTTAACCTGACCATTTGTTGGAAAATACAAAGAAACAATACGAGTCTTATACGGTTTTAGTTGTATAACCTGCCATGCAGCGTGGCGATAACCTGCCACAAAATATGGTAGCTATAGTAGCCACACAATAATGGTTGTATGCTGGCTAAGATTAATATTATACTTTCGAAATGATTTTCTACACTATACACTAGTAATAATATCAAAGAATTTTTCCCGTATCAAGCATATTCGACTATCATAAGAAGAGATCTCCTCCAATTCTGCGATTGCATTGTGTGTGGCGGGAGGTCTTATGGTAGTTTCATTTTCAAAAAAAGCATAGCGGATTTCCTTTTACAAATCTTGTTTTATTTAAAAGCAACTATTTTTGTTTACTCATACCAGTCCCATGACTGACCTGGAGTTTATTATTTCTTCCTAAACTCTGGGTGCCCATAATTTCCACACGGGCAGCCTAGTAGCACGTTTTGGTGTTTTGGTGCTAGTTGTATTTTGAAATCTTTTTGGTTTGAAGGCTATCGGTTTTTGGAGGCTTTTGTCTTAGAGATATTTTGAAAGCTTTTGGATCTCAAGGTGCTTAGTTTTGGAGGTTCGCTATCACTCTATTTCCTTGAAGACGTTTTGTCATATGATCACTTGTTGTTCTATTGTGATGTTCTATTTGAAGTTGTGATATATGTATAAAGATACTCTGATGTTGTAATGGATATTATGATGATGTTGTATTTGTGATGTAATGCATGATATTCATTTTGTTTTCGATGTTTTATATTCATCTAATGTTGTTATAAGCTCCATCCAGCTGGAGTTCGATGTTTGAATCTTCGGCAGTCGAATACAAGTGAGGTATTTGATGCCAATTTTTGAACAATGGATTTTGGGTCATGATAGTATTGAACATATCAGTACATATAGAACGATTTTATGAATTACGGTTTTAAATGAGTTTGAAGCGAAATGAAAATGAAATCATAAAGGGAGTGAATCAATTTGAAACGGGATTTTGTTTGAAATATATTATACCTTGGTATAAGTATACTCTTATTTGGCTCTTGCCCGTAGCTACCAAGCTAGCATTCAGCTTCTTTATCTAGGTATGTCTTTTCTTATAATTATATGCTACCTTTTGAACTATTCTGATAACAGAAATTTTGTTTGTTTGATGAAACTATTTCTAGGTATGACCTCTGATAAAACCAAGAAATTATACAATAAAATCCACCACATTCATTTGATAAAAGTAAGATTAATGTGCCTTAACTATGCAAAATCTGTGCACATTAGTAGAAATCTTGTATCTATGCTGTAATAAATAATTGTGTGTTGGTAGTCATACAATAAAATCACTTCATCATGCTAGTTGTTTCTTAAATATTATAGATTTTAGAAGTTTCACATCATAGAGTTAGTTTTGCAACCAAGAGCGCTCTCAATTTCAGTTAAGTGTCAGTTTAACTGAGACTCAGTTAATTAAGTATCGGCTAATTGTGTCTTAAACTTAGTTGAGCCTTGGTTAAACTGAGTCACGGTTTAGCTGAACTCGGTTTCAATGGAGACTCGGTTAGTTTTGGCACTTCAAAATTAGTATCTGCTAACTGTATTTCAAACTTAGTTGAGCCTCGTTACCATGGTTTGATGTAGCTGGAGTAAAACTGATTAAAGTTAGTTTTGGCACTTCTAACAAAGCTTATTTATCTTTAAAAAGGGCATGTACACTCTAACTTATCTAGCTCCGCATTGGTTTAAAGTTTCTCTAATTTATCGATTTTAGTGCGTTTGTATAGCGAAGTTATATTATGGCATGTTGTATACTTTGTATCAGTCAATCGCCTAATGAAATAGTGTGATGAATATTTAGTGTTTCAATGAATCTGATTTAATTTTATGTGCATTTTTTTGATGAACCGATTCTCAAGCATTACTTTTGCTTTACAGGTAGATAGATGACTGTGATGTAAAAAAAGGTTGCAACGAGTAATGGATCGAATTTATTTTTGGTGCTAGAACAACTTTTTGGTTTTAACGTATGTACTACTTGCTTTTGTCTACTTGTTCTATATTTTGTTTTTGAACTATTGATGAGAGACTATTTATATTTGGTATAAGAATATTGTGTATTTTGATTATGAAAATTTATACGTTGGTTATCAAATATGTGTCCAAAATGTGGTATTGATATAATATTTGATTTTGAAATGTGATATTGATATAATATGCTAATTTTGAAACATGGTATTTATGCACATTGTGGCGGATGTTTATCGAAATGAAATTAAAACATTCCACGGCATTTTTAACATGTCGTTAAAACATTCCACGGTGTTTTTAAAATGCTGTTGAAACATTCCACAACGTTTTTGAAACGCAGTTAAAGCATTCCACAGCGTTTTTAAAACGCCGTTGAAAGTTCTAATAGCGTTTTAAAAATGCCATTAAATTGTATCTAAAACATAAAGCACTATTTATTGCAACGATGAAAAGCTGTAAATAAATATCACGGCATTTAAAAAACGCTATAAAATATTATCTTAGCATGGAACAAATGCTAAGAAATATCTCTAACTGCACCTAACTAAATGTTGTTAAAAGATTTCATGACACCAGGGAAACGCTGTTAAAAAAGACATTTAATAGCGTTTATTTCTTGTCATTGTATATCTCGAACATATAACTGCATATTAATATATAGCGTAAACTATTAAAAGCTTTTATAACGTTTTTAAAACGCTGTTAATGGTCCTGTTTGTTGTAGTGTGGTAAACGGGTGAACCACATAGTCGCTATGCCCCCCCAGCGAGATCGGGAAACTTTGGCACTTAACTGCATCATTAGCTCATGCAACATTCATTAACCATTCATACTTCAGGATATGTTGATTAGGATCAGAGCTCCCTTCGTAAACGGGTAAGATAGGCATCCTGAATAGCCGATGTGGTTCAACATAGAGTATCTCATCAGTAAAAGGAGTATGTCTTCAGGAGATTTCCTAGTCTTCATTAGTGAGGCCTTGACTCTCTCGGATCATCGTCGGGATGTCTGGCATTTGGACATTCCGGGCCCGCTAGGGCAAGGTGTGGTCGGGTTCCACAATGCAAGGATGGGCCGAACGCGGTCGACGGTGCATGTCTCGCCTCCTTGGTTCTAAGTTCTCTGGAACATAAGGTTCGGAGTGCATTCATGTTAGAGATGGTTCGGATCTGTGCGATTTTGGGAATCAACTCCTAATTCAATATCAGCGATGGTAGTGCGGTTGTCTGTAACATGATGAGGATACCTCCCTGGAAGGAGGGTTTAGTCTGATAGCTAGTTGACGGACCAACTCTCGGTTGTCCAATATTCAGTGTATGCTGATGTCTAGTAGCATGAGTGCAACTTCCATCTAGCCGTGGACGTGTGGATCCTTGATGGTAATCTAAAGAGGCGAAACTCTCAGTAGATGAATAGGAAGCCTTATCCCTTGTGGATTTCCTTTGTCTTTGATGGTTCAGTTGGTTGGTAAGTTCCGCATTAGCGGAAAGTGGTTGAGTGGGCTATTGGCGGCTCCGAGTCAGTTCTTGCATAAGCAGTTGAAACTCTTCCCTGGTGACAGGCCCCTGTGAGTCTGATGGTCCGGCAGCATTCTGATCGGCAGGAGGTAGCTCTATGGGATTCTACCCGTCCCATCCTTCTAGATCAACGCTAGTTGAAGTAGTCTTATTGTTAACCATTGTAGGTGGCAAAGCTCTTTCCTAGACTTGATGCAAATCTAAATAGGATTGAAGAACTTTAAGATTGAAATCTAGATCTTCTTCTTAGATTTATGCAATTCGATGTCGATAGTAGATCCAATGAGCAAGAGAAAAACTGGGTTTTCTTAGTGAAAGCGCGAAAGTGTTTGTACCAAAGCTGGGTACAACACCCTTCAGAAGCGTTTGAAGAGATAAAATGAATAAAATAAATGTAAAAAGAGGATTATCTGACAAACACTCCAAACAATAATCATAAAAACAAAAGAGAAACACAAAGATTTTAAGTGGTTCGGCTATGGCCTACGTCCGCTATGAAATGGTCGAATTTTATTTACTTTTGCTTGCTGGTTACAACGAATTACAACGGTATAACTCGACTACAATAGGGATTTAGGCAGAGTCTGGACATAGAAGAGCCAAAAGTCCCTTTTCTGTAGGTCTTGGGCTGCTATTTATAGGCGTAGATTGCAAATATCTCGCTAAGATCTTGGACGACCTCCTCTCTCATGTGGGTGGGCCTACACGATCGACCCATGTCATTTGCACTAGGTCCATGATCGATACGGACTAATTTCGTATCGATCAATATTTTTTCCGATCGAGTAGAGATCGATCATGAACGTTCTTTAGGTTGTACGCAAGCTCCTATGAAAATTTGGTGGCATTTGGACTTGTAGATTTTGAGTTATGATCAATGTAAGTTCGTATTTTTTGGTGGCTATTGAATTTGCATGGATTGTTCTTCGCATCGCTCTGTTCGTATCAATCCGAGCACATGCCTGCAAGTTGACGTGGTGCTAACTTCTTGGATCGATCCGTTTTTTCGGCCAAGTGACTGATTCTTCCATTTGAATATGTTCTCTTTGTATTGATTCAATGCATTCCACTTCGTATCGCTTCTGATGCACTCCACTTCGTATCGATGCATTGTAACCGATTTGTTCAATACGAACCAAGGCATTTCATAACAATAACCTAGACATTGCTTCACATTGATCACACTCCACATCCTTCATATCGATAACTTTAGTGGCATTTTGTATTGATCATTGGACGATCGATGCAAATTGAGTCGATGAGGAAACCGATACGAAGTACATATGGACGATATCGATGCAAAGCGCTACTTATTAATGGATACGAAGTGAAGCGATCAGGATGGTACGAACTACCACTTACTTGATGGATACGAATGGGATGGTTGCAAGACTATAGATACGAAGTGGGCCAATTCCGATGGATACGAAGGAAGCCACCATTCGATGGATTCGAACAAGGCCGATGCGAAAGAGGTTGACCGATGGATACGAACAAGTTTATTCCCTTGGCTTGCTTCGATCATATCTTGAGGATATGAACTCGGATTGACCTAAGATTGGGAAAGTTGGATTTCAGGGCTTTTCTTGTCGTACCTTATCAATTGTAGCTCAATCCAAACTCAGACAAAATTCGTCGGCGTCCATAGTGAACCTGTGTATAACCGTTCTTTAGGATGAACTGTCCTCGATTTCCAGTTAAGTTCTTAGTATCATGGCCCTGCCAAAAGGCGGATTAACAATCATTATGATCATTTTCTAGACTAATGATCCATTACACATGATTTTATCTTATTCTCTTATCTTCTTTTTGTCTATGAGATACATTAAGGTCAACCTTGGTATGATCATTAGAAACACATCATCATCAAAATAAGAATGCGGAAAATAAAAATGGCAATGAGGTTTTGACATTGATTAGTTAATGAAACATAGGAATATCCAGGCTGATCTTATGCAAAGTAACATGAATGAAGCTTAGGCAATTACAATCTCGATCTATTTCGAAAGGATGGGGCACCTAACGACCTGGTCGAAAGGTGTGTTCCAAAGGGATCCAGTCTGTAGTTGTCAAGCGAATGTTAAAAAAGGAATTCATTCGAAAGGGGTTTACCTCTTACTTCATCTACATCCCTTTTCGAAGTGGATTATCAACAAAAGAGGTGAAACCAATGAGGTCGAGAGTAGCTATCTCATTTTAATGAAACATGTGCACCTTCTGACGGGGTTGAAAGAGTTGGAACGAACCTTTCGACATAGTCAAAAGCCTTCATAAATAGCTACCTTTGACTCATTCAAAAGAAAGGTTTCAAGTTGAATGCTTCTTCCTTAGCCTGCATTTCTACTCTAACCACCGAATATGTTTCGACTTGGTCAATCAGGTCAAAAGGTGGGTTTTGAAAGAAGCAACTTTTTTGGCCTCATAATCATATATGACCTTATTGGCTATTCACATAGCTTTGGGGATGTTGACAAGTTTTCTTGTTAACAGTAGTAAAGTGTGGAACATTTTCATATGTTTTTTGCTATGTTTTGAAATATTTCTGAAAGGTGCTTTATTTTAGTAGATTTGTTATACATTGTTCGGTATAGTGATAGTGGGCCATGACATTTTGTTCTTTAGTTGCGAGAGTCACTTACAGTTAGCAATAGTGGGCTGAGACATTTTGTTCCTCATTAGCGAGTAGCTTACGATTTGGTGATAATGGACCGAGACATCTTGTTATTCAGTGATGAGTTACTTACGAATTAGCGATGGTGGTTTGGGACATGTAGTTTCCCAATATCGATTCACTTTGGATTTAGTGATTGTGGGCTAAGACATATAGTTCCCTAATAGCTAGTGGGCTAGGACATGTAGTTCCCTGCTAGTAAATCGCTAATGATTTGGCGATAGCAGGCTAGGACATGTAGTTCCCCCATAATGAGTCGCTTAAGATTTGGTGATGGTGTGCTAACAAATTGCATTCATTAATAGTGAGCCGCTTATGATTTGATGATAATGGGCTGAGGCATAGAGTCCCTTAGTAGGGAATCGTTCATCATTGGTAATAATGGGTCGAGACGCATAGTTCCCCTATGTCGAGTCGCTTATGATTTGGTGATAGTGAGCTTGGACATATAGTTCCTCAGTAGCAAGTTGCATATATTTTTCGGTGATAATGAGTTGGGACTTTGGGTTCAATCCTGCCGTAGTCGTGGCATGTTTGTTAGGACTTTGGGTTCGGTTGAGTGCATATGATTAAGGTTAAATTTTAGTGATATCTTATCCTATGTTGTCACTTTAGTATTATATTGTGTTTAGCCGACTTATTGGGAATAGGTGACACGGGTTAAGGTATGGTTTTCGAGCTTAAGTGTTGTTTTACTAGCTTATTAGTATCGTACACTTATATGACGCATTTCACTCACCAAACATATGTATGACACCTTCGATCATTCTTTTCTTTTAGATATACTCTATTTTTAATATGTTAGAGCTATAGCTCGTGTATTGAGATGCTAAATATGACTTCACCATCAGTATATGACTAAAGATAGAGTAGGTTGCACAATCCGAGGGTTTAGCTAAACCATGAGGGGTACATCAACTCTAAACCAGTAGATGCTTTCAATATGTTGGCTGGCAAGTGTTGATGACACTTAGTCCATGTGTTAGGATATGGGTTGTAGTGTTTACCTTATGTTATATTTTATCTAGAGATATATGATGCCTGGAAGGTAATTTTTGATCCTTGTGCATGTGTTCAGATCCGGCTTGACCCGCAGAGATCACAACAGAAAATCCATATACGTGCATGCCTTAGCAGTTTTGATTGTACTTCAATATTGTTGTGTCGTGAGATGCAAGTGGTGTAACTATTTTCGAATTTATATTCTTCCCATAGACATTATCTATTATATCGAGACATGTACTTATTAAATGGTTTGGCCCACTTGAGGGAAAACCATTACGGTGATTCAAACAGTTACAAAAGGTGCCATTATCTATTGTACACATATTTCTTGAGTTTCTAACACCAGGATTATGCCTGACCACTGGTTTTATTTTTCTCTTATTTCCATGGGTTCTCTTTCAAGCAGTTCGAGTAAGGAAGGTTTTGGTTGATCTTCACTAAGCTCTTGGAAAGGAACTGGATGTTTTACCTACCGCGGTATATATGTCCGCTACATTAATTTATGTGTATATATATCAATAATTGTAGGGATGGGTTGTTAAAACTGTCCTGTCTGATTATAATACTTTGCTTAGTAACACTAAAATGCTATGCATATTACAGTAGCTGTGTAACAACCAAAATTTTAAATAATAATTAATTGCAGTTTATAATAGTGATTTAATTAATTAGAATATAATTAAGATATTTATTTAATAAATCTGTTTAGGAATTATATTATGAAAAGAGAATAAATGAACTTAATGAGTTAAAAATATGTAAAATTATGTTTTGTAAAAGTGTTGAAATTGAAATATAATATTGGTTCGAAAAAGAAGTGATTTCTAATAGAAACTTGTGTTTATTTAAATTAATAAGAATTCAATTATATATACAGGATAAATAAATATATTTTGTTTTACTTTCCATTAATACCTTAAAGCCCAAGTCTTTATAACGCAAATTTAGTTTCTGTAACAATTCGAATTTTAAGTAATAATTATTTGTAATTTATAATAGCGATTTAATTAATTAAAATATAATTTTGAGATTTTTTTAGTACAAGGATTTAAACTATGAAAATCGAATAACTTAATTTGAATAAGTTACAAATATATAAATAATGCTTTACAAAAGCGATAAAATTGAAATATAATATTGGTTTAGAAAAAGAAGTGATTTTAAATAGAAACTTGTATTTATTCAAATTAATAAAAATTTAGTTATATATATAAAAGAATTTTTTTGTTAATTTAAATAAACACAAGTTTCTTTAAAAATCACTTCTTTTTCAAACCAATATTATATTTCAATTTCATCGCTTTTATAATACATTATTTACATATTTTTAACTCATTGAAATTCAATTTTTCTATTTTCACAATTTATATCCTTTTACTAAATAACCCCTAATCTATTCTATTAAATAAATCTCAAAATTATATTTTAATTAATCAAATCACTACTAAACTATAGTTAGTTACTTTTTAAAAGTGGGTAGCTACAAGCTATGTGTATTATCATTTGATATTATATGATATCATTAGCATGTGAGATTCTAATATTTTTGTTCCCCTCTTTCTTGTAATTTTCTTCCTCTTTCTCTTTGCATTAACAATCCGTCTTTTCTACTTTTGGGTGTTCGTTACATGATTATCGTAAGTGTATTCGTGTCGATAGTCGAGTGTAGAAAAGGTCGTCCATTACATGATCACCCGCAGCTATTTCCTTCATAGCTCTAACTTTTA
This sequence comes from Allium cepa, assembly GCA_030765085.1. NCBI lineage: Eukaryota > Viridiplantae > Streptophyta > Magnoliopsida > Asparagales > Amaryllidaceae > Allium > Allium cepa. The sequence goes on from CM060940.1 coordinate 20,024,303, forward strand.
CCCTGTCCTATCTAGGTAGTCATCCCTATCTACCCTACATCGAAGTTGGTTTGGTTTTCACTGCTCTTCAAAACATTATTAAAAATCATCAAACTTCATAGTCATAAAGTACTTTACTCAAAACTTTTAATTTCAAATATAAACTTAGAACTTTTAAAACTCTTTCTAGCATTTATGATGCAAGTTTGTTTATTAAGTTCCAAAAATCATTATTAGTAACTTTAATTTAGAAAGGCCATTTCCTATAGACCTTTTCATAACATTTTATTCCTAAAAGAAGTTTTTTTAACTCAAATTATTTTTTAAACTTTTATTCCTAAAACTCAATTTTTATACAAACCATTTTTCAAAACTGCACTTTACAGTGTGTCTAAACATCCTTTATAGCTTTAAGCGATAAAAGCCTGAGTAAACAAGAAAATTTTCCATTTCATTATTATACTATAATATATGGTGTTCCACTTTTAACCTTAGTGGAGACTCTAATAGCATATGAGGGAGACTTTTTATAGAAGGCATGTGCAATTACTGCACATATCTATAGAAACTATTCATTACTTTAAATTTGCTATATTGTTTCTAATTACTAACTTTATTTTACATGAATTTCTAACATTGTTTCTATATATATATAATGTTACTACTATTTAACATTCTTTTACTAAAACTGCTCTTATTTAAATTGCTTCTCTTTATATGACTTTTCTCTCCATTGTAGGTCTTCTTTATTGAATCATCGTTGTGGTTCACCTATTGCTTTTTTTGGGTTCTTGTCTCTTTTTCATTCTTTTTACCCCACTTCAAACCAGCACCACTTCCTATTTTCCGCCCTTTAAAAGAATCCTTAAAACTTAAATTTTTGGTAACTAAAAATCAAAAAGCCATACAATGTTTATTTTTTTATTTCCAAAAAAATGTCTCTTTATCAAAAGCCATTTTAACCGAAATTTCATTCTAAACAAACTTTAATTTATATTATAAATTTTATAAAAATATATTTCGATTGTGAAAACTTTAATACTTACCTACTTTTCAAAAATAGGTTTTCTATAGTTTTTCAATAAACCCCTTGTTTTTTTCAAACCTTTAATTTCATTCTTTCGTATGGGTCGGACTTGGAGTGGTTTTATTTGTTCTTCTTTTGAAATTTTCTTCTTTTCCACTTATTTCTGACATATCGCCTTTAAAAATCCGAATATCTTCTTGGAGTGATTTATACACCCCCTTCCTTCAGGAACTAGTTGAATTTTTTACTTTTGGATATTTGCGACATATAAATTCTTTACTTCCATCTCTTTGGATCTAACATACATCATCAATCGAAAATCCTATGGATCTACTACGTAGGGAAATCTAGGCCCAAATGAGAGTCAAGTACCATCCAACTTCAGGGACCCTTTTATATGTCGCATTCATGCTCTTCTTAAGTCAACACCTTTCAATACAACCAACCTCTTATGGGGTGATTAGGATAGGCTTATATTCCTGACTCTATCTACACTTACAACTCATAGTCGACTTATTCATCTTTTCATAATATGGTTGCAACTACTTCCATGGTCGGAATATGTAAAGTTTGGCATATTCTATATATATAATTATAGTAAAAATACAAATACATTCACTAAGTGTATCCTAATTCTATGATCGATTAACCAAGGCTCTGATACCAAGTGTAACAATTCGCACCTTAATGGACTCAAACTTTTGCTAAATTGAAAACCTAATTCCACTAGGGTACAAATCATTGTTGTTGGTATCCTATAAATAAACAAAGGTATATCAGAGTAATATTGATAAAAAATCACAGCGACATAATAAAGTATAATAAAACATATATTTTTAGAATAAGAGTAATAACTCTAATATCTAGTACCCTTGTCAGTTCGAACATGCATAAGGAAATCCGTCCTTCCACCATTCCCAACGTATACCAGTTTCTATATCTCTAAGTCTATCTTATGGGTTGTAATGAGGAAGGGATCAAAGCACCGTTTTGGTGATAGGTAAATTACATACTTTTCGTAACAATACTTTATATTGATTGTCTTCTATTATGTGTTATGCTAATATTTTAACTTAGTCCCTTTGTCTTCATGTACTCGTATGATACGCCCCACCTACTCGAGATATGCAATAACTACATATGTATGTGTATATATATGTATGTATATGCATGCATGTATTTATATAAGTACGACAGTCCTACATAGGACCAGGATACATTCCCCACTAGTATCTTCTACTTCACACTGAAACTAGTATCCACCATTTGTATCTAAGCCGAATTGCCCACATACATCGAGGTACTTTCCATTAGTGCCTAATAATGGCATTACAACTATTTAGTCATATTCTACCTTACCTTAAAGACTCATCTTAGGGTTATCAAGCCTTGCCTGCTAACTACAAACAACTTTGAGGTGGTGCATGTCCCATACATGATCTACACTAGTAGGCGGTGTAGTCTTTGTATTCATAATCCTGATCACTTCAGAACCAATGATACTCTTAACATATATGTACAACCCTACTCCTCATATATATGGTACCAACCTTACTAATATAGCACCGAGCCTACTCTCACCATCCTATTTAGATTGCCTAATGCAAATAAGGAAATGCCTACTTGGTAACTTAACACATATCCCTTAAGGATTGAAGTAGACCCTACTTGGCTTTTTAACACTTCAATCGAGGTGAATGCTACTTTGGTTTATTCTCATACTTCTATTGTGTGACACTACTGATCTCGCATTCAAATCCATACTGATGGCTGTACCATTTATCATTAATCTAAATATTTGCTGGGCTAATAATTCACAATCTTCATAAATTCATATTTGAGGCTACGTAAATTTTATTGATTTACTACCACTTATATTATAATGACCCACCTTTCCGACCCTCAAAAGTCAATACTAATACATCCAAAATATTCATATATCGAGCATCTTAGGGTCAGAGAGATAGATTGTTGAGGGAAAAAAAAGGTGAAATAGAATCTCACATCATGATGAGTAATATATAATATGAACAACTCTTTACAAAAGAAAACTATAGTATACATACATCAACTAGAGTAACTATCTACAGTCAGCTTGGATAGTTATAACAAGCTGTCTTCACAAATGTTGTCAAAAATAAAAAACCAATGCAGCAAAAATAAAATTTACGTGAATACGTCTTAAAGGCATCCAACTCGTCTCCTGAAGCTCCAAAACATCCAAACTAAATTGGAAAAAATGCTCGGGTTGACCCGAGTATTATAAGAAAATAATGCCCGGATCAGTTTGGTAAACTAATGGGAGAAACACAAATCATATGGATTTTTACGTTATAAAACCACTCAAAAATAAATGTATCCCGTAAGGCCACACCGAACATAAGCAAGAGGGCTTTTATCTTACGATAACCAAATCATTTAGTAAGAAATCTTCTGATATTATAATAATATCTAGGGCTTTAAAATAAATGTTAAATCATAGCTGAAATTGTTACATTAATTAAATTCCAACGTAATAGATATACAAATATGTCCGGGAGGCACTTATCATAGAATGAATTCCATCAATAATAAGGCACGCGGTACCACCTGTTACATTACACCTCTAAAAAATGCATCGAGGTCAAAAGGAACATCTTGCACCCCTGCCAACATAGAAATGGCCTACCCCTTCCTGGATAGTACCGAATATGTCATCATCCTGGTTGCTTTACAACTTTTCCTCAAGAGCTCTCATGCACAACCAAATCCATACACACACACACACACACACACACACACATATATATATATATAGGGTAATGACATACCCTAACAGGTGCGACCCATATAGCCATGATGCATCTTCCCTGATTTTAGTCATTAACGGGTTGTGAGGCTTGAGGCTACTGTTTGTACCAAAATTGGGCACAACACTCTTCGGGAGTCTTTTGAAGAGATAATAAATGAAGAATATGAATTCAAAATGAGGATTATCTAACAAAAACTCCAAATAGCAGTAAGATAAAAACAAAGTCAAGCGATTTATAGTGGTTCTGCACGTTGCCTACGTCCATTGTGAAGTTTTTAGCGATTCTATTGATTCTCTTTCATCGTTTACAAGCAATTACAGCGAGCAACAGTAGGTTACAACTGAAAATTCAAAATCAACAGCTATTATACTATGTAGGATGATGACAATTTCAATCCGGCAGAGTCTGGGCGCTTGAGAGTCGAAAAAAGTCCCTTTTCTGTTGGCCCTGGGGCTCTATTTATAGACGTAGGCTGCTGATATTTCGCTGAAAACTTAGGAGACTTCTGGCACGTGAGGCGGCCCACACGCCCAGCCTTAGGAAATTTGGGCCCACTTTGGCATCGGTTCGAACTCCATTCGAATCGATCAAGAATTCATCCAATCGAGGTGAAATTTGGTGTGGACACTCTTCGACATGAATGCAAGCTTCTGTGAAAATTTCGTGGCATTTGGATCAGTGGATTGAGAGATATGATAGGTTCGAGATGGGGTTCATTGCGTGGCTGTTTGGTTAGAAACCATCCATTCGAACCGATGGTTTCGAACCGATGGTGGCACGCGCCTTCGTGGTGACGTGGAGCATAAACTTCGAACCGATTCGGTCTTCACTCCGAGTTGACCGCTTCGACTCCATGTATCTCGACACATTCGAACCGATGGATGACACGTCATCGTGGCTAGTTGACCCAGTGGATTCGAACGAAGCTTCACAGATGGATTCGAACAAGGCTTCATGGGTAGGTTCGAACAACCGAAGCTTAGTGGATTCGAACAAGGATCTTTGGATGGATACGAGCCTTGCAAACTCTCCATGGACATGAGGCCCACCGGCGCGAACCAGATGGATTCGAAGTTGATGGAGTTGAACCGAGGCATTCCAAAGGGTTCGAAGTCCATCGGTTCGAAGGTGATCGGTTCGAATGGTGTTGGATGACGGATTTGAAGACACCTACCATGTTGGGTTCGAAACCAGTGTTTTCCCTTCAAGTTGAATCGATCATAACTTGAGCGTATGAACTCGGATTGACTCGAAATTTGAGATGACGGCTTCTATAATCTCTTTAGTCATGTCCAATCAATTGTAGCACAATTCGGACTCGGACGAAATTCAGTGATATCCATAGCAAGACGTAGTATGACCAATCTCTGAGACGAACTGCCCTCCATTTCCGATCGATCTTTTGGTATCGCGGCTTTGCCAAAAAGTGGGATAACATTTTTCCTCCCAAAGTACGTCTTATGGGAACATGACGTGCTTTGAATAGCTGCAATTTCTCTCTGAACAACCATTGTTTGCTTTTTTGTTGAGAATCGTACCCTGTACTGCTGTAACCCTGTGTTGATATGGTTGATTATTATATGATAGCGCTTTAGCCGTTGGCTGCTGCATTTGTAACAAGATGAGTACTTGACCCCTGTAAATGCTTAAAATCGAATATTAGTTCGACATATATGCACATATGTGCGTCTGACTGTTGTTAACGTCGTGCGTCCACAAGTCGTTGTCAGTTTGATTTGCTATTGAATTTCGTATCGATTCTCTCCTGAACCGATTTGGAAATTCGATTTGAGATAACGCTTGATGGTTGTTTTGAAAAGTCCCTTCGTATCGATCCTCTCCTGAATCGATATAGAAGGTCGAAGGAAACGACTTTGGGTTGCGTGAATGTAATGCTTCGAACCGATGTGTTGGAGCATTGATTGGTTCGAAATCTACATTTGTATGCATGGAGTACACTCGTGCTACGATGGTTACGAAACTGACATTCGAACTGATGTGAAAGGACGGTTACGAAATAGTAGTTCGTAGCGGTAGGAAATGATGGGTACGAAACCGTCGTTCGTATCGGTAGGTGGTGGATGGAGTTGTGAACATGGGCTTTGAATTGATGTGCCCACTGTTGGTTTCGCATCGATGCGACTTGATGTTTTGCCGTGTGCTTCGTATCGTTGAAATATGAGGTTAACTTCGAACCCACAAGGCATTAGGCAAATGGTTTTGAATGGAGATTTCGAAACGATCCACGCCTGGACTGGCTGTGACCGGTCAAGTTTACCGGAAGGGGAATCATCTCGGTCGCCCACAAAACTCCATATAAATAGCAGTGGGCCTGCCACTTTTTCACTTTTTACTCTCGTCTTGCTTTTACTGTGTTTCGCATCATTTCGAAGTTCCTGAGAAGACAACACCGTGTTACGTATTCGAAACATTCAAGATCTAAGACTTTAACTCCTCGAATCCATCATTTAAACTAGGTAATTAGCCTCAATCCCAAACGGCAAAGTTACTTCGAACCTATCTCTTCTTCATCGATTGCTCAGTCTCGTGATTGGCAAAACCATATCTGGTTTGGGAAGGCTTCGAACCGATGCGTGGATTCGAGTTCGAATCGATGAAGACGGCGTCGTTCTTCATTGGATTTCGCATCGATTCCTGGAATGACTTTATGAGGGTGACATAGTTCGCACCGATTGACCATCTTTGATGGATCCATTCGTATCGATGGTTTCGAATCCATCAGCTATCGGTTCGAAGTTCTCAACTTTGCATCGATACGGAGGGTATCGATTCGAACGTGGTTGATGTTAAGTTGAGGGTTTCCTTATCGGTTCGAACTAGCTAACCAAGGATCGATTCGAAGTCATCCTTCATTGATCGATTCGAACTTGACACCTGATCATCGATTCGAAGCGTGCCTTACTGCATCGATTCGAAGCGACGTTAGTATGGGTCCGAATGAGTTCCTTGTGATCGGTTCGAACCCTCTATGATGGATACCAAAGTTTGATATTTTCTGAGCATAATTCCGACGAGCTTCATCCTTGCATATTTGGACTTGATAATCACACTGCATACTTGACCACCTTTCGAAGCTCGTCGATGGAACAATAACAACTTCTATCCAAATCAAATTCCATCATACAAACGTTTAGTGATGACGGTCAGCGATGACGGTCATTATGACTGGGGAAGTTAGCTTTGTCGTTTGCATATTTCCTTTAACTCTGTGACACTTATTCAAGTAATGCATGGCACTGTACAACATACATTCATACACTTTACACTGGGGAACGCACGGGTCCTTTGTCATCTAACGATGGTTTCTCATGAGTTAGCTAGTCATGGAACCTTCAAGTTTGCAACAGCAGGAGGTTCAAAGCACAGCTGCTCCGAGGCTAGAGGTTTCAGATATTGATCCTGAGATCATTGTCCGGCCCCGGACGAATTTCCCAATGCGTCTTTCATTGCCAATCCGTCGGATTCCGTTCAATCCAATATTTCTGAAGATATGTTGGGGAGAATATGCTTGAGGCACGGCCTGTCACTGGATGATGTGTTATTGCCGGGGCCGAATGATAGACCGCACAACCCGCCGGAGGGATATACAGCATTTAATCGCTACGCATGCGCGGCTGGGACGCTTCCTCTGTTCAACGAGTACATAAGGGAAGTGTTGTCTTTTTTGAGGATCGCTCCATCTCAACTACACCCGAACGGATATGCCTCCGTGAATAGTTTATTCATCGTCTTCATGGAGTACCTTCATAGACCACCGATCCCAACCGAGATCAGATATCTATTTAATTTCAAAACTCAAGGTGATTACCCTTCCTTCACATTTCTGGAAGCGGTGAGGAACTGCCAAGTGGTCACTGGGTCCTGGACCAGGTTGAACAATTACAGGACGGAATGGTTCTATGTCAGGTGTCCTCCGGGGTTTGCCCGGCGATGGTTATTCAGACGTGAGTGTAGCTGAGTTATCAAGTAATTACTAAGACAATTACGGTCAAAGTGAAACTTATATTTTTTTCTTTTTACAGCAACGATAGCGACCTGAAGGTGAACGATTTAGGGAGGTAGTAAGAATACTCCAGGGAGTCCCGAGTGAAGATAGGGATATCAAGTCGCTTTTGACCGATAGGAATCTCCGGACTTACGGGTTGATTTAACGAGGGCATAGCATACAGTTTGACGGGGCACTAAGGACTGTCTCGAAAAAATGAGTCCAGCACAAGAAGCCCAAAGTCATTATAGCTGAGGAGGCTGATTCAGAAAGAACCCATACCGATGATGAGCCGCTGGCCGAGCTTACGGACGTAGTTCAGGATGTCGCGGAGCAGATAAAAGGCAAGGAAGCCGCCGTTACGTCAACTAAGAAGGGGAGATGGAAATCGGTTGTCACGGGCTGATCCTCTCCCGGAGTTAGAATTTCGAAAATGTCTCCTCCGAGAACCGAAAATCTTTATAAAGGGCTCGCCGATATTCCAATTCCGAACGATGTGTCCCTGCAGCACGATGCCAGATTGGAAGAGCTTTCAGAAACTCTAGTTTTGAGCGAGTCTTTTCCCACTGGTGTGGCAGACACATCCGGTTGTTCGGGGGGTTGCACATTCATTCATATTTCACAACACTGCATAACCTTTGACTATAAACCACCTGTATCGAAGAGTGATTAATTCTATTTTGTTTTGCTCTGCAGATACTATGTCTAGGCGAGGTTCGATGTTAGGGAGTCTTCTACATGTACGCAAGTCTTCATATCATGATTCACGCAGGCGAGAAGGGGACAGAGATTATGACCAGGGATGCTCTGGGTATTCTAGTCAGGAGAGATATGATACAGACAGAGGTTATAAGCGTCGATCTCGATCGCGTACTCCTCCTCCTCCTAGAGATCCATTCAACCTCCTGCTCGTGTCTCTCGTCCTTCTGAATCTTCACACTACATGTCTGCCTCTCAATCTTCTGGGCATGAATCCCGCCATTTTAGGAGCGAAACGATGACTGCTGCCGTTACAGAACAGCCCCCGTGGAAATTTCAGGGGAAGGAGCAATCAGGCTTGCTCAGCTGAAAAGAGATTTCCCAAACATCTGCTTCGACAACTATATCTTTCCTCCACATTTAAAGAAAATCCCGGAGGAAGCTGAGCAATTGGTACATGATTACGTACACGATTTTTACGCTCAGTACAAAGCGTGGTCGAAAGCAGCTGACAAAGCATCTGCATTGGCCTTTGAGCGTGGGGTCACCATCGAGAGATTGAAGGCCGAGCTAGCTCGAAAGAGCCGTATTATTGGGTGCTAAACACTGAGGCTGAATCTTCTCGGAAATCTGAAATGGAGGCTATCAAAAAAGCCGACGAAGCCCAAGCGATGATGGATAGGATGAAACGTGAGCATTATGCCACGATAGAGGATATGGGCCATCGTAACACCCTTGTCACTGCCGAGAGGGATGCAGCCCTGAAGGAGTTAAACGAGCTTAAGTCCAAATTTGTCAAAATCGCCAAGGATAGGGATGATGCGAATACCGCAGCCCAGGAGGCGTGTGAACAAGCCGTGATTCTCCGGACTGAACGGGATGCGGCAGTAGCCAAGGCCCAGGCGGTCGAGACGGAGGTTGAGGAGAATGTACAACAAGCGGAGGCCAGCCTGGAGGCCGATATTGAACATTTTCTCATCACTTACAATGCCAATGTGTTGAGACACAGAAATTTGGCCTGGCTCCAAGATTATCCGGTACACCTCCGCAGCGCTTGGGGTCGATTGGTTGAGGAAGAAGAAGAAGCGCATCCGGGTAAATTGGTCGACCGATTCGAACTCGAAAACCGGTTGCTGGCAGATGATGAGAAGAAGATCCTCCATGAAGCTATTATTTCTCATGAGAAGGAAATGATTGGTGGCCGATCTTTGGAGGTTGGAGAGGGATCAGGTGTTGAGCATCATTCTACTATTTTTGAATTCACCGCTCCACTCCGTTAGAGCCTGTATCTGTGGTTGTTTCACAATCTGTTCCTGCTTATGACCCAGAACAGCCGTAGTTATCTCCCATTCGGGAGCACGCTTCTGAGGCCGCTCAGTCGTCCGCAAGCCAAACTGGGGAAGGTATTCCGAACTTATCTCAAGTGTTTTCCGAATAGAGAGTTTGTTCGGAAGCAGTTGCTAATAACTTCTTCATATCTTTGCTTAGCAACCGAGACTACTCCGGCATCTTTGGCTCAAGAGTCTATTCACGGGCAAAAGGCCATCACCACCGAAACGACTGTCGTGACGACGGCAGTGTCTACTGAGATGGTGCAGGGGAGATCCTTATCTCTCGACAAACAAATGGTGAGTGAGCTGCTTGGCCAACAGGGTGACCCTTTTACAGACTTGCCATTTATTATTAGTGACCTCCCGCCAACCTCTAGCTCTTCGATGCAGATTGCGGATGCCCCCAGCCAAGTCCAAACGATTCGTGATGAAGAGATCTTAGCCAAGATTCATGCAGAACTAGAAGATGCGGGGCAAGGTAGTAGTGTTGGCGGCAGTACGGCGGCGCATAGCCCAACGCCTTTAAGGACAACAACAACATCAGGTGGCACTATCCCATCTCCCATCGCGGGTCCGGTCCCTCCTACTCCTCCGGCAGGGAGCCTTCATTTAAGTTCAAGTTCCGAGGAGGACGTGGACATCATGCCCCCGGCCGAAGAGCGGCCACCGGAGAGGAGACCCTCCAAGCGAAGGATTTCTGTTCCTAGTGACTCCGATGAAGAACCACTAATAAGAAGGTCGAAAAAGGAGAAGTAGATCGGCCTCTCAAGCAGATGTTTTGGTAGACATGAAATTATTTTCGTTTTTTGTTAGTAGGTCGTGTATAAATGCAGGTTCGGCCCCTGCTAGTAGGGATTCTTTTTTTGGGAGAACTTATTTGCATGTAAGTCCTTGTCTTCAGTTAGTTGAAATAAAATTCAGTTTCTTTTGCTTCAATTCTCATTTCTTTTGTGCTTAAATGCTTGTATTGTTTTGTTTTCAGTCCAGTGCACTTGTGGTGTTTTTACCACCAAGTAGAGTATGTTTTTTTTCGCCAAGTCTGAGAATCTTGGTCGCAAGTTGTGATCGATGAATATTGTACTTCGGACATTGTATCACTTTGGTTAGCGATTAACACTTAGCTTTTTTTGCCCCTAGTCTCGGGGAATAACATTTGTGTTCTGGTGGTTGACTATGTTTATTGCAAACACTTAAGCACATGTCCACATTCTAGGGACTTAAGATAATTTGAGATTGATATTGTTTGCACTCCGGGAATTCGAGAGTTATCGATGTTTGTAACACGGTTCGCGCTCTGGGAACTTGGAATTGATGTTCATACTCCAATTCACACTCAACGAACTTGGAGTTAGTATTGATATTTCGGTTCGTGCTACGGAAACTTTGACTTGGTATTTGTGTTCCAATTCACACTCTGGGAACTCGGAGAAAACATGTATGTTTGGGTTCGCACTCCGGGAACCTCGAATTGATGTTTGTACTCCGACTCGCGCTTCGGGAATCTGGAGTTAGCCGCTGGATGATCAGTCACATCTATTTGGGCTTTTTAGGAGTCCATTCACACTTCGGGAACGATAGATTTGACGTTTATACTCCAATTCATGCTCTGGGTAGTTGGAGTCCATTCGCACTCCGAGAACGAGCTGTTGAATGTTTATACTCCAATTCACGCTCTGGGAAGTTGGAGTTCGTTCACACTTCGGGAACAAATTGTTGAATGTTTATACTCCAATTCACGCTATGCGAAGTTGGAGTCTGTTCGCACTCCGGGAACGAATTGTTGAATGTTTATACTCCAATTCACGCTCTGGGAAGTTGGAGTCCGTTCGCACTCCGGGAACGAATTGTTGAATGTTTATACTCCAATTCACGCTCTGGGAAGTTGAAGTCCGTTCGCACTCCGGGAACGAATTGTTGAATGTTTATACTCCAATTCACGCTCTGGGAAGTTGGAGTCCGTTCGCACTACGGGAACGAATTGTTGAACGTTTATACTCTAATTCACGCTATGGGAAGTTGGAGTCCGTTCGCACTCTGGGAACGAATTGTTGAATGTTTATACTCCAATTCACGCTCTGGGAAGTTGTAGTCCGTTCGCACTCTGGGAACGAATTGTTGAATGGACTGTCGTGTGTTGGTCCAATTCATCCTTCGACATGATGGCTCGCCCCCGAGCTGGGGTTTCACTTAGTGAATGGCTGGTCGTATCACAGTCACTCGCTATTTGAATAAATTCCATTGTTTGATGGAACTTAGCTCTTCGTGTGTTATGATTGTTGAACGTTGTATTCGGTGAACCACGGCTCTTGCTCAAAGAGGTAGTATTTTATTGCTGAAATAAGAAAATATGGCAAAGTCAGTGCTTATTACAAATTCAAACTTCAGAATGTAAAGGAAACTGCAAAGTATTCATAGACTGAAGGAGCCTGCCATGCGTGACAGTGACAAGGATCTTCGTCGTTCCAGGCTCCTGAGTAAGTAGGTCCGCCACTGATGGCGATTATCACCAATCTTCCACGGGGACAAGTCGAGTCCTCCTGTCTCGGTCGATTGGGTCCATTGTTTGGATTTGATAGTCCAGCTTCTTTGGGCTGCAGTGTCCGCACAAACTGTTCCAGCTTCCTTTCTCTGATCAGTTTTTCAACACGATCCTGTAAGTGACGACACTCTTTCATATTGTGCTCGTAGCTTTCATGGAACCTGCAAAACTTTCCCGTCTGGATTTGTCTCTCTGACGACGGTCTTGGTGTAGGTTTTTGATATTGAATTGTGCCAAAGGTTTGTAAGTACAGGTCCTCTAGTGATGTATTCAGAGGAGTGTAACTGTCAAACATTGGATTCTTGCGCTGCGGGCCACGATTTTGATCTTGTTTTTTAGTTTGATTCACGCTCTCTCTTCGCGGAGCTTGTTTATTTTTAATGTTCAACTGAACTTTTCCGGAGCTTTCACCAGACTGTTTGATCGCTACATTGCTTTGGATCCCTTCCGCATTTGGTCCCGCGCCAATTTGCTTCCTAGACTGCTTCGCGTCTTCCCGTATTAGGAATTGAGCTGCTTTGGCATGGAAACGGTCCAATGATGCAGGTGGTTTTCCAGCTAGCCAATTGCCAAATTCAGAATCGGGGTCGATCCCCTTAGTCAACGCCATAAGGATGGAGTTATCGTTTGGATTACTAATCTCCGCACATGTAGTATGGAATCTCTCTAATTAACGCCTGAGCGTTTCCCCAGGAGCTTGAGTGACGCTACATAGATTGTTGACATCTCTGGGCCTTGCGACGTGCATGCAGAACTGTTCAACGAATTTTGTGGCCAACTGGTCGAATGGAGAGATGGATCGAGGTGGTAGTCGAGTGAACCACATGGTAGCAATGCCCCCCAAGGATATGGGGAAACTTCGACATTTCACTGCATCGTCAGCCCTGGCAGCGGTCATCGACCACTCATATTTTAGAATATGTTGGTTGGGGTCGGAGTTTCCCTCGTACATGGGTAGAGTGGGCATTCAGAATCGCCGTGGGGGTTCAGCAGTAAGAATATCGTCCGTAAAGGGAGTGTGACTCCGGGAAACTCCCCAATCGTCGTTTGTGAATTCCTGACTCTCACGGATCATCTGACGTATCATAGTTGATAGATCCGGCATTTGCGTGTTTTGTGTGGCCTGCACTGGAGTATGATTACGTTCCATCCTTTGGGGTTGGACCGGATATTGTTGACGGTCCAAGTCTCGCCTTCTTGGCTCATAGTCTTCTGAGACGTACGGTTCAGGAGTACGCCCGCTATGACGACGGTCCAGGTCCGACTGATCTTGGGCGTCGACCCTCGGTTCAGCCGCAAAGTTAGTGGTGCGGTATTATGCGGTGTGGTGAAGAACGTCACCTCCTCGGGAGGAGGGTCCGGTTTGGAAACTGGCTGACGGACCAACTCTAAGTTGTCCAACGGTCAGTGTCTCCAACGGTGGCATATGACTCCCATCTAGCCGGGGTCGTGGAAGCCGGTTATGATAATCAGAGGATGAAGAACTTTCGCTGGATGAGCGATAAGCATGGTCTCTCGTGGATGTCTTTCGTTTCTGGCGATCCAGCTTGTTGATTAGCTCGGCGTTAGCGCGTAGCTGTTCTTCTAGTTGCTGCCGACTTTGGGTCAGCTCTTGGAGTAGCAACTGCAACTCTTGTCGTGTAATCGGACCGGACGGTTCAGAGTGCCCAGTAGCATCCTGATTAGATGGAGGTGGAGGCACAGGATTCTGTCTATCCTGTTCTTCTTGATTGACAGCGTTTGAGGTGGTTCTTGTGCTAACCATCTTGAGAGTTGAATTCCTTTCTTAGACTTTATGCAAATCTGAGTAGAAGGGAAGGAAGTTGGATTTAATGATCTGGATCTCTCTCTTAGATTTATTCAATCCGGTATCGATGACAGATCCAACGAGTAGGAGAAAATCTAGGTTCTCTCAATGAAAGCATCAAAGTGTTTGTACCAAAATTGGGCACAACACTCTTCGGGAGTCTTTTGAAGAGATAATAAATGAAGAATATGAATTGAAAATGAGGATTATCTAACAAAAACTCCAAATAGCAGTCAGATAAAAACAAAGTCAAGCGATTTATAGTGGTTCGGCACGTTGCCTACGTCCACTGTGAAGTTTTTAGCGATTTTATTGATTCTCTTTCAACGTTTACAAGCAATTACAGCGAGCAACAGCAGGTTACAACTGAAAATTCAAAATCAACAGCTATTATACTATGTAAGATGATGACAATTTCAATCCGGTAGAGTCTGGGCGCTTGAGAGTCGAAAAAATCCCTTTTCCATCGGCCCTGGGGCTCTATTTATAGGCGTAGGCTGCTGATATTTCGCTGAAAACTCGGGAGACCACTTCTGGCACGTGAGGGGGCCCATACGCCCAGCCTCAGGAAATTTGGGCCCACTTTGGCATCGGTTCGAGCTCCATTCGAATCGATCAAGAATTCATCCAATCGAGGTGAAATTTGGTGTGGACACTCTTCGACATGAATGCAAGCTTCTGTGAAAATTTTGTGGCATTTGGATCAGTGAATTGCGAGATATGATGGGTTCGAGATGGGGTTCATTGCGTGGCTGTTTGGTTCGAAACCATCCATTCGAACCGATGGTTTCGAACCGATGGTGGCACGCGCCTTCATGGTGACGTGGAGCGCAAACTTCGAACCGATCCGGTCTTCACTCCGAGTTGACCCCTTCGACTCCATGTATCTCGGCGCATTTGAACCGATGGATGACATGTCATCGTGGCTAGTTGACCCAGTGGATTCGAACGAAGCTTCACAGATGGGTTCGAACAAGGCTTCATGGGTTGGTTCGAACAACCGAAGCTTAGTGGATTCGAACAAGGATCTTTGGATGGATACGAGCCTTGCAAACTCTCCATGGACATAAGGCCCACCTGCGCGAACCAGATGGATTCGAAGTTGATGGAGTCGATTCGAGGCATTCCAATGGGTTCGAAGTCCATCGGTTCGAAGATGATCGGTTCGAATGGTGTTGGATGACGGATTCGAAGACACCTACCATGATGGGTTCGAAACCAGTGTTTTCCCTTCAAGTTGAATTGATCATAACTTGAGCGTATGAACTCGGATTGACTCGAAATTTGAGATGACGGCTTCTATGATCTCTCTTGTCATGTCCTATCAATTGTAGCACAATCCAGACTCGGACGAAATTCAGTGATATCCATAGCGAGAGGAAGTATGACCAATCTCTGAGACGAACTGCCCTCCGTTTCCGATCGATCTTTTGGTATCGCGGCTTTTCCAAAAAGCGGGATAACAGCTACATTTTACCTTTATGGCAAATCCTACTTGGAATACTAACACTGCCATCCAAGCAACAATGCAATGCTGGCATTCCATACATGTTGTTCAGGATATGAACAAACCAAAGGCACTACTTCTACTACATCCATTTTTGAATCACCTTCAGAATTAATAGCAAGTAGCCCTTGCGACTTAAAGAACCCCATCTCCGATTCCATCATCTTCAAGATGTCTTTGATTCGAACGCTTTTACTGATTCGAAGTGATTTTCAGATAATATATCTGAACCCGGTCTCTCCGAATCGACAATGATAGTTTTAAAACTAGCTAAAATTTGATAATTAGTCATTTAACTGTCAAATTACAATCAATTCAACTAAGGATTAACTAAACAGGGTTAAGCACAAAGCAGTCATTAGGCCTCTTTAATCAATCCTTTAGTTAATTAAAACTACTTCGTAAATACTTGCATTAAAATACCTTTAAAAGGATATATTCACAAATCTCCTCTATCTTTTCAATAATTTTAAAAAATATTGATATACTTATCTAAACTGTATTAGTATATTCGTAAACATTTCACTTTCAAAACTTTGAAAACTTTTCCATATATTTATATCGACAGTATAAGTGTATTCACAAAATGCTACATTCTCAATACTTAGAAAATGTACTCATATACTTATTTTAATGTTATAAGTATATTCATAAAATCTTAAGAAAGATTTATTTCCAAAACTTTATTTTTTTGGGTTAAAACAATGAAACTTAAACATTGATAAAAATAAACCTTAAACACTTTTGGTGTAAGTAAACAGGTCATATGGACATTAGAACAAATATACTTAACACCACTTCTCCATTTCAAATAGTATTATCCCTTGATTAACAATGAGATTTGACAAGTTCGGAAAATATCCTTGCCTCGACAAACGTTTTTAATTCTCAAGATAGAGATGAGATCCCATACGTTAGAATTTGGTATTAATTCGAAAAGAATATTTTCCCTACCATCATAATTTTGAATGATAATTTTTAAAATAGGGTCTCAATCCATTTATGAAATACCCTTATAAAAATTCCTTATATTTACAAAATCCTTTTGTAAGAATATTATTTATAAATTATAAAATCCCTTTTATAAATATATAAACATAATTATAAACCTCCTTTTATAAATCTCCATATTTATTCAATAAACTCCTTTATAAACATCCTTTATTCTATTTATAAAACTTCTTTCATAAAATATCATTTATAAAACTTATTTTATAAATACCCTAAATTTATTTGCAATTTTTTTATAGAACTCCAAATTCATTTATAAAACTACTTTTATAAATTTTTGAATGTAACAAAAAAAACTCATTTTTATAAAACAAAACTCCAAAAATAAAACCAAACTCCAAATATAAACCAAACTCTAAATATAATTATAAAACTCACGTACTTTCCAAACGTGATCATTCCACAAATTACACTAAATTCACAAATGTGATTTATTACTCAATTTATCAAATAATTATATTTTCTCTTCTATAAAATATCGTTTATAAATCCGTTCTTTTATTACAACATTTTATATAAAATGTTTAAAAATTATTTATTCCAAAATATTTCTACCTTCATTGTAAAAACAAAATCACTTTAAAATAAAAGATAAACCCCTTGTATTTCCTTTAAAATAACATTCACTATTATAATAACTTTTCTATACAGATAAATACTTTCCAAAATAAAAACATCTACGTATATGCATTTATTAGAAAAGAATAATAAAAGGAGTTGAAGTAAAATAGAGAAGCACAAAAACAATTTTTGAATAAAATATCATAGAAAATCAAAAAGATCATATAAAAATCTTTTTTCAAATCGAAACCATTTCCAAATAAAATAGCAATTAATAGTATTTCAAAATACTATAACGAGGCCAATAACTACCATAACATTTAACCAATTATTTACTACCCTTTTCACTAAAAAAGTTAACTTTTAACATATGTCGATGTCACATCTAATATGGTTACACCATCAACATTTAGCATTTAACAATATATATACCAAAAATATGAATAAAATTAAAATCAATAGGTATCTAATTGGAATTAAAAATCACAATGACCAGAAATGCAGAATTCTTTACAAAATTCCATGTATTCCACTTTATATGTTAATCACTTTTTTAAAAGAGGATATTCAACCAAATCAAACCAATAATTCATTCAACTATGAACGAAAATATTTTTTATCTACTATATATCATACTGATTATCCAAAAAGGTGAGTTTAACTCACTAAAATTCCAATGGATGCTTAGGCGTTCCAGTTTGAACTAAAATCGAACAATGTTTGATTTTAACCTAAAATTCCACTAGCTTCAAATTCACCGAAATTAGTTCTAGCGTGTGGTTATTGCCATTACGAATGCAATGCAAAGAATGCATCTCAATTGTACCTTGTATGAGAGAGATATACATTTTATAAGATTTTTGAGTTAAATTATATTAATTATACACTGATCACATTTTTAAATTTAGTTACCCTTCTTAATACTTATTCCCTCCCAAGCCCCCAACACTCCACATATTAGAGAATGCACAATAACCGTGCACCCTCTGTCCTCCTTAAACGATCGACCCTTCACTGATGTCCGTGCTGAAGCTTCCATCAAACTCCTTATCACCTACTCTCCGCACCGCACCCGGCCATGCAAAGCTCGACCCTTTGGACTAAAACGGAACCTAAAGACCTAACCCTTCGACCGCACACGAGCACAGACCACCACACATGACCACACTTCACCATCTTCAGCTACAAGGTGCTCCTCGATGTCAAAACCCAAACCAAATCTCTGTTTAACCTCACGTCGCCTAAATCTTCTAAAAAATCAAGCATACATGACTATCACTGTCAATCTCCTAAAACACTGCCGAACCCTACTAGACTCACATAGAAATGTAGATCTCTTTAATACGGATCCAAAGATCCATTCGAGAGAAATTTATGATCCTCTAAAGTAGAGGAGAGCATGCATGTGTGTGTATATCACTGAAAAAAGATGCTGCCAACATGCCTAGCACGTAGCTAATCATGATATAAAAAAACAATGAATAAGACTCTGATACAATTAGAATGAGCTCCGAAAAGGACAGATCCAAAGATCTTTGTTTTATAATTTTTGGTTAAGTAGATCTTTTTATTTGAATTTTCAAAGGTGGA
Organism: Allium cepa; assembly: GCA_030765085.1. NCBI lineage: Eukaryota > Viridiplantae > Streptophyta > Magnoliopsida > Asparagales > Amaryllidaceae > Allium > Allium cepa. The sequence continues at coordinate 20,043,152 of CM060940.1, forward strand.
GGGTACTTTTTTTTATTTCTGTTTTGATTTCGGGAAGCTTAAAGAAAAGTAAGTAAAGTCAAAGTGTTTTGATTTGTCTTAGGTAGAGGTAGGTGTATTTTACAATTTTTGACATCTCACTGCATAGAGTTCCGTTTGCGTGTGATCCGTGAAAGACAAAACAAAAATACAATGGCACAAAAAAAATATGACATGGTCCTAAAATGACAAAACAAAAATAAAAAATATCATAGTTTTACTGTAAAATCACAAAAATATTTTCCAAATAAAATAACATGGAAAAATCATATAAATTAAATTAAAAATACGTCAATAGAAATCAATTCGATTTATTTATAATTAAATTTTATTACCATTTATTAAATTTGAATCAATTCCAAATATTTAAATAAATTAAATATTCCTTTTTGAAATGCTAAAAATTTTGGGTTGTTATATTCTCCCCTTTAAAAGAATTTTTTTCCCCGAAATTCCCAATGGAAGAAAATATCTCCAACCATTAAACTTTTCAAAATCAATCACTAAACTGAGTACTTTTTTAAATTTCGTATGTAATGGAAAATTTTGACCACACCTCTTCTGCACGGCTTGATCTGGAAAAACTACAACAAGCCATGGCTGGCCCAAACCAACAAAAGAAAACAAAAGGCCAAATGCGACCTTCCATATGTTGGAACTCGGCCAGCCCACAGCTGAAGTTATGGATGAATTTCAATTTTTTTTATCCTTTTGGATCTTTTTTAGGGATATGAATTCTAATTTATCTAGAACATTTCTAAATTTAATTTAAATAAAATCATTATTCTATTTAAATTAAAATATTTTGTAACATGAAATTGATTTGATTAGATTTAGTTCATATACATGTATTCTGTGTGTGTACACGCGCATGTTTAACGTAATAATCAGTGAAGGATATAATGTGGTCGTATATAGATGCTGGGATTTACATTGTAATGGAAATATTAGCTCATTTTGTATGTATTGTAAATTGTCCAAATATATGCATACATAAATATTATAGAATATATAAATCAAACATATAATATATAAATGTATCATAAGATATGTTTTAAAACATCTAAAGTAAATTCGTATAAGTACGTATGCATATGTTTATTTATGTTTAGATGTCATATATATATATATATATATACACACACATATACACACAAACACACGATATTATAATTAGTAATTTATAACATGATAGATGTAAATATGTAGATAAGTTAACACATATATAAATATAAATATATATGTATATATACAATAATATTTATTTAATTAATTTTAATGTAAATTAACTATTTGATTATATATATACTTATAAATGTAAATATAATGAAATAAGTAATTTCATGGTTTAGTATATGTCTACAAAAATAAAAAGTAAGTTAATATATATATATATATATATATATATATATATATATATAATGATTCATAAATTTATTCTAGTTCAAAAAAACATAATTTTTTTGAAAAAATTGATTTAATATTTTATTGTGTATTATTAATGAATTAAATAATATTTTCGATTGTAATTAATTAATATAAATATTTGAATGAGAAAAAAATAAATTTCTAAAATCTGAGAAAATCAAGAATCGCAAAACACTTGTCACAAAAGAATATCGAATTCATTTGGCTTAAAATACTACTTTTAATTATTAAAATGCATTTCGTCCATAATGTAATTAAATTATTAAAATTATAAATATTCATGAAAAATTCTGAAATATTTTTCTAAAGCTTCTTATATGATGTAGTGATTTTAAAAAAAATTATAAAATTGAATTTTTGGATCATTAATTACTAAATGTATAATAAACAATTCATATAATAATTAATAATAATATATTTAAAAATTATTATCACTTTTTATAATTCATAATAATTACATATAAACATATAATAATTATATATCTAATATAAAAAATATATGTAGTTATATAAGTAGAGTATTTATATAGGCCTATACACAATTAATACCTATATGTGTGTATGTGTGTGTGTTAATAAATATCGAAAAACTAAATTTTATATAGAATGTTAAGTCCAATAACTGATTTATAAACATAAACTTCTGTATCATGCATATAATTAGTCTAATTGTAACAACAACATTTACGTACAAAAATATCTCCTAATTAAACATATAACAATAATATTGTACATGGATTCAGATGTGAACAATTTATAGGATATAAAATATGATATTATATCAGTAATACGAAATGAAAGTTAGTTATCAATGATGTCTTTGAGTCCAGGTGGAAGCAATGAATTCCCTTCTCTAAGTATCTCCTGATTTGTTAGGTTGCTAATTTGGAATCGACGACCTTCTACTAATCGAATAATATTAGATTTAACTTGAAATTGATTTTAGATATTGAGATTTAATTAGAGGATCTATTTCAACTAACAAAATGAAGATGATTGCAACGACCGCCTTTCATGCACTGTAACACCCCTAATTTTTGTCAACAAAATTCAGGTGATTTAATTAGATAAATTGAAAAGAATAATATAAATGTCAAATGATAAGGGGAGTGAGATACGAAAATAAATTAAGGTTGTGCTTAATTTAATTAATTAAATGAGCTTAAGAATGGTTTGCTAGTTAATTAACTTACATAAGAGTATATTGGGAATTTGACCCCTTACCCTTATATATTCTCCTTCCTCATATTCATTTTCCATTCATGTCATTTGGCAAACAAAAATAAAAACGTAAAAATAGGAGCCGACCATAATCAAAGAGAAGAGAAATCAAAGTAAAGCTAGGGATTCAATCTTAGGGAAAATTAATCTCAATCCATTCTACTTATCTTAATCAAAGTGAATAATAATTCCATTTCTATTTTGTTTTATATTCATATGTTTTTGGATTTAAGGGTAAATTCGTTTTTATGATGAATTGGATGATGATATGCTTGAATTATAAATTGTTTAATTTAAACAAGGTTGTTTAAATAGGAATGTACACATTTGTCGAGCAAAACTAACGAATATTGATGTATAAATGCCATGGAAAAAATTTACGTTATGTAAAACATGATTTTTGGAATTGGGCTTTAATTTTTATAATTTTCCAAGCTATGAAAAGATTATTATGAATTTTCAAAGGCAAATACGACTGTATATAGCACATTAGCAAGAAGGCAAAAATATAATGCATGGACACTCAGGGTCATCATCAACAACAAAATAGCATGCACCAACTGGGAATCAAACCTGGGTTTGTGCCATGGCAGGTATATTCTACCACTAGACCATTGGTGCTAGATGAATAGCTTGTAAAAATATATATTTTAAATAAGTAATTCAACTTCAAAACCTTTTCATCTACAGGTAACTTAAAAACCATTTATTATATTTAAACGGTAGCCTTTTGCTTCCATTCTAAGGTATGTGATGTCTGGTGATTTATGAAGATTGATAGAATAAGATGGTTTTTTTTCCTCGATCAATTTTTACGGATGTAAACTGGTAATTTTAGTTGGAAATATGATTGCTACTTATATTATATTACTATAATTGTACGCATAAGTTTAAAGGTAACATCACCAATGTAGGTGATTTGTATTTGGGTTGTCTTTTTCTAAGATTTCCATTAATAATAAGCATATGTAAGGTATACAAGTTTAAAATTTAGATCAGTAGAAGCATGCATGTATACAATAAAGGAAGTGGGCTAGCTCATAGCAGAAGAAATGAGTGAGTTTTAAAAATTATAGCCATTTTGGATCATTAATGGGCCTATGAAGTCTAATTTCATTTGGAACTCTTCCAAGTTTCATTTAAATAAATCAGTTTTTTATTTAACTTCATAAATAAAGTTTCACTTTAATTTAATGTGTTCATATGTTAGAGTATACTGAATATACTCTTATATATATATATATATATACACACACACACACACACACACACACACACACACACACACACAAAAATTTGTGTGTAACGTTTACTTTTTAAATTTATTCAAAGAAGGAAATATTTTATTTCCTTTCTTTTAACTTATTCAGTTAATGTGTAGGATATATTTATTTAGAGAATGAAACTTTTCATTTCCTTTCTCTTAAATAATTCAACTAACGATGGATGATAAATTTAGTTAGAGAAGAAAACTTTTTCAAATTTATTCAGAGAATGAAATATTTTATTTCTTTCTCGTGACTCGTTCAATTAATGAGAGGGCATAAATTTATTTAGAGAATGAAACTTTTCATTTCCTTTCTCTTAAATTATTCAATTAATGAGGGATCATAAATTTAGTTAGAGAAGAAAACATTTCATTTCTTCTCTTGATTAAATGAAATAATTAATTAATTAAATAACAATAATGACTAATCTAAATATGATATGAATAATAAATATATTCATAGTAGATATTTAGATCAGCCATTGATGTTACTTTATTAATCAATTATTTAATATAATTAAGAGAAGGAAATGAAAAGCTTTCTTCTCTAACTAAATTTATGATCCTGCGCTAATTGAATAATTTAAGAGAAAGGAAATGAAAAGTTTCATTCTCTAAATAAATTTATGCCCCTCAATAATTGAATTAGTTAAGAGAAAGCAAATAATATATTTCCTTCTCTGAATAAATTTGAAAAAGTTTCATTCTTTGAATAAATTAATGATCCCTCATTAATTAAATAATTTAAGAGAAAGAAAATGAAATTTTTCATTCTCTAAATAAATTTATGCCCCCTCATTAATTGAATAAGTTAAAGGAAAGGAAATGAAATATTTCCTTCTCTAAATAAATTTGAAAGTAAAGGTTATACACAAATTTGTATATAACAGTATATTTGATTTACGCTAAGTTACATACATATTAAATTAAAGTGAACTTTATTTATAAAGTTAGATAAAATATTGATTTTATTTAAAAGAAATTTGAAATATTTCCAAATGAATTTAGACTTCATTGGCCCATTAAAGATTCAAAATGGCTAATTTTTTTGAAATTCACCCATTTCTTCTCCTACGGGTTGGCCCGGTTCCTTCAATGGTATTAGAGCCTAATATCCTATACGGTCTAATTTAGCCATGTTAGTGCTAACTAATTAAGCTTGTGCACTTAGTACGGTGTTTAGAAAGGTGATGTCGGATTGGAATTGGGTAATCAAGTACTCTGTCCTACCTAGTTACCTGCCCGGCCTAAAAGATGATGTGAGCACAATAGTTTCCCTAATAGAAAAGCCCCAGCTTGAATTGAGCCTTGGACTAATTATCAAATTATTTTTGAAAACTAAAACATGATTTTAAATTTTACAGTTTAATTTAATATAAAAACATGTTTATTATAAAAGGTTATAATATAACATAAATTTTCAAAATGTTTGAAACTATATAAATATTAATTCAAAATTTAAAATTATTAATAAGATTAATAACATAAATTAATTAAATGAGTTAATTAATTAATATTTATATGCATGTATTATATATGTGTATATTTGTTATGTTATTTTAAAGTGTTTAAGATAACATAAGCATACATGTATGTATATAAGGTAATTTTCAAAATTAATATAATTTAATTAAAATTGTTTATTTATAAACTATTTAAAGGTCTGTTAATTAACTAAAAATATTCATATATAAGTGTGTTTTACTATAAAGGTTACGAAGATATGTTTAATATAAAAATTGTATTGGAATACTAATTTAAAATTAATTAATTAAAATTAATTAAAAAGGATTTAATTAATAAAATATCATACATAAGACTATCATATAAGTAATGTGAAATATAAAAGTTATATAACAATAAAACTTATATGATATGAATGTATAAACGAAAGATGGAACATTGAAGAAATCCAAATAGACTTAAAGAACAAATACATACAATTGTACATATACTGTGAATTCTGATGTCTATGACACTTGAATCACGAGGGTATTTCATAAGACATACATTATTCCATAAGTCGATATCACTTGATATAATATATTTAAGATTATCAATCTTCAAAGTAATGCTGTCCTCTACCACATGCACATACATATTCATAAACATATATATGTATATATATATATATACATATCTATATAAATACATATATATATAATTACCTGCATACTCTTTAGTTGTTGTACAAACTCAAGTTGGAGATGTTATGTATAGTATTATTAATTTATTGAACAGATGAGGTAAGACAACTATATGTATTTATTGAGCAAACACAAGGTACATATACTATACTTAGGCCATCACGGTATGGTAGGTACGAGTGAATAATCCCTTTCGATTTGTTAAGCAAACTCAAGGTTGAAATGAAATTAGGACAAGGAAAAATGATTTAGGAGTTGTGTGTGATACGACTTATAAGAAGTTATCCATCATTTGTGCGGCTATGATTTGTTGAGAAAACACTACGTTAGAATAGTAAAACATAGGAGTCCTAACACCTGCTAGTGAAGTCGATCATCTTAGGGTTTGGAGAAACATAAAAGACTAGTGAGAGCCTTATTAGAAAGCTGAAATGGTAACATTTAACCTTTCCATATGTAAATAATGTTATAATTACCAACAATGAAAATTTTGTGCTTTAATATGATTGATAAAATGTTTATCAATTATTATATACAAACAAATTGAATTGAAAGTTGACAAACGAAAATATAATACCCACTATTAAATTCCTATTACATGTTAAAGTTTCCACACCCATGCAAGTGCCTGGTTTTACAACTATTGAATACGTTCATGGTTTGGTCACTTATGTATTTATTTGATCAAGAACATGTATTACGTTCTATGAGTTTCAAACTCAAGCAATTCAAGACTATGGATATGTGATATCCCGGAATTTTTGGCAATATAAATTTAATAATCTGTATTTAAAATTAAATTTATTTGATGATTTTTGTAAAAAATTTGAATTGATTTAATAATCTTACTTTAATAAATATTTAATTAGTGAATTTATTCTTTTAAAAGCTAAATAAATGGTTTTCTATTCATAATGTATATAGAAATGCATATATTGTAAATATGATTTGTAAATTAAATACAACTAATAAATGAAACATTTATTCATTTAAATAGCAATTAATTTACAATCTCTTTTATAAATTTTATTTAAATTATCTAAAATGTTATTTTCAAATAATAAATATGTGTATTGTTTTTGTTTTATAATTATACTTGGTTTTATTCTTTAAAAGTTATCTATATATATAACTAAGTGTTAAAAAATAATTAATTTTGTTAAAACTTTCATTAACTTTTAAATATAAATATTAACTACTTTAGAGACATGTGTAAACATCTTAGAACATAATTTAACATGTGTTAAGTGATTAAACAAGAAATTAACAAGTGTTAATGTTAAAGACAAGTGTCAAATTTGTATTTTTATTTTTCATTAATTTTAATTAAATCATAAATAATTTATATAAACACTTACCATCTTCCATTCTTTTTCTTTCCTCATTTTCAAATCTAAAACTAAGAAATTCTTTCAGCTGAAACATTCTACTTTAAAAAAAGAACCTGCAAAACATTTTCAATCATGCAGATCTGTAACCATCCTCATTTTCAAACGCAAAAACCATTTCCTCCTTCAAAAACCTATAATCAAACTCTTCATCCTCAAACCTGCAAATCATTTTCTGTAAACACATTTCCTCAAATCAAAATTTGTTGCAACCCCTGTTCAAATGCATAGCATAAGTCCTGTATTTCATTTTCAAAAATAAACCTGCATTTCCTTCTTTCAAAAATCTAGAAATCAAGAAAGCCTACATTCTTCTAAAATATGGAAGTTAAGCTACCTGCTGCAACAATCTAAAGCAAATTTAAAACATCAGCAACATTCAAGAGTTTAAAGGATTCAAAGCACTAAAGTTTTTAAAGGCAAACAAGTCCAGTCTTAAAGTTTCAAAAGATTCACAAGGGTTATTCAAAAACCTGTGCTCTGCTCATCAAAGTTTCAGGTGAGTAACTTAACATTTTTAAAAATTTAAGTATAAAATATGGTTGCTTGATTTATTCATGGAAATAAGTAGCCTTATATATGTTGTCAAATATATTGCTAAGTATATCTATATGTATGAATGTATGCATGTCTGTTTCACTCATGTTTCTGACTGTTTATAGTATAACTTCTAGTTGATAAAAAAATCCTTTTTCTTTTGATCTGTTTGCTATTACGATTTAGTCTTTGAATGAAACATGTTTATTACAAGATAAAGTAAGTTTTAAAAATTTTATATAAGTTAAATAAAATTTTATATTACCTAGAAATAAAAATAATAGAGCAACAATTTGTATAAGGAAAAATTTCAAACATTACAATTCAATGTTTCAGGATTATAAATCAAAACATCATACAAAAACATGAATTTTAAACCAAAAATTACAAATTTTAGAGTTAGAACTAGTGAGCAGTTCTAGTTTTACTGTATGTTGTATTTTAGGGCATCTCTGTTGCCACAAGTGATTAGAGGTGCCGAGTTTGTTTCTGTAGGAGGGGGAGTTATCATGGATGATGAGAAAATTATCAGATTGGGTTGCATTGCATTTTGGTGATGATGGATTGTGATTGAAGATTAGAACCCTAGTTTTTTTGGGTTAGGAAGAATCGAACATTTCGGCAAGTATAGTTGATCGAGTTCAACTATTCCTTGCGCATTGGAAGTTAGTGGGTTGACGAGGTCTTCGCCGGAGTTTTCGAGGCAACGGTGGACGGAGGCGCTTGAACGAGGTGTTGACAGGTTTTGGATGGAGTGGGTATTGTATGTTTCAGGTTTTGTTCTAGGTTAGAATTTTTGTCTCGATTTTAAATTCGAGCATGGGTTGACTGGGATGTTGTTTGGATGGTCCGAGGTGATGATTGTCGACTGCGAGTAGTCGCATAGTTGATCAGCGGTGTCCGAAGATACTGTACAAGTACACAGAGGAATGTGGATATGCAGGTGAAATTTTGGGTTGGGTTTTGATGGCCTCGTGTTGGTCTCGGGGAATTCGAGGTTTAACTCGAAGCAGATGAGATTTGGACTCGAAGTAAAATATAAGCTGCTCGGGTTGTATTTGTTTCAAGTTTTTAAAATAAAACAGAAACCTGTTCTGTTTGTAGTTTTAAAAGAAAAGTTTAAAAATGCAAACTGGAAATTTATGTTGAATATGCGCTTTGTGCTTATATGATTTTTGTTTGATGATAATAAACATATATACATTCGTTTAAATGTATTTGTTAATATACTATTTTATTTTCACAGATTAATAAATATTTGCTGAATAAAATAAATAACAGGAAATTTGAATTCAAATGAATATTTTATTCAAACAAATATTTATTACAATTTTAAATAGTACAATTTCAAGCTCTCACTATAATTATACAACTTTGATTACATCACATTTTTCACATTTACATCAGCACCTCACTACATATCACTCACACTCGTATTTATCTTCAACTGCATTCCAGTTTGAATCCAGCATCTGAGCAATCTGCAAAAATATAAACTAACGCAGTAAAATTGAAAAAGAAATATTTTTGCAATTCAAAAATAAAAGATAATTTTTTGAAAATATGATTTGCCTCAGTTATTTGGGTTGTTCGTCATAATTTAAATTTGAATTCATCATACACGAACAACTTGTGACATACATAGTGTATTACTGTATATGCCACAAGGCCGTGCACGCCGATATATACACTTGATTGATTTACAGGGACATGCGAGCACAGGTCAAACCCAAATGAAAAACCGGGTTCAACTCACGTGCAATAACATAAAAAAAAATCACGACACGAGCACAAGGTCAAATCCGAGTTTTAAAACTGGGTTCAACACAAGGTACATGAAGTATGCAAGCTCGACTAACAGGTTCAATCTCTCTAGACCAACAGCAAAAGGGCCAAATGCAAACAAAACAAGTCACAATGTCGAGCATGCATGAAACAGTGAAATGAACCAGTGATACAATGCAACATTTACAACATAGTAGCAGTATGCAAATGCATACACAAAGAGGCAACATGAATGGAAACTGCACCAATGCAAATCAAAACAGCGAGTATGGTGATGCAGTCAACAAGGCAACAGTACAAGTGCAACAAGCAAATGCTCAAGACCACACAGTGAAGCATGTACACGGGTAAACAGCAACACAAACTGCAGTGACAGTAACAAAACTGCAACAATGAACCATCAAAGAATGCAACAGGTTATACTGTTGGGATGAATACAACATGAAGTATTGCAACTCAAGGAGATAGTCGACCAACAGTATCAAACTCATGTATGCAACAGCAACAAAGAAACAGACATGAAGCAACAAACTACACAGCCAACATGACCCAAATGCCAAAGCTCAATGAAGACCACTAGTAAATGCAACTACAAGATGAATCATGAAATGCAACCAAACCAGACACCAGAGCAACTAAAGTGAAAATGATTCAAGCAAAAGTGCAGAACAAACCAAGCAGTGGTTAAGTGATGATACAAGCACTTACACAAGATGAAGCAATGCCACTGATTTTACAACAAACCAAAATAAGATGATATGCACTAACAAATACTCAAACCAGACTATATCAACTCAACAACAACAAAATGCACAAGAACAAGATATGAAAGGTCACGTGTCTAATCCAGTGAATAGCATGAAAAAAAAAATCAAGGGCACATAAAGGCCGAGAATAAATTCAAGTCGAGCATTGCAAATATACAAGTATGAAATGGTCAGGGTATCAGAAGTCAAAGCCGAGAAATTCATCACGAAATCAACAGTACAGAGAATTTTAAAACCAAGTCAATCATCTCAAAGCACATGGTAAACAAATGTCTCGAATTCAAAGCATATTGCAATCGGGTCAACAGAGAGATTCACGGAGATAGTCAATCATCTCAAAATTCAAAACCGAGAATTACAAACCAAGTCGATCGAGCAGTTTCAAATATATACGCATGTGAATCAGTCAAGGAAAATCTCAATCATCAAAGTGAAATCAAACGGCTGACGACAAATTCAAACATATTTATGCGAACGAGAAAATAGGGTAACGAACCCTATAAATGCCCTAATCATCATCGGCAATCAATCATCGAGTTCAAGCATCAATCAGTAAAGAAAAAAGGATAAATTACGTACCGAAATCACAAAATGAACTCGATCCAAATTGAAGAGCCGTGAGAAAATAAAAAGCATCGAAGCCTACTATCAAACGAGAACGAGCGGCGCTTCAATTTCTACAACCCTAGTTTGAATCGCAAGGATCAAAAGCATCGAATTTGTAGAAGCCCTAATTGAACTGAAAAGAAGAACGGCGACCATATTTTTTCACAGGCCAAAAGAAAAGAAAGAATCGGGTTAGAAAATAAAAGGGGCCGGCTGTGAAAAGAAAAAGGGGCTTTATTTTTCAAATAGGGTTTAAGTTTTATTAATTGTTGTTTTTTTTTTGAATCAAAACTTTGTAAATCACCACCTAGGGTTTAGGTAGTGTCAGATTGTCTAGTTAGATTTAGTTCAGTGAGCAGGGTGTGCGAGTTTGCAGAGCTCTATAGGCGGGAGCAGTGTTTGCGAGTAATCAAAACTCTATAGGCGGGAGCAGAGTTTGCGAGTAATCAAAGTTCTATTGTAGGCGGGAGCAGAGTTTGCGAGTAAACAAAACTCTATAGGCGGGAGCAGGGTGTGCGAGTCTAGTAGAGTGTTTGTGAGCGGGAGCAAATGTTTGCGAGTCTAGTAGAATGTTTGTGAGCGGGAGTAAATGTTTGCTAGTCTAGTAGAGTGTTTGTGAGCGGGAGCAAAAGGGTCTGCGAGTCTAGTAGAGTGTTTGTAAGCGTGATACTGTTTAATTCTAATAGAAATCTGTGAATGCAGCAGTAGGCAGGGGTTGCCGAAGCTGGGTAAATTTTGTGTGTGATTTACTTTACAACATATTTATTTCTGCAGTTTGTTTCTGTGTTTATATCGAGAAAATTTGCTATAACCCTATTCACCCCCCTCTAGGGTTTATCTAGATCCTACAAGTGGTATCAGAGCGAGGTTTATATTTTTAACTCTAGAGTCATGAATCCACCAGATAATATTTTTGTTGAGGGTCATTCAATATTATTCCTTCTATTTTCGTTGGAACAGATTTTTTGAACTGGAAATTGAAAATGGAATTTTATTTAAAATCTGTTAATATTAAATGTTGGGATATTATTGAAAATGGGTGTGATAAAACCGATAAGGAAAGTATCTCGATTAATGCTCTTACTATGCATATATTATATTCTCATATTAATCGTGATAATTTTAATTTTGTTCCTCTTAGTGAAAATGCACAGAAAATCTGGAATACTCTCGATGCAATATATGGTGCAAAAGTCAACAGCAATGAGATGTCCTCCACAACCGACTCAGTTAAAGGAATGTGCTTAACCGGAGTGGTAAATAGCAGTTGTGATGAGGATGATGATGATGGACCAGCCGAGCTGGCATTACTAATGAAGAATTCAAAAAGGAAATTTACAGCCACGTGGAATAAAAGCAATAGCAGTAAAAGTGAGAAAGCAGATATGTGCCTTCATGGGAATATAACCGATAGCGACGATGACGAGCCAAGCGAGGTATCAAAACTCACTCACTCTGAATTACTTACTTATTTCCACGAAGTGAATGGCTGTTTTAAACGACTTAGGGAGAAGTATGCCAAACTTGAATCACAAAAAGATACTTTATTAGAACTAAATGAGCAACTCGACAAATTAGTTAAAACCTATCAAAGTAAGATCCCTAAGTGTGATAAGTGTCCAACATTCGAAAAGGAAATTGAAAAATCAGAAATCAATATAAAATCACTTGAAAATGAAATTCTGATTTTAAAAGAGAATGAAAATAATAGGAGAGAGAATTCTATTGAAAAGTGTATACAATTGATAAATGAAAATGAATCTCTCAAAACACAAGTCCAACAATTGTCAATGACTTTAGATAAATTCTCAAAAAAGTGAAAAATCATTGAATATGCTATTAGGAAAACAAACTGTTAATAAGGTTAGACAAGGACTTGGATATAATAAATCTGAAAATATTGAAAGCGAGATTAATCAAGTCAATTCAATGTGCACAATTTGTAGAAAATTTGGACACAATCAAAATAATTGTTGGTATAGACCCAAACACGTGAAAACTATACCAATTTGGGTTCCAAAAGGCACAAATATAGAATCTTTGAAAGTCAAACAAATTTGGGTGCCAAAAGGAACATATATAAATAGTTTTGGGTCTCCACAAACATATTTTTCGAAATATTCAGCCACTAACAACCATGGACCTATAAAAACAAATAGGTCACAAAAATCTTTCATCGTGTAGGTGTGGTGGCAGGCTAAGGAACAACAACGGTGTTATCTGGATTTTGGATGTTCCAGAAACACAACGGCTGACAAAGCAAAGTTCCTTAGCCTAGTATAAAGGTGACAGAATCACAATGGGCAATCATGAAAAATTATCGTAAAGGTAAAACAGGTAAAATTGTTTTTAACGATATATTAAATGTGATTATCTGCACCATACTCTAAATTAAAATCAGCCAATATTGAGATGAACAAAAGATGATGATTTTGATTCTATGATTTTTTCAAAATATTGACCAATCATCTTTAAATAGAATTTCTTGGAGTAATTATGATGGTTGACTGATTCGGACTTACTTGATATGATTCTACATGATTTTTTTTAATTTATAACCTTGATTTGTGCTTAAATGATGACCAATCAGATTTTCAACTTTGAACTAATCCATATAAATGTGTTCGGTCAAATGATGGTATTTGATTACTCATGCTACACGTAGATATATTTTGGTCACTGCTTGTAAATTTGCACGATTTCAAATTTCATGTGAAAGCTGTTAAAAAGGATTTTTTTTGAAATTGTTGAAAGTTTATGAAATTGTTGAAACTTCAAGAAATTGTTTCAATGACTGTTGATAGTTGTTCATCCTATGGTTTCTAAGTTTAACACTATGATATTTGTTTGAGTGATAACATGGCTTCATCTCAAATTTCATTCTGAGATAGTTTGTTGAAATTTCACAATCTGGTCTTTGATATCCAACGAGTCGGTATTGAGTGAAATTTAAATTCAGATGCAGATTACACTGATAATACAGTTAATAGAAAAATTACTAGTGGAACGTGATTAATTTTTGAAACATTCATTTGCTGCATCGTTTTTTTTTCAAAGAAAATATCTGCATATTTTTCACTTGAAATAATTTTCAAATAGCAGAAAATTTTTCTTATAAAACCCCCTCGAGAAAATCATGTTTGACCATATTTACAGATTAGTCATTTTTATTTGATTTTAAATTTTGACTAATCTAACTCCCTAATGATTATCTAAAAGATGAATAGTGATTGAAAAAATGATGAGTGTTGATATTTATCATATATTATAACTCGAGAAAGTATAATTAGAAAATTTCTTTAGAATCTCATAACAAGAGTTATAAAAACTTTTTGTTGGGTAAAAATTCCATGACCATTTCTATTTCTATCATCTTTCTATCGACCATCACTCATCAAAATCATATATAGTATGTAAATTTGTGGTAGTTTACAAAGGAAATCATTCGTTCTTCAATATCTTTAAATTTGTGAAGGAAATTATTTGTGTTTCAATTTATTATATTTGGCAATAAAAATAAATATCCAAAGTATTCACTCTCATTTAAAAGTCCTCACGGTTATGCATGGGTGAATTACTTGGATTCTTGATTATGTGCTTCCATGCTCATTTAAAAGTCATCACGGTTATGCATGTATGGAACGCATATCAAAATTAATTGATTTAATAGACAAGTTGATTCTAATCCCATTTAAAAGTCCTCACGGTCATGCAATTAGAAGATACTTGATTTCATTTTTAAAAATTAAATTGGAATACTACTAATCTCATTTAAAAGTCCTAACGGTTATGCATGGTTAGTAGATATTCAAATTTCCGAAATAAATATACCACAAATAGACAGAACTGTATGATTTTTTTGATAATTTTATCCCCATCACTTCTGAAAGTGGAATATGCGCCTGACAAGGGTAATTATGATTTTTGTTTGAGTTTTATTGAAATTTGATATTTATATTCAATTGAGTTAAATGTTTGATTCATGTCTGTCACTTCATCCCTATTTTTGTAACACTGTTATTCTTTTGCTGATAACAAAAGAGGGAGAGAAAAGTTAAGATTTTGTCAAATAGAATCAAGAAAAGGTCAAATAATTTTCAATTTGCATCTAGGTTCATTTACATATTTCTATTTGTACGCATATATGTAGGGGGAGTATTGTGTAGAGAGGGAGCATTCAAATTGGGGGAGCAAATTGAACGATCACGATCAATCAAATACATTTAATACATTCAAAATCTTAAATATATGTTTGTTATCATCAAAAGGGGGAGATTGTTGAATATGCGCTTTGCGCTTATATGATTTTTGTTTGATGATAATAAACATATATACATTCGTTTCAATGTATTTGTTAATATACTATTTTATTTTCACAGATTAAATAAATATTTGCTGAATAAAATAAATAACAGGAAATTTGAATTCAAATGAATATTTTATTCAAACAAATATTTATTAAAATTTTAAATAGTACAATTTCAAGCTCTCACTATAATTATACAACTTTGATTACATCACATTTTTCACATTTACATCAGCACCTCACTACATATCACTCACACTCGTATTTATCTTCAACTGCATTCCAGTTTGAATCCAGCATCTGAGCAATCTGCAAAAATATAAACTAAAGCAGTAAAATTGAAAAAGAAATATTTTTGCAATTCAAAAATAAAAGATAATTCTTTGAAAATATGATTTGCCTCAGTTATTTGGGTTGTTCATCATAATTTAAATTTGAATTCATCATATACGAACAACTTGTGACATACACAGTGTATTACTGTATATGCCACAAGGCCGTGCACGCCGATATATACACTTGATTGATTTACAGGGACAGGCGAGCACAGGTCAAACCCAAATGAAAAACCGGGTTCAACTCACGTGCAATAACATAAATAAAAATCACGACACGAGCACAAGGTCAAATCCGAGTTTTAAACCTGGGTTCAACACAAGGCTACATGAAGTATGAAAGCTCGACTAACAGGTTCAATCTCTCCAGACCAACAGCAAAAGGGCCAAATGCAAACAAAACAAGTCACAATGTCGAGCATGCATGAAACAGTGAAATGAACCAGTGATACAATGCAACATTTACAACATAGCAGCAGTATGCAAATGCATACACAAAGAGGCAACATGAATGGAAACTGCACCAATGCAAATCAAAACAGCGAGTATGGTGATGCAGTCAACAAGGCAACAGTACAAGTGCAACAAGCAAATGCTCAAGACCACACAGTGAAGCATGTACACGGGTAAACAGCAACACAAACTGCAGTGACAGTAACAAAAGTGCACCAATGAACCATCAAAGAATGCAACAGGTTATACTATTGGGATGAATACAACATGAAGTATTGCAACTCAAGGAGATAGTCGACCAACAGTATCAAACTCATGTATGCAACAGCAACAAAGAAACAGACATGAAGCAACAAACTACACAGCCAACATGACCCAAATGCCAAAGCTCAATGAAGACCACTAGTAAATGCAACTACAAGATGAATCATGAAATGCAACCAAACCAGACACCAGAGCAACTAAAGTGAAAATGATTCAAGCAACAGTGCAGAACAAACCAAGCAGTGGTTAAGTGATGATACAAGCACTTACACAAGATGAAGCAATGCCACTGATTTTACAACAAACCAAAATAAGATGATATGCACTAACAAATACTCAAACCAGACTATATCAACTCAACAACAACAAAATGCACAAGAACAAGATATGAAAGGTCACGTGTCTAATCCAGTGAATAGCATGAAAAAAAAAATCAAGGGCACATGAAGGCCGAGAATAAATTCAAGCCGAGCATTGCAAATATACAAGTATGAAATGGTCAGGGTATCAGAAGTCAAAGCCGAGAAATTCATCACGAAATCAACAGTACAGAGAATTTTAAAACCAAGTCAATCATCTCAAAGCACATGGTAAACAAATGTCTCGAATTCAAAGCATATTGCAATCGGGTCAACAGAGATATTCACGGAGATAGTCAAGCATCTCAAAATTCAAAACCGAGAATTACAAACCAAGTCGACCGAGCAGTTTCAAATATATACGCATGTGAATCAGTCAAGGAAAATCTCAATCATCAAAGTGAAATCAAACGGCCGAAGACAAATTCAAATATATTTATGCGAACGAGAAAATAGGGTAACGAACCCTATAAATGCCCTAATCATCATCGGCAATCAATCATCGAGTTCAAGCATCAATCAGTAAAGCAAAAAGGATAAATTACGTACCGAAATCACAAAATGAACTTGATCCAAATTGAAGAGCCGTGAGCAAATAAAAAGCATCGAAGCCTACTATCAAACGAGAACGAGCGGCGCTTCAATTTGCACAACCCTAGTTTGAATCGCAAGGATCAAAAGCATCGAATTTGCAGAAGCCCTAATTGAACTGAAAAGAAGAACGACGATCATATTTTTTCACAGGCCAAAAGAAAAGAAAGAATCGGGTTAGAAAATAAAAGGGGCCGGCTGTGAAAAGAAAAAGGGGCTTTAGTTTTCAAATAGGGTTTAAGTTTTATTAATTGTTGTTTTATTTTTTTTTGAATCAAAACTTTGTAAATCACCACCTAGGGTTTAGGTAGTGTCAGATTGTCTAGTTAGAATTAGTTCAGTGAGCAGGGTGTGCGAGTTTGCAGAGCTCTATAGGCGGGAGCAGTGTTTGTGAGTAATCAAAGCTCTATAGGCGGGAGCAGAGTTTGCGAGTAATCAAAGTTCTATTGTAGGCGGGAGCAGAGTTTGCGAGTAAACGAAACTCTATAGGCGGGAGCAGGGTGTGCGAGTCTAGTAGAGTGTTTGTGAGCGGGAGCAAATGTTTGCGAGTCTAGTAGAATGTGTGTGAGCGGGAGCAAATGTTTGCGAGTCTAGTAGAGTGTTTGTGAGCGGGAGCAAAAGGGTCTGCGAGTCTAGTAGAGTGTTTGTAAGCGTGATACTGTTTAATTCTTATAGAAATCTGTGAATGCAGCAGTAGGCAGGGGTTGCCGAAGCTGGGTAAATTTTGTGTGTGATTTACTTTACAGCATATTGACGCAGCGGATAAATCGAAACAAACTTCAATCGATGGAATGTAGCAATCGGTGAGTTGAGAATACTGCAAGGCCCAAATCCGTTGATCCAAAGATACCGGATTCTAGCTATCTTCGTCTCGTTGATCGCGCACGATACCGAGAAAGAAGATCTACGATTCTTCGTACGTTGATCTAGCGCACTAGATACCGTGAATCGGCTTCTACGATCGTTGAATCGAGCGCACTCGATTAACCGAAAGAGGAGATAGGAGATCACACTCAACTACCAATTTGTATGAAAGCACAAAGCTAACAAAAGAGAATTTTATTCAAAAATCAACAACCTTCAAAACTTACAACACACACGTATTTATAGGAGTTGCAATCCAATTCCTAAGTCGTTGCCGACCTACGACTCATCCTAGGTCGTTGCCGACTTATTACAGTGGCGACCTAAACCCATTACAACATAGCACAAAGTGACCGACTCAAACATGGCCGACTTAACCAAGTACGACCTAACATACAACATACGACTCAACGTGACCGACTCATATATATATGACCATAATACGACTCATCATAGGTCGTACGCGACCTAACACATTACATACATACACGTTTACAACAGTTAGATCGTATACGACCTAAGACCCAATATTACAAACGACTTAACAAACCCAGCATTGGTGCCTTATCTTCCTGGCGACCTACGACCTAAGTTAGGTCGTTAGTGACTCAAATTCCAAGCGACTCATCTCCAGTAGCGGTATCTCATTGGGTCGGTCTATATCTTCCTCCTTAGGTCGTTGCCGACCTAGACCTCTTTCGCTGAGTCGGAGACAACCTAAAGCTGCTTCATTAACTCGTAGCTCTTTCTCCTTAGGTCGGGTCCGACCTAAAATGTGCTTTGGTTTCTGTAAATCGTTGCCATTTGTCTTGTTAAGTCGCGAACGACTTAGAGTGTTTTCGTTAGATCGGTATCGACTTAAAACTTTCAACGATCTAACTCCGAAGCCTTTTCCATACGACCTAGAGTTATGTTAACTCGTGACCGACTTTCAGTAGGTCGCTGCTCCTTCTCACATGGCCAGTTAGGTCGGTGGCGATACAAATCTACCCTCCTAAGTCGTGAACGACTCATGCTGCCTTCACCTTCCTTAAGTCGGAGCTCGTTAGGTCGGAATTCTTCATCCTGTGATTTCTTAGGTCGTACTCGACTTAAAAACAAGTTAGGTCGGAGCCGACCTATGACTTCGTCTCTCTGGTCTGCATCATCCTCTCCGGGTTGACAGAAATTCGACCTCGAATTTTCACCATCTCCTTTCACAACAATTTCTCCTCCATGATATGGAATTAGATGTTTGACGTTAAAAGCATCAGAAGTATAAACATCATCTGGTAACTTTAATCGATAAGCATTCTCGTTGATTTTCTTCAAAACTTCAACTGGACCAATTTTCCGTGCTTTCAATTTATTGTATGTTCCTACCGGAAAACGGTCTTTTGTCAACACTGCATAAACCAAATCGCCTTTGTTAAATTCAACATTTCGTCGCTTCAAATCTGCAGACTTCTTATACTTCTCATTCGATTTCTTCAATCGTTCCTGAACGATTTTATGACATTCAGTCAACTCATCAACAAAATCAACAGCTCGTTTAATCGTCCCCTTCGATTGTGGTACTACTGCCAAATCCAACGGTCCCCTGGGTAAATTTGAATATACAATCTGAAATGGACTGTAACCCGTACTATGATTCATGGAATGATTATGAGCAAACTCTGCTTGGCATAACTTCATATCCCAACTTCTCAAATTATCCTCTACAAGACATCGCAACAAATTCCCCAATGACCTGTTAACAACTTCTGTCTGTCCATCAGTTTGCGGATGATAAGCGCTGCTAAACTTCAGCTTTGTTCCCACCATCTTCCACAAACTTAACCAAAAGTGACTCAGAAAACGAGTATCCCGATCAGAAACAATAGATTCTGGTAAACCATGCAATCGATACACCTCCTTAAAGAATAATTGTGCCACTCGAACTGCATCCGCTGTCTTCTTGCAGGCAATAAAATGTGCCATCTTCGAAAATCTGTCCACTACAACAAATATCGAATCATTTCCCCTTTGAGTTCTAGGCAAACCCAAAACGAAATCCATGCTGATATCAACCCATGGCTTAGATGGTACAGGTAATGGCATATACAACCCTGCATTCGTCGCTGTTCCCTTTGAAACCTGGCAAATATGGCATCTCTCCACAAATCTTTCAACTTCTTTTCTCATCGACGGCCAAAAATAAGATTGAGAAACCAATTGCAATGTACGATCTCTACCCACATGGCCTTCTTCATGCAACTCCTTGATAATTTTCATTCTCAAACTGCTCTCAGGAATACATAACTGATTTCTTTTAAACAAAAATCCATCAATCATCATAAATTCATCAATACTCCCTTCCTTCACTTTCTCAACATATTTCACAAAGTAAGGATCTTCTTCAATCATCTCTGGCAACATTTCAAACCCTGTCACTTCAACCTTCATTGTTGTTAATAAATGACTCCTCCTACTCAAAGCATCAGCTACCCGATTCGTCACCCCTGATTTGTGCTTAACGACAAAAGTAAACTGCTGTAAATAAGCAATCCATGATGCATGTCTCGCTGAAATCTTGTCCTGTCCCTGCAAATGCTTCAATGCCTCATGATCAGTGTACAGAACAAACTCCTTCTGAAATAGATAATGTCTCCAATGTTTAATCGTTTGCACAACAGCATAGAATTCAACGTCATATGTATTGTATCTCATCTTTGCCCCTGACAACTTCTCACTGAAATAAGCAACGGGTTTCCCACTCTAACTCAAGACTCCTCCAATTCCCACCTTCGATGCATCAGTGTGTAATTCAAACAATAACTGAAAATTTGGTAAAACAAGAATTGGTGCTGTCGTCAATAGTTCTTTGATTCGTTCAAAAGCAACTCCCGCTTCCTCTGACCATACAAACTGTTTTCCTTTCATGCAATCGGTAACTGGTGCCATCACACTACTGAAGTGTGGAATGAACCTTCGGTAGAATGATGCCAATCCATGAAAACTTCTAACTTCAGTGATAGTTCTCGGTTGTGGCCAATTTCTAATAGCTTCAACTTTACTCTGGTCCACTTGGATTCCCTTCTCAGATACAACATATCCCAAAAATAACACACTTCTCGTCATGAACACACATTTCTTCGTGGCTGCATAAAATTGTTCCTCACGAAGAATAATCAACACTTCCCTCAAATGTAGAACATGCTCCTCCATACTCCTGCTATATATCAGAATATCATCGAAATAAACCACCACGAACTTCCCAATGAATGGTCTAAAGATTTGATTCATCACCCGCATGAATGTACTAGGTGCATTTGATAAACCAAATGGCATTACCAACCATTCGTATAACCCCTCTCTTGTCTTGAAAGCTGTCTTCCATTCGTCTCCCGGTCTAATTCGAATCTGGTGATAACCACTCTTCAAATCAATCTTCGAAAATATAGTTGCCCCACTCAACTGGTCTAACAAATCATCCAACCTTGGCATAGGAAATCTGTAACGAACAGTAATCTTGTTCAAAGCTCTACTATCGGTACACATTCTCCATGTTCCATCCTTCTTCGGCACCAACAAAGCTGGTATTGCACAAGGACTCAAGCTTTCCTGAACACGTCCCTGCTCAAGTAACTCTTCCACCTGCCTTCGTAACTCCTCATGTTCCTTCGGACTCATTCGGTAATGTGGTCGATGTGGTAACACTGCTCCTGGAACAAGATCAATTTGATGTTGAATGCCTCTCAATGGTGGTAACTCCTTAGGCAACTCCTCTGGAAATACATCTTCAAACTCTTTCAAAACTGGCTTTGCTTCTTCAGGAATTTCAACCTCTTTACTGCTCGCTCGCCCAATCAACAAATAGACTTCAGGCTCCTCTTCAACCTCCTTAACAAACTCCTTCAAAGTCAACAGAGTTTTCAATTCCTCAATCTCCTCCAGCTTGCTCTCCTTCTGTTGTTGCTTCTTGGGAACCAAAGTGATTTTAGTACCCTCGAACATGAAACTGTAACTATTAGCACGACCATCATGTTGAACTGATCTATCAAACTGCCATGGTCTGCCCAACAACAGATGACACACGTCCATATCTACAACGTCACACCAAATTTCATCTTTGTACTTCTTCCCAATGGAAAAATTCACACAAGCCCTTCGACACACCTTCACTTCACCACCCTTCCTTAACCATGCTAGCTTGTACGGTTTAGGATGTTTCTCAGTTTTCAAGTTCAACTTCTTCACAGCCTCGGTAGAAATAATATTATCGCAACTTCCAGCATCAATGACGAACTTGCAAACCTTTCCCAGAATAGTGCATGTCGACTGAAAAATATTGCTTCTCAACCAACTAAAATCCTCCTCTTGCTTTGGTGTAAGACATGACCTCCTCATCATAAGATTACAACCTTCATCTCCAGACAATTCTTCTTCCTCCTCAACATAAGGTGCATTTGAACATTCTGCCTCCTCACCATCATCCTCCTCCACTTCTGCAACCATTGCTCTCTTCTTTGACTTCGGACATTCATTGCTTTTATGACCCAACTCCTGACAATTATAACATTTGAAACCACTGCTAACCTTCGCCTTCTCAGCCTCCTTTACCACTGGCTTTGTAACAGGTTTAGGAACATTAGAACTTCCACCAACACCCCTTGCTTGATTATTGGAATTAGTAAACGCACCACCTCCACGCCTTCCTTGTTTTTTCCAAGTTAACGCCTTCTGATGTGCCTCTGCTACAGATCTTGGATCAAACATATTAACCATATCCTGGATCTGCATTCTCAATCCCCCAATGAATCTAGCAGTTAACTGTTCTTCGGTTTCCATAATATCATTCCTGGCAATGAGTTGGTAAAATTCATCAGCATAATCGCTAACAGATTTCATCCCTTGCCTCAGATTCTGCAACCTCTGGTACATAAGTGATTGATAGTTGTAAGGTAAGAAAGTAGATCTCATCAACTTCTTCATCTTATCCCACTCAACAACCTTTGACTTCCCCATCCGTTCTCGTGTAAGTTTAGTTTGCTGCCACCATGTCAATGCTCTTCCCCTCAATCTAGTAGCAACCAACTTCACTCGACGATTCTCCGGCACTTCCTTGAAATCAAAGATTTCTTCAACATTACATAACCAATCAAGAAATTCTTCTGCTACCATCCCTCCTTTAAATTCTGGAATTTCCATCTTCATACCCGATTCCCAACGTCGATCATCTTCAACATCCCGATAAGAATTTCGAATTTGGTCTCGATCTCGATAATGAATACTAGTTCTATCACCCTCTTCAACAAAATCAAAGGTACGCCTACATCGATCTCGACCATTATCATCCCTTCGTTCATGCATGCTTCTTTGACTATGTCTCTCTTCATCTCTATAGGCTTCATTGTCAAATTCATGTTGACTTCTTCTCTCTTCATGTGCATAGTCACGATGATCTCGTCGTGATGAAATTGATGTTTCTCTTCTATCTCTAAAAGAATGTGGTGATACCCTCCTCGCTTCCGTAACCGATGGCGAAACTCGGTTTCCTCCATGGTTCGAGTTTGGTGATCTCCTCCTTTGATTCAAGTCATTCATCAATTTCTCCAATTTTCCAATGCCTTCATCGAACTTCTCATTAATACGTTGTTCCAAAAGCTCGGCTTCTTCTCTTCGATACAAAGCTTCAACGTTTTGATGACGATTAGCTCTCCTTGGTGGCATGATTGGAAAACTTCACAAACACTTCAACAAACAACAATAAGTCACGGCTTCAACTTCAAAACCCTTTACAAGGCTCGGCTACTTCCCACAAGTATACACGGCCTTCAACCTCAAATTCAAACACTTTCAACACTTTGATCCAAAATGGAATGGATCGAAAGTTCTCCCTGTTGTTGCAACTTCAATATGAACACGATGAACAACTTCAAACTTCAACTTCAAATATTTGGCTCCAAGAATCAACTTAGCTATGATTGGCTAAGTATGGCTCTGATACCAAACTGACGCAGCGGATAAATCGAAACAAACTTCAATCGATGGAATGTAGCAATCGGTGAGTTGAGAATACTGCAAGGCCCAAATCCGTTGATCCAAAGATACCGGATTCTAGCTATCTTCGTCTCGTTGATCGCGCACGATACCGAGAAAGAAGATCTACGATTCTTCGTACGTTGATCTAGCGCACTAGATACCGTGAATCGGCTTCTACGATCGTTGAATCGAGCGCACTCGATTAACCGAAAGAGGAGATAGGAGATCACACTCAACTACCAATTTGTATGAAAGCACAAAGCTAACAAAAGAGAATTTTATTCAAAAATCAACAACCTTCAAAATTTACAACACACACGTATTTATAGGAGTTACAATCCAATTCCTAAGTCGTTGCCGACCTACGACTCATCCTAGGTCGTTGCCGACTTATTACAGTGGCGACCTAAACCCATTACAACATAGCACAAAGTGACCGACTCAAACATGGCCGACTTAACCAAGTACGACCTAACATACAACATACGACTCAACGTGACCGACTCATATATATATGACCATAATACGACTCATCATAGGTCGTACGCGACCTAACACATTACATACATACACGTTTACAACAGTTAGATCGTATACGACCTAAGACCCAATATTACAAACGACTTAACAAACCCAGCATTGGTGCCTTATCTTCCTGGCGACCTACGACCTAAGTTAGGTCGTTAGCGACTCAAATTCCAAGCGACTCATCTCCAGTAGCGGTATCTCATTGAGTCGGTCTATATCTTCCTCCTTAGGTCGTTGCCGACCTAGACCTCTTTCGCTGAGTCGGAGACAACCTAAAGCTGCTTCATTAACTCGTAGCTCTTTCTCCTTAGGTCGGGTCCGACCTAAAATGTGCTTTGGTTTCTGTAAATCGTTGCCATTTGTCTTGTTAAGTCGCGAACGACTTAGAGTGTTTTCGTTAGATCGGTATCGACTTAAAACTTTCCAACGATCTAACTCCGAAGCCTTTTCCATACGACCTAGAGTTATGTTAACTCGTGACCGACTTTCAGTAGGTCGCTGCTCCTTCTCACATGGCCAGTTAGGTCGGTGGCGATACAAATCTACCCTCCTAAGTCGTGAACGACTCATGCTGCCTTCACCTTCCTTAAGTCGGAGCTCGTTAGGTCGGAATTCTTCATCCTGTGATTTCTTAGGTCGTACTCGACTTAAAAACAAGATAGGTCGGAGCCGACCTATGACTTCGTCTCTCTAGTCTGCATCACATATTTATTTCTGCAATTTGTTTCTGTGTTTATATCGAGAAAATTTGCTATAACCTATTCACCCCCCCTCTAGGATTAATCTAGATCCTACAATTTAAACTAAGTTTAAAATCTGAATTCGAATCTGAGTTCAGAGAAGTTGAATCTGAAATTTTGAAATAATTTAAGTTTTGAAATTTAAATTTGGATTTAAAACTTTTTAGTATAAAGTATATGTGGTTTTGAATTTAAATTGAAAGTTTAAATTGTAAAATAGAAATTTAAAATAAGTTTAAATCTAAGATTTAAAAATATGGAATTTGGTTTGAATTTTAGTTTTTTTAAAGTAAAATAAGTTTTTAAATTTAATTTATCTTAACTATTTTAGAAATGGTTAAATGATTTGAATTTTAAAATGAAGATGTAAAACATAAGTGAAGCTTTAAAAATTTAAGTTAAATCTGGAATGAAGATTTAAGCTGTATTTTAGTTTTGAAATTAAAGGAAGATTTTAAATTGAATTTTTTTAGGTAACTTGGAATGTTTAAAGATGAATTTGGTTTAAATTCTTTTAAACTTATTTTATAAAATGGATGTTTCTTTAACATATGAGATAAAAAGGTTTTGAATTGTTTAGGTAAATTTGTATTCATTTTAAAATCTTAAATTTAAAATGATGATTAAAATGGAATTTAAAGTAAATTTGAAAACAAATTTTTTATAATACTTTGATTATGTAAGAAATGTTTATCTTAAAGATAAATAGAATTTTAATGATTTGGATTCATTAAATTACTAAGTTAATTTAAAATGGATAATTAATTATTTAATTAATTAATGATATGAATGATTAATTAAGTAATTAAGAGTTGTTAAATTAATTAATTAATGATTGAGATTAATTAATTAAGGTTAATTAATTTGTCATTAAGAATTACTAATTAGATTTTAATTAATGATTAAGGATTTATAAATCAAGTAATTAAGGATTAATTAAGTTGTAGTTAACACTTAATTAATTAAATAATTAGAGGTAAATTAAGTGGTAATTAAATATTAATTAATTTGTAATTAATAATGGTAATCTAAGTTAATTCCTTAAGAAAGAAATTAAAGACTTGTTAATGAAGGTCATTAACTAAGATTATTTAACAGTTAATTAATGTGATTAATTTTAATAATTAATTAGATTAATTAATTTAAAAATAATCAACTGTGAAGTTGTTTAAGTGTAATTACTTAGTGAAGTAATTTAGAAATTAATTACTTAATGTAATTAATTGGGTTTAATGTGATTAGATTAAGTTAATTAATTAAGTTTAATTAATTTAAATAATCACTGGATGGTTTGATAATAATTACTTTATGTAATTAATGGAGTGAAACTACTTAAGGAAGTAATTAACGGTAATTACTGGATGTAATTAGTGGAAGATGATTTAATAATGGAAGTAATTTGGATTAAATTACTTTGAAATTAATCAAGGGATTAATTGAGCTAATTAATTAAGGGTAATTAATTTTTGAAATGAAGTAATTAAAGGTAGTTAATTACTAGGAGTTATTAATCAAGGATGATTAATATATGTGGTTTAATTGAAGATTAATTACTTAATGTAATTAATTGAAATAGAGAAATTAATCAAAAATGTAATTAGAAACCATTAATTAATAAAATTAATGATGTAATTTAGAATTAATTAATTAAGGAATAATTATAAATCAAGTAATTAATTAATAAAGGATTAATGTAATTAATTTTAGTTAATTAATTGATTAAGTAATTAAAAGTAAATTATTGTAAAGGGTTAAGTATAATTAACTTGTGTAATTAATTTAAAGGCTAATTACTTACTGTAATTAGAAAATTGTTAATCAGAAATGATTAATTTAAATGAATAATGAGATGGTGATTAATTTATTGATTTGTAATTAATTAATTAATGAATTAATTAAAGATTAATTACCGTAATTGTTTGAGGATAATTAATTTGTGAAATTAATTAAAGGATAATTACTTAAATGTAATTAAAGGATAATTAATCAAGGGTGATTAATTAAGGTGACTAATTGGAAGATGATTAATTAATTGATTTATAATTAATTAATGGATATGTAAGCAAGATTTTGTATGACGAAGTAATTAATTTAATTTACTTTACATTAGTTAGTGATGAAATAATTAATTTAATTCATTTTAAATTAATCATAGATGATGTGATTAAGTAAATCATTGCTTATGTATGAATGGATGATATTGGTTGCCTTGAATGGTTTGAAATCTCAGATATGAGATAAGTAATATTATGTGATATGGATGCTTTGGTTGCATTGGGATGATATTATGGATTATCTGTTTATAATGATAATATGGATTATCTATTTATAATGATAATATGGATTATCTGTTTATTATGATAATGTGTATTATCTGTTGGGATGATAATGTGATTATCTATTGTGATGTTGTGGATTACCTATCTGTGTGTTTATAGATAATGAATTGAAATTGTTTTAAACTTTAAAACAACTTGGGCTTAAAAGATATGTTTTGGATTCGGTGAGACTGGGATCGGGTATCCATATTTGGATATCCGAAAACCACATCGATCCAAATTAACGATAGGTCGTGAATCTGAAGTGAAGATGGAGATTCAGAGTGCAAGGGTTATCATCGTTAACTCTGAGGGTGATTCCAAAATGAGTGTAACAAGATAATGCTTTCGGTTTCGTTCGAACCCGGAACGAACTTGTATGGATTGAATGCTTTCAGAACATCGTCAGGTGGACGATGAGCATTCTAAGTGATGTGTTCTATAATGGTAATCGTAGCCTCAAGCCTCGTCAACCAGGAATGGCTAAAACAAGGAAGGTGCAACAAGGCTAAGTGGGTCATGCCCAAGTAGGACGAGATTTATCCTTATCTAGATGTCCCTTTTATTTCGGCTGTGTGGTGCGGTTGCTGATCACAACTGCAGGGTGGTCTTATTCGGAACTGTTAAGTAAGGAATGGTTCTTTGTGTTGCAGGGGATTGGGAGTAATCCTCAGTACGGTGATCTAGGCCATGTACTGTGACGGGCGGTACCCTAGTAGCCCTGCCATTGTATGGAATCCAAAATCCAATAAGTGCCATCGGTTTTGATCGTATTACCCACTTTTGTGGCTAGTAGCTGGAATTTAATCATGTAACAATTTCGGCTACTTTCTATTTACTTGAAAACCCTAGACCTATTATAATATCACTGGATTTCCTTTCAAATGTTTTGGTTAGCGTAAGGTAAAAACTTTTCCATGTTTATGTGTGGGAAGTCTTACGTGATACCTTTCTTTTCAAAGGTTTTTTAAAGCTAAGCAACCTTAACCTGTTACTCACACCAGACCCATGTCTGACTCGGAGTTTATCTTCTGTTTTCTTAAACTCTTAGGTACTCAAATTTTTACGAGTAGCCACGGGGTTCAGGTTAGCTTTGACGAATTATGGAGGAGAAATGGAGCAGGAGGCTTCAGCGTATAGATATAAATAGTGTTCCGCTGTGTTGGTATCTCTGAGTGGTTTCTTTGTATTGTATTAAGTTGTAATAACTGACAGGTGTTTATAACCGTCTAGTATGTGTTGTATTGTCAGTGTAACTCTGATAATTGTTGTATACTATGTAATACTTATGTTATTAATTAATATAATTTATTCGTTCTGATGTTGTTTTCTTCTTTCTCTTCTTTCTTTTCTCTTTCTATTCCTTTCTTTCTTCAAGATGATACGACTTTCTGGTCGTTGAAAGTCGGGTCGTCACAGCTGGTATTAGAGCGCTAGGTTGAGCGAATACCTAGGCTCTGGAGTGGTGTCTATCTTGAGAGAGCGTATTTGTAATTTTACTATATATATAAATATATTTATTTATTATACCTATCTGTTGGGTTACCTATAAAGGTAGATAAGGTAGTGGGGTGTGTACTACTACCATTTGTTGGAGTTTGAATGTTTGAGGTTGGAAGTGTATTTGTTGAGACTGTAGACCTAGTACCGTCTCGAGTAAGCTTGGTGTAAGGATTTCATCGATCTCTGAAGGAAACCTGTTAAGGTTCGGAGTTCATCTTTGAAGTGCAGAATTGGATGAGTAAAGTTTAGATCTGTCGGTTTGGCAGAACTGAGTGAGGGTATCTTGATACCTCAGGAAGTGGTAGCTGCATGATGAGATGCATTGATTATGGATTGTCTCCGAAGATGTTTCTTTGGAACAAGAGTAAGGAAGTGTGTCTGTTTCGGTGTTATGGCTGAGTTCAGCAGGATGTTGTGGTTGGCTTTGAGGTCCGAGTTTCTCGAAGAGCTTTGGATTCGGAAATCTTTGGCATTGGTGTTAGCAGTGCAGCTCGGAGTGCTCTGTGTTGGCAAGAAGTCTTCTGGCCGAGAAGTTTTTCTGAAGTAGAGTTCAGAAGCAGCAGTGTGAATCCATTTCTTTGGTGGATTGGCTAGGCCAGCGTAAGCTGTTCTGGTTGGTATAGAGAGAGAAGTTTCTTTAGATTAAGCTGGATTGATCGCAAAAGTGACTTGCGATAGTTTGAGTGTTCTCTTAGGTTGTTGGGGATTTTTCAGATGTCTTCATGGAAGCCAGAGGTTTTTCCGCATCCGGAGATTGAGTTTTCTTATCAACTAAGATTCCAGGATTGGTACCGGTGGTTCAGCTAGTTGAAGGAAGGTTCCTAGACATGGAGTTTGGTGAAGCAACTCAGATTTCAGAGGAATTTTTGAGTTTTCTTTTATGGATCTGTTGAATCATATTTCTGGTATGTGTTGTCTAGTTTGTACTAGTGTTCTTCATCAGCATTTTCATCTAATTCAGATCAGAGTTGTGCAGCGGAAGCATTTTGGGAGTGTTTCTGTTAGTCTTTTCTGGATAAGGAGAAGTAAGTTCAGTCTTCTGTTGTTGAGGAGTAGAATTTGTGTTCTTGGTTTTGGGTTGATCTTCGAAGGTTCATTGTGTTGGATTGTTGTGGTCGAGTATGTTTTCTAGAGGAATCAGCATAGGGTTGAGCTGATCAGGAAGGATGTAGGCATCCCAGGAAGGTTCGAAGGATTTTGTGGATAAGAGGTGAAGGAATTTTGATTCTGGAGTCGAAGATTTGGTTTTGGATAAGTTTCTCCGATCCAAGGAGCTATAAGTTTTGGTAAGTCTGTGAAGCTAGCTCCGAGGTGTTTTGGATTTCTTCTATGTTTTGGTAAGGTAAGTGTTTGGTTTTCAAAAGTTGAATTTCCAGTTTGGATAACTGAGATTCGGTGTGTTTCACGTATCTCTGAGGGAGTACGTGTATGATCTATCTCTGGTTTTGGAACCAGCAGTTCACGAGGTTTGCTTGTCTAGTTAGACTCGTCTGTAGTCTGATATTCTTTTTAGATTTGTAGATCTAGATAAGTGGGAGCTTTATAGCTTAGTAGTTTTGATTGTTTGGATTCTGTAGAGCGAGTATCTCGATATTTATACCGGGGAAACTCGAGGAAGTTCTATCCAGAATTTTGTCTCGATGGTTAGATTTGTTTTGAATGGATGAATCTGTTGCTATGTTTATTAGCATATGGTTGATAATATATCCTTAAGTTTTAAAATTTAAAATCTTTAAAATAGATTATTAAATTACCTTTGTTTAAAATTTCGGGGACGAAATTCTTTAAGGGGGGAGGATTGTGATATCCCCGAATTTTTGGCAATATAAATTTAATAATCTGTATTTAAAATTAAATTGATTTGATAATTTTTGTAAATAAATTTGAATTGATTTAATAATCATACTTTAATAAATTTTTAATTAGTGAATTTATTCTTTTAAAAGCTAAATAAATGGTTTTCTATTCATAATGTATATAGAAATGTATATATTGTAAATATGATTTGTAAATTAAATACAACTAACAAATGAAACATTAATTCATTTAAATAACAATTAATTTACAATCTCTTTTATAAATTTTATTTAAATAATCTAAAATGTTATTTTCAAATAATAAATATGTGTATTGTTTTTATTTTATAATTATACTTGGTTTTATTCTTTAAAAGTTGTATATGTATAACTAAGTATTAAAAACTAATTGACTTTGTTAAAACTTTCATTAACTTTTAAATATAAATACTAATTACTTTAGAGACATGTGTAAACATGTTAGAACATAATTTAACATGTGTTAAATGATTAAACAAAGAAATTAACAAGTGTTAATGTTAAAGACAAGTGTCAAATTTGTATTTTTATTTTTCATTGATTTTAATTAAATCATAAATAAGTAATATAAACACTTACCATCTTCCATTCTTTTTCTTTCGTCATTTTAAAATCTAAAACTAAGAAATTCTTTCAGCCGAAACATTTTACTTTAAAAAAAAATCTGCAAAACATTTTCAATCATGCAGATCTGTAACCATCCTCAATTTCAAATGCAAAAACCATTTCCTCCTTCAAAAACCTATAATCAAACTCTTCATCCTCAAACCTGCAAAATCATTTTCTGTAAACGCATTTCCTCAAATCAAAATTTGACGCAACCCCTGTTCTAGTGCATAACATAAGTCCTGTATTTCATTTTCAAAAAAAAACCTGCATTTCCTTCTTTCAAAAATCTGGAAATCAAGAAAGCCTACATTCTTCTAAAATCTGGAAGTTAAGCTACATGCATGCAACAATCTAAAGCAAATTTAAAACATCAACAACATTCAAGAGTTTAAAGGATTCAAAGCACTAAAGTTTTTAAAGGCAAACAAATCCAGTTTTAAAGTTTCAAAAGATTCACAAGGGTTATTCAAAAACCTGTGCTCTGCTCATCAAAGTTTCAGGTGAGTAACTTAACATTTTTAAAAATTTAAGTATAAAATATGGTTGCTTGATTTATTCATGGAAATAAGTAGTCTTATATATGTTGTCAAATATACTGCTGAGTATATCTATATGTATGAATGAATGCATGTTTGTTTCACTCATGTTTCTGACTGTTTACAGTATAAGTTCTAGTTGATAAAAATAATCCTTTTTCTTTTGATCCGTTTGTTGTTATGATTTAGTCTTTGAATGAAACTTGTTTATTACAAGATAAAGTAAGTTTTAAAAATTTTATGTAAGTTTAATAAAATTTTATATTACCTGGAAATAAAAATAACAGAGCAACAATTTGTATAAGGAAAATTTCAGACATTACAATTCAATATTTCAGGATTATAAATCAAAACATCATACAAAAACATGAACTATAAACCAAAAATTACAAATTTTAGAGTTAGAACCAGTGACCAGTTCTAGTTTTACTGTATGTTGTATTTTAGGGCATCTCTGTTGCCACAAGTGATTAGAGGTGCCGAGTTTGTTTCTAGAGGAGGGGGAGTTATCATGGATGATGAGAAAATTATCAAATTGGGTTGCATTGCATTTTGGTGATGATGGATTGTGATTGAAGATTAGAACCCTAGTTTTTCTAGGTTAGGAAGAATCGAACATTTCGGCAAGTATAGTTGATCGAGTTCAACTATTTCTTGGGCATTGGAAGTTAGTGGGTTGACGAGGTCTTCGCCGGAGTTTTAGAGGCAACGGTGGCCGGAGGCGCATGAACGAGGTGTTGACAGGTTTTGAATGGAGTGTGAAGTGTCTATTTCAGGTTTTGTTCCAGGTTGGAATTTTTGTCTCGATTTTAAATTCGAGCATGGGTTGACTGGGATGTTGTTTGGATGGTCCGAGGTGATGATTATCGACTGTGAGTGGTCGCGTAGTCGATCAGCAGTGTCCGGAGGTACTGTACAGGTGCACAGAGGAATGTGGATATGCAGGTGAAATGTTGGGTTGGGTTTTAATGGCCTCGTGTTTGTCTCGAGGAATTTGAGGTTTAACTCGTAGAAGATGAGCTTTGGACTCGAAGTAAAATATAAGCTGCTCGGGTTATATTTGTTTCGGGTTTTTAAAATAAAACAGAAACCTGTTATGTTAGTAGTTTTAAAAGAAAATTTTAAAATGCAAACTGGAAATTTAAACTAAGTTTAAAATCTGAATTTGAATCTGAGGTCAAAGAAGTGGAATCTAAAATTTTGAAATAATTTAAGTTTTGAAATTTAAATTTGGATTTAAAAATTTTTAGTATAAAGTATATGTGGTTTTGAATTTAAACTGAAAGTTTAAACTGTAAAATAGAAATTTAAAATAAGTTTAAATCTGCGATTTAAAAATCTGGAATTTGGTTTGAATTTCAGTTTTTTTAAAATAAAATAAGTTTTTAAATTTAATTTGTTTTAACTATTTTAGAAATGGTTAAATAATTTGAATTTTAAAATGAATATGTAAAATGTAAGTAAAGCTTTTAAAATTTAAATTAAACCTGGAATGAAGATTTAAGCTGTATTTCACTTTTGAAATTAAAGAAATTTTCGAATTGAATTTGCTTTTAAATAACATGGAATGTTTAAAGATGAATTTGGTTTAAATTCTTTTAAACTTATTTTATAAAATGGATGTTTCTTTAACATATGAGATAAAAAGGTTTTGAATTCTTTGTTAAATTTGTATTCATTTTAAAATCTTAAATTTAAAATGAATATTAAAATGGAATTTAAAGTAAATTTGAAAACATTTTTTTTAATACTTTGATTAAGTAAGAATGTTTATCTCAAAGATAAATAGAATTTTAATGATTTGGATTCATTGAATTATTAATTTAATTTAGAATGGATAATTAATTATTTAATTAATTAATGATATGGATGATTAATTAAGTAATTAAGAGTTGTTAAATTAATTAATTAATGATTGAGATTAATTAATTAAGGTTAATTAACTTATAATTAAGAATTACTAATTAGATTTTAATTAATGATTAAGGATTTATAAATCAAGTAATTTAGGATTAATTAAGTTGTAGTTAACACTTAATTAATTAAATAATTAGAGGTTAATTAAGTGGTAATTGAATATTAATTAATTTGTAATTAATAATGGTTAATCTAAGTTAATTCCTTAAGAAAGAAATTAAAGAATTGTTAATGAAGGTCATTAACTAAGATTATTTAACAGTTAATTAATGTGATTAATTTTAATAATTAATTAGATTAATTAGTTTAAAGATAATCAACTGTGAAGTTGTTTAAGTGTAATTACTTAATGAAGAAATTTAGAAATTAATTACTTAATTTAATTAATTGGGTTTAATGTGATTAGATTAAGTTAATTAATTAAGTTTAATTAATTTAAATAATCACTGGATGGTTTGATAATAATTACTTTACTTAATTAATGGAGTGCAATTACTTAAGGAAGTAATTAACGCTAATTAATGGATGTAACTAGTGGAAGATGATTTAATAATGGAAGTAATTTGGATTAAATTACTTTGAAATTAATCAAGGGATTAATTGAGCTAATTAATTAAGGGTAATTAATTTTTGAAATGAAGTAATTAAGG
Organism: Allium cepa; assembly: GCA_030765085.1. Classification (NCBI taxonomy): domain Eukaryota; kingdom Viridiplantae; phylum Streptophyta; class Magnoliopsida; order Asparagales; family Amaryllidaceae; genus Allium; species Allium cepa. The sequence goes on from CM060940.1 coordinate 20,078,127, forward strand.
GTAGTTAGTTACTAGGTGTTATTAATCAAGGGTGATTAATATATATGGTTTAATTGAAGATTAATTACTTAATGTAATTAATTGAAATAGAGAGATTAATTAAAAATGTAATTAGAAATCATTAATTAATAAAATTAATGATGTAATTTAGAATTGATTAATAAAGGAATAATTAATAAATGAAGTAACTAATTAATAAAGGATTAATGTAATTAATTTTAGATATTTTATTGATTTAGTAATTAAAAGTTAATTATTGTAAAGGGTTAAGTATAATTAACCTGTGTAATTAATTTAAAGGCTAATTACTTATTGTAATTAGAAAATTGTTAATCAGGAATAATTAACTTAAATGAATAATGAGATGGTGATTAGTTAATTGATTTGTAATTTATTAATTAATGAAGTAATTAAAGATTAATTACCGTAATTGTTTGAGGATAATTAATTTGTGAAATTAATTAAAGGATAATTACTTGAATGTAATTAAAGGATAATTAAACAAAGGTGATTAATTAAGGTCATTAATTGGAAGATGATTAATTAATTGATTTATAATTAATTAGTGGATATGTAAGCAAGATTTATATGATGAAGTAATTATTTTAATTTACTTTAAATTAATTAGTGATGAAATAATTGATTTAATTCATTTTAAATTAATTATAGATGATGTGATTAATTAAATCATTGCTTATGTATGAATGGATGATATTGGTTGCCTTGAATGGTTTGAAATCTCAGATATGAGATAAGTAATATGGTGTGATATGGATGATTTGGTTGCATTGGGATGATAATATGGATTATCTGTTTATAATGATAATATGGATTATCTGTTTAATGATAATATGGATTATCTGTTTATTATGATAATGTGGATCATCTGTTGTGATGACAATGTGATTATCTATTGTGATGTTGTGAATTATCTATCTGTGTGTATATAGATAATGAATTGAAATTGTTTTAAACTTTAAAACAACTTGGCCTTAAAAGATACGTTTTAGATTCGGTGAGACCGGGATCGGGTTTCCATATTTGGATATCCAAAAACCACATCGATCTAAATTAACAACAGGCTGTGAATCTGAAGTGAAGATGAAGATTCAGAGTGCAAAGGTTATCGTCGTTAACTCTGAGGGTGATTCCAAAATGAGTGTAACGAGATAATGCCTTCGGTTTCGTTTGAACCCGGAACAAACTTGTATGGATTGAAAGCTTTCAGATCATCGTCAGGTGGACGATGAGCATTCTAAGTGATGTGTTCTATAAAGGTAATCGTAGCCTCAAGCCTCATCGATCGGGAATGGCTAAAACAGGGGAGGTGCAGCAAGGCTAAGTGGGTCATGCCCAAGTAGGACGAGATTTTCCCCTGTCTAGATGTCCCTTTTATTTCGGCTGTGTGGTGCGGTTGCTGATCACAACTGTGGGGTGGTCATGTTCGGAACTGTTCAGTAAGGAATGGTTCCGGCTTTACGTTGCAGGAGATTTGGAGTAATCCTCGGTATGGTGATCTAGGGCATGTACTGTGACGGGCGATACCCCAGTAGCCATGCCATTGTATGGAATCCAAAATCCAATAAGTGCCATCGGTTTTGATTGTATTACCCACTTTTTTGGCTAGTAGCTGGAATTTAATCATGTAACAATTTCGGCTATTTTCTATTTACTTGAAAACCCTAGACCTATTATAATATCACTGGATTTTCTATCAAATGTTTTGGTTAGCGTAAGGTAAAAACTTTTCAATGTTTATGTGTGGAAAGTCTTACGTGATACCTTTCTTTTCAAAGGTTTTTTAAAGTTAAGGAACCTTAACCTGTTACTCATACCAGACCCATGTCTGACCCGGAGTTTATCTTCAGTTTTCTTAAATTCTTTGGTACTCAAATTTTTACGGGTAGCCAAGGGATTCAGGTTAGCTTTGACGAATTGTGGAGGAGCAGTGGAGCATGACGCTTCAGCGTATAGATATATATAGTGTTCTACTGTGTTGGTATCTCTGAGTGGTTTCTTTGTATTGTATTGAGTTGTAATAACTAGACAGGTGTTTATAACTGTCTAGTATGTGTTGTATTGTCTGTGTAACTCTGATAATTGTTGTATACTATGTAATACTTATGTTATTAATTAATATAATTTATTCGTTCCGCTGTTGAGATTCTGATGTTGTTTTCTTCTTTCTCTTCTATCTTTTCTCTTTCTGTCCCTTTCTTTCTTCAAGATGATACGACTTTTTGGTCGTTGAAAGTCAGGTCGTCACAGGATATTTGATCTATATACAATTGCATATAAATATTATATGGTGAACGGTCAAAGTTTGTAATATACAATATTTTGATGAAATTAGTTCATCTGAAAAACCGAATAAATCCTAGTGCGAGATTGAGCATTCAATCTGATCGATTAAAAAAGGGATCATATTATGTTATTGTAACACAAGACCCAAAATTATAAGATAGATCTAAGAACTCGATCGCTAAAATGTCATTTTGATCGTTTTACATAAAGTGCAACATAATCAATGTCTTTAAATATTAAAAATAATCAAATGCATTTTTGTAAAGGGTTTGTTATGATGTTGTAGTAAGGTTTTCTTTTGAATAATTTGACCATTTGAAAGGAAAACGAAATGTATAAGAATAGATGTAATTTAAGGTTCAACTGGGATGATGAGAAAGAGTAGCCACTTCTACTTCATAAAGAAACATTGAAAATGGGAATTGTAATAATAAATGATACTTAATATTAGAATAAAAAAAAATATGATTTCTATTCGATAATGCATTTTCATGTATGAAATTATTTTCTAGGAGATTTATTTCTTTGAACTCAAGATATTTGATCAACAAGCTTTCACTATAAATAGTTGCACTGTATGAAATAAACAAATTGTATTACGTGAACGATGGACCTCCAAATTTAGTAATCTATTACAGTAATGGTAGAAAATAGTGAGAGCATGCCATATAGCACCTATTAATTGCATCATAATACGAAAATTGTTTTCATAAAACATACCATGCATTATTCATGAAATAATGATTATTTTTCGCTATCGAGTGAAAAGAATAGTCGTAGTTATATTTCAATATGAATATTATGAATGTTCTTTGTGAAATAAAACTATAATGCAGTGTTAATTTTTTATAACAAAAGTGATGCATTGAAAAATATAAATGTATATAATATTATTTGCACTTGTTTTGAAATTATAGACTAAGTCGTAGTTTTAAGAAGTAATTTTATTGTGTGACTTTAATCATATAACACTTGTTAATTATATCTCAAACAATAAAGGGCTATGCACCCATTTAGTGGGAGTATTATAAAAGTTGATGAACTTCGTCATATTCACCGATCAGTTATCATTGACATGGACATGTGTATTTGATACATATGTAGTATGTCTATAGTAAACTTATAGAATATAAAATAGAAGCAAATAAAATATCATGCAACAGAAATAATTTGATTTGATTGAATGAGTGAGTATATTGGAAAATGTTCCATATGTATCTAAAACGAATAAAGATTCAACCTCAAAATTACTCCTCCATGTGGTACATAATGATGCATCGATATGGAATCATAGAACTTTGTTGAACAATGTACAGTTAATAGTGAGTGAAGTTGAGTTAATTTCTTTCTATAAGGTAATGTACTTAAGGGTAATACACAAGGTTAATATTATTTTATCGGAATAACAGTTTACAAAATTTTACAAGGCAAGGGTTTATAAGAAATTCAGCAAATGCTAAGCCTAGGAGTTGGCAGGTTGTGCGAGTCGAAAGATTGCATGTAATAATATTTCGTAAGGGACCTTGTATGAATCTTTCCGAAAAACATTTTGGAAGATCGTCAATTGATGACGTATTTATGTTATGAACATAAGTTCTGTAAACTAAAACCAAATAATTTTTATAAAGAAATTAATGAAACATTTATGAGTACCTATTTTGTTGCATTGAGAAACAACTGTTGTTTTAAGAAATACAAACTTCATTGTGAAGAATTTTTTTCTGAGGAATTACTGTGATAAAACAAAATTGGATACGATCCATATTTTATATTGATTAGATGAGATGAAATGAAATTAACTAACCTAAATGAACACAATGCAGTGGAGTGCTAATAAGTATTCTTGCACATTGAAGAGAAACTATGAGTTTCTTCTTAATGATGAAAATATATAATTCTAGATTGTTTAACTAAACCATAGAGAATGTTGATTCTATATGGTATGATGTGCAAATCCAAAAGAATTCCAAGTACACTATCAAAATATCGATTTTGGTGGTTGTAACTGGAGGGATATGATCAATCGACCATGCCTGTGTCTTTATAAGTAAGACTAATGTGGTTGGTATTAAATAAGTAATGTTGATAAGAATAATATCGCAAAGTTCGGTTGTTGAAATTAGCGTAATAGATTCGTATTCGACATGTTCAAGTCAATACGTTTTACTCACAAAATTATTGCTTGATAAGTCCTAGTGTTTTGATACAGATATGTTGAAATAGAAAATTCTAAATAACAATTTAGAGTAAGCCATTTACACATATTAACCAAAAATGTCTTGAAGTCAGTGGGAGCGATATTGAGTTTGTGGGTTTTTAGATATGATCCAAAAGTATCATTTTATAAGCATCAAGATTGAATAAGTATTTCGATAGAAATATCAAATATTTTGATTTTCAATCAAAGTGCAAAGGAAGCATATGTTCATAACAAAGAACATTAAAAGGTACATTGATAGTTCTAAACTATAAGTAAACAACATATTGTTGATTTTAACAATGTATTTGTGTCAAAATCAGCCTTAGTTGTTTTAATACTCAACAATGTATTAATAAATGACATCTTTTATAGTAAGTATAAAAGATATCGGGAATGCCCCAAATGTATGCAAGGATACCTTATTAAAATGTTTAATACGGAACATGTAAAATTTATTCCTTTGCATTGGCAATAGGAATTATCATACATGTTATGTGGTCTACGATATTGTGATCTGTTTGTATTTGATACATGAAACAAATATCAAATCCAAGTTGATATTACTAAATGGTTGTTTGAAGTTTTCTTATGTATTTATGAAATACTAGAGAATTGTTTACAGAAACACCAGACTCCTTATGCAGAAATTTTCATACTCAAACTTTCACAAATAATATTGAGTATAATATGTCAATAACAAATCTTTAAGTTGGAAATGTTCCAAACGAAAGATCGTGGCTGATTCAATGTAAAAAGGCTAGGTACATCACCTTGAATAGAGCCGCAATAAAAGCAATGTATATAAAAATATAAGTGCAAAAATTTCTAACTGAGCCGATTCCAAATGTTGAGAATCTCATGACATAGTTATATGATTACAATGTCGTAATATAGTTCGTAACAGAACTTAAAGCTCACTTGAAGTCAAGAGACATACTCTGAATTGTTCCACATGATAAAACTGTTTATCACCATCGGAGAGAGCTGATTGACAGAGTAGATAATTAAAACATGACAACATACCTGTTCATAAAGGGATTGACCTAATTGATTTTGAGAAAACTGATTGGAGAAGTTAGAATAAGATTCCATAATTGACCCTAAGTGAAAGTGGGAGATTGACAGAGTTAGGGGTATTTCCTAGGAGCGGTTACATAATTTGCTACATGTGATGCCCCACCTCTATACTCACACTAGCCAAGGACACTACTGGGTAATGTCGTCGACTAGCACAAAGAATAAGGCTGTTGAGGAGCAACTATCCAGGTAATTGCTTTGTGCAAGTACAGATGTGTCAAATAGTATAACATGCATTTCATTTCAAGAGGAAATCCAACATATCAGATACAAATTCAAAGCTACTACACAGTGGCTACGTGGCCTTCAGAAACAAATACAAAATAAGCACAACACAAAATCAGTCACAGATATTCATATCACTAAGGCGGAAACAAATATGAATATAACACATAGAAGTGTACATCAAAGTAGTGGTCACACACATAGAAGTGTACATCAGTAGTGGTCAAAAAAGATCCACAACATCACAAAATAATAACTATGCATCAAGGAGTCTCTATATCAAATGTATAAAAGCAAAAAATACTAAGCTAAAGTAGTTAGGCAAAAGTCAGAAGCTAGTCCCTGCTATGAAGTCAAGTGGAAGCACCTGTAACACATCGGTCTGACCCGAGTATTATTTAGAAGAAAAATACTAAGCGGATCAGTCTAGCTATAAATATCATATAAGGTGAGATAGGATAAGAGATACAACAAAAATATATGATAACAATAATGTCATACTTCGATGAAAAAATCATACAATATCTCAAAGCTTCTCAAATATCCAAAAAGAAAATCGCATTCTTTAGCTTATTCACTAAACCTCAAATATTGAGAAAACATATCAATGCCAATCGCAAAAAAAAATGGTGAAACACAAATTCCAGAAATCAATAATTAGAAATCCAGAAAACATAAAAGGGGAGGCCTATCACAAATGGGACACTATCCCATGGGTCGCTAACTCATAAAAATACAGGGTACTGTCCCCCCTTGGGGACAAATGAGCCGAACATCGACACACCTAGAAAGATACGCCCTATGCACAGACAAACTCAACACATCTAAAAGGATACTCCCCATGCACGTATTTATTGAGCCAAACATTAATGCACCTAGAAAGATATGCCTCATGCACCAACTCATGAGCTGATTGCTCCACGAATGGTTAAAAGACCATGGGTCGTTAGCCAATAAAAATGAGACGAAGCTTCATAAATCGAGGTACAGTCCCCCATATGGACAAAGAGACATCGCATATCGCTAGTCTAAACCATAAAATGATCACCATTGATCAATAAAAAGTGTAAATTGCACTAGGCTAGTAAATAAATGAGTTTAGCTTCATGTCCCATAACCACTAGCTTAACTTAAAAATTTACGAATAAATTGTAGATTTCCACGTGAAAATTGTCACGAGATTTCAATCGAACAAGTCCAAAAATTAACTGACGAAGTAAACGCAAGCATTTCATACCACTTATTTTGCTAAGTCGTTTTATTAGATTTCTCATACGAATGAGGTAAAGGTTTGTATATACTAATAGATTGGAAAACAATTTTAAAACGAGTTTTTTTATTAAAGATAGTGTTGAAATCGTTTTTGTGAAAGAGTTTGAATATTTACTACTAGTATAAAAACCTTTGTTTTTTAAAGTAAAAAATCCGAAAAATGATTGTAAAAACAATCTATCACCAAAAAACCACATTCGACAACGTGAATTACAACCAACAAAATCGATATCTAATCCATCAAATGGATGTTTTCAAAAATCCAGAAAAGAAGTCATCAAAGTTGATAATAATTGCCAACAACTAACCAGATCAATAAAAAACGATAAAAATTAAAAATCCACTCAAAAATAAGCGAAATGGCCAAAAGGCAACAGTACCAAACGTCTGACTTGGCATGACCAGATGTCTGACTTGGGGTTTGACAATTTTCTTTTTAATTTTTCCTTTTCTTTAAATTTCCAAAACCCCTAACCAGACGTCTGACCGGTTGAACCAGACGTCTGGTTCTTTTGTCTTCTATTTTATTTTCTACGTTCGTTATATAATTTTTCCAAGGATCCCTACCACACGTCTGAGTTCTTTAACCAGACATTTGGTCACCTGGACCTTGGCAGAATTTGCCTAGGCCAATGATGGCCAAATCGATTCGAAAGCGAACGACGAGCGACGGAGACTAGGCATTTATGCCAAGCGACAACCAGCCTTATAGGCACTTCGATACACCTTAAAAAACATGTCCAAACATCCAAGACAGGATTTTTAAAGATTCTGACTTCAAAACACCAAAATTGGAAAATTCATCAAATAAATACAAATCAAAGCAAATGAACATGAAATAGATGTTAAGAATTCATACCTAACAATAATGAAAGCTATAGATGTAGAGGTGAGTTCAAGAACTCACCTTTAAAACTCAAAAATAATGAATGAGAAGCTTTAAAACAAAGTAAGACCAATTCCTCTTTAATATACCTCTAGAATCTTCAATCTATTATAAAAGATGAAGTTTGTCCTAAGTTAGGTTATAGAAAATTCTGAAAATTGAAGAGAGATTGAGATGAAGAGGATGATTACCTAAGCTACTCCTTGATTTTAGATCTAGAACTTGAATTTCCTAAGAGAATTAGGGCTTAGGAATTTCTAATCTCCTCTCTTTTCCCCATTTTTTCTTTTGCTAGAGTGTTTAGAAATGTTATGAATGAATGAAGAGGAGTGGAGTGGGAGTTATTCGGTAGAGGAGTTGGGTTCTCTTATTGGGTTAGTGGGCTAAAACCCAAACCCAAAGCCCCAAATGAAAATATAAAAATTCTAATCAACTCCAAACATATCTATTTTTATACTTAAAAAGGCAAACGCCATTTTGGACTTAATGGAAGTGGTCCCGAGTCCGGATTCGACCATTTACAAAAAGTCACATTTCGGACTTTAAAGTCAACTAACGATGCTATATTTAAATAAAAAATTTAAATATATAATCGTAAAATATGCAGGATGCTGTAGACTCCCCTCCTTAAAAAAATTGCATCATCGCAATACTTAAGAAAAAAATAAAGAGTAACAACCACTCTAACGCATAACAACACAAAAGAAAATCTTGAAGTGAGAAATTCACCTTAAGGAGCACGAGAGAGTAAGTCTGGATGTGTTCGCTGGATGAATTCTCTAGATTCGCAAGAACAATCCTTAGGATTCGCAGACCATTGAACTTTCACAGGCGGAACATCTTTATTCTGAAGGCGTTTAACCTCCGCATTAATGATACGAATAGGATGTTACTCATAAGTCAAATTAGGTGAAACTTCAATTTCATCAGTAACATCGGGCTCAAGAATAGAATCGGAATCTCTAAGGCGTTTCCATAGTTGAGAAATGGGGAATACATCATGAATAGCAGAAAATTGAGCCGGTAATAAAGAGCAATAAGCCAAAGAACTAATGCGTTCGGTGATAGGAAATGGGCCAATATGTCTAGTGCTAATTTTCTCAATTGAATGAAATGCACAACACCCTTCATAGTTGAAACACGAATGAATACCAAATCTCCCACAGAAAATTCCAAATTCCTTCGATTATCGGCATAGGATTTTTATCTAATTTGAGCTTCTTTCATCCTATGACACATAAGGTCAATCTTTTATGTGGCATCAAGAATAAAACATGGACCTAAAACTAGCATCTCACCGACTTCAAGCCAACTCAAAGAAGATCGACATGGCCTTCCGTAGAGTGCCTCGAAAGGTGCCATACCAATACTAGATTGGAAGCTATTATTGTAGGAAAAATCAACAAAAGAAATATGATCTTCCCAACTTCCACCAAAATCAAGAACACATGCATGAATTAGATCTTCAAGAGTTTGATTCACATACTTAGTTTGTCCATCGGACTAAGGGTGATAAGCGGTGCTAAAATTAAGCTTCGTTCCCAAAGCTTTTTGAAGACCCTTCCAAAATTCACTAGTAAACAATGGATCACAGTCGCTAACAATAGAAGTAGGAAATCCATGCAATTTAACAATTTCTTTTATGTAAAGTTTGGCCAAAAGAGGTACGGTCCGATTGGATCGAACGGGAATAAAATGGACGAACTTCGTAAGTCTATCTACTATAACCCATAAACTGTGGTGACCCGAATGAGAATGGGAAAAACCATAAATAAATTCCATGGATACTTGATCCCACTTCCAAACTGGAATGTCCAAAGGTTGCAATAACCCACCGGGCCTTTGATGCTCAGCCTTTACGAGTTGGCAAGTCATGCAACGCTTAATAAAGTTAGTAACATCATATTTCATTCCATCCTAATAATAAAGTCATTTCATATCCGCATACATTTTACTACTATCGGGATGAATGGTAAATTTTTAATGATGAGAATCTTCTAAAATGTCTTTACAAAGATCGCTGATATTTAGCACAATAAGTCTGCCAAATTTTCGAATGCCTCCGCAAGCATCAATATCAAAGTCTTTAAAACCATCAACCTTATATTTACCCTACAACTTTGTCTAAGAAGAGCCAATTTGGGATCTTGCTTTTGAGCTTCAAGGATTCGGTCTAAAAGAGAAGATGAGCCTTAATGCTACACAAAACAAGAGATGAATATGAATCGGATTCACGATCTCGAATCTCACAAGTAAACAAAGTCTCGAGATCATTCCATTCAAATATCATCATGGAAACAACCTCTTGTTGCTTACGACTAAGGGCATCAACAACATGATTGCCCTTTTCAAAAGTATAGAGAATATCAAGATCATAAGATGTAAGGAATTCGCGCCAACGTTGTTGATGTAAATTATGTTCCTTTTGAGAAAATAAATACTTCAAAGATTTATGATCGGTGTAGAGAAAAAATTTCTCTCCCAAAATATAACGACGCCAAATTCTAAGGGCGAAAACAATGGACACGAGCTCTAAATTATGAGTGGCATATCTAGTCTCGGCAGGCTTTAATTGCTTAGAAGCATAAGCGATAACACGTTCTCTTTGCATGAGAACGGCTCCCAAACCAACACGACTAGCATCGGTATAAACAATAAAGTCTCGGTTCCCTTCGGGAATCACAAGAATAGGAGCATCAGAAAGGAGTTCTTTTAATTTCTGAAAAGCAGCTTCACATTTGTCTGACCAAATGTGCTTAACTCCCTTCTTAGTCAAACTAGTAAGAGGTTTGGGAATTTTAGAAAATTCTTTTATGAACCGATGGTAATAGCCCGCCAATCCAAGAAAGCTATGAATTTTTGTCATATTCTCCTGTCTCTTCCAATTTTGAATCACTTCAATCTTTTAAGGATCCACAAAAATTCCAGATTCAGAAATAATATGCCCAAAAAATTTCACACGGAATTTCCAAAAGCGGCACTTAGAAAATTTTGCTTTCAATTGATTGCTCCTAAGAGTTTCCAACACAATCTGAAGATGTTTTTCATGCTCTTCCTCAGTTTTACAATAAACAAGAATAACATCGATAAAGATGAGAACAAGTCGATCGAGGAAGTCTTTGAAAACTCGATTCATAAGTCAACGAAATAAGCTGGAGCATTTGTTAAACCAAATGGCATAACAAGATATTCATAAGATCCATAACAAGTACGGAACAATGTCAAAGGAATGCTATCCTCTGCAATACGAAGCTGATGAAAACCGGTTGCTAAGTCTAACTGTAAAAAGACTCTAGCACCACTAAGTTAATCGAATAGATCATCAATTCGAGGTAAGGGATATTTATTCTTGATGGTGAGATCGTTAAGTTTGTGGTAGTCAACATAAAGCCTAAGTGTACGAATCAGATTTCTTCACAAAAATAGATAAAGCTGCCCATGGAGAGGAATTAGAACGAACAAATTGCTTTGCTTCCAATTCGGATAATTGTTTACGCATCTCCTCATTTTTCTTATTGGACATACGATAAGGAGGACGAGTGATAGGTAGAGCTCCAAGGATTAGATTAATTCTGAACTCGATTGCTCACTTAAGCGGTAATCCTAACACGGGCTCAAATATATAAGGAAATTCACGAATATTGTGAATAAGAGAAATGACATCATCCTCATCATCATTATCGTCATCATGATTATTTAGAGAATATAAGGATGCCACCGAATTGGTATCTAAATTTTAACAACAACAGAAATCTTCTTAACAGATTGAGAATGTCGAGGATGGATAGTCCTCTTGGGATATTGGATGTGGGCTTCATAACGGTTAAGCCAGTCCATTCCCAAAATCATTTCGAAACCTAGGTAACGCATAATATGCAAATCGGCTTGGAAAGCATTATCACATAAACTAATCTCGACATCTTTTCAAAATAAACCGAGTGTTGTGGATCCATCAATTGGATTAGCAATTCTCAATAAAGTCATCAAGCCCATAACATTTAAAGACAAAGTATTGGCAAGTTCCTTTGATATAAAAGAGTGAAATGCACCAGTATCAAAAAGAACTTGAATAGGATGATCACGAAACATAATAATGTCATCAAGGATAGAATGAGATATACCTTGACCAAATGAAGTGTTACTAGGGGCTTGCACCACATTTAGCTTTCCCTCATTCTTGCTTTGATGTTTGGGACATGACGATATATGATGACCCGAACTTTTGCAATAGCGGAAATAAAGGGGTTTCGGACACCTATTTTCATAATGGTCCTTAGAACCATAATTGTAGCATTCTCCATGATTAGGGGTAGGAGTCTTTGCTACTAAAGTTCCTTGCTTCCATTTCTTGTTGGGATTAGGATTGAACTTAACAGGCCTCTTCTTGTTGATGTTTTGTTTGGCACCTACAACTTCAACATCACTTTCTTTATCAGACTCTTCAGGTCGAAGAGTGATATCAACAAGCTGATCGAAAGAAACTTCCAGTTTTAGAAGCAAAGGCTTTTTGAGATTCTTATTCAACCCATAGATAAACCTCAGATTTTTCTTCATTGGGGTATTAATATACTCGAACCCATATTTAGAGAGGGATTCAAAAGAGGCGACATACTCTATCACATAACATTCACCTTGAACAAGGTTAATAAAATGTCGGGCTAAAGTTACATTTTCATCTTTCGACACAAACTTTAATACGAACCTTTCTCGGAATTGCTCCTAAGTAAGTTCCGCTTCAATAATTTTCGAAATCAAAAGTTCATACCAATCTAATGCTCCCTCCATAAGCATGCTAGAAGCCACTTGGACTCGATGTAGATCCGCAAGATTCATGCGAGAAAAGGTGCGGCGCATGATCTAAGCCAAGCTTGGACTTTTATAACGCTTTCGGAACCCCTGAATGGCCTTTCACCCAAATTGGTATAATCACTGCACAAGCATGCAAAACCGAATTTAGATAAGTAGGCTCTGGAATGGATCTGGCAGCTTGGGCATTCTTTACAAGATCCATAAGTTGTTGGGCAGACATAAATACACCATCTTGAGGAGTAGCACTGGATTGACTGGTGCTGGGATGACCAGGTCCAACCATTTCTCTTTCTTTAAGAAAGAAAGAACAAGAAAAATGTTATTCTCAGAATGAATATCAAACAAACTTGATTAACAAAATAAGGCATCATAAAAGAAAATAGGATAGAACGGGTCTGAAGACTCGGATTATATCCTAAGGCACGATTCCTAAGAAAGACTAAGGACAATGATCCTCGCTGGATTATTCTATATTGTTTTGAAGTTTGGCATTGATCCCAAGCTGTGACGCCCAACTCTATACTCACACTAACCAAGGCCACTACTGGATAATGCCATCGACTAGCATGAAGAATAAGGCTGTTGAGGAGTGACCATCTATGTAATTGCTTTGTGCGAGTATCGATATGTTAGATAGTATAAAATGCATTTCATTTCAAGAGGAAATTCGACATACCAAATATAAACTCAACGCTACTACATAATGGCTATGTGGGCTTCGAAAACAAATATAAAATAACCACAACACAAAATCAGTCATAGATATTCATATCACTAAGGTGGAAACAGATATGAATATAGCACATAGAAGTCTATATCAAAGTAGTGGTCAAACAAGATCCACGACATCACAAAATAATAAATATACAACAAGGAGTCTATATCTCTAATGTATAAAATCAAAAACTAGTAAGCTAAAGTAGTTAGCCAAAAGTCACAAGCTAGTCCCTACTAAGAAGTCAAGTGGAAGCATCTGTAGCACATCGGTCTGACCGAAGTATTATGTAGGAAGAAAAATAATAAACGGATTAGTCTATCTATAAATATCGAATAAGATGAGATAGGACAAGAGATACAACAAAAATATGTGATAACAATAATGTCATATTTCGACGAGCATACATTTGATAACAATAAAAATCACATAATATCTCAAATCTCCTCAAATATCCAAAAAGAATATCACATTCTTTAACTTATTCACCAAACCTCAAATATTAAGAAAACATATCAATGCCAATCGCAAAAAAAAATTGGTGAAACACAAATTCCAGAAATCAATAATTAGAATTCCAGAAAATATAAATGAGGAGGCCTATCACAAACGGGACACTATCCCATGGGTCACTAACCCATAAAAATATGGGGTACAGTCTCCTCTTAGGGACTAATGAGCCGAACATCGATGCACCTAGAAAGATACGCCCCATGCACAGCGAACATCAACGCACCTAAAAGATACGCCCCATGCACATACTTATTGAGTCGAACATCGACGCTCCTGGAAAGAAACGCCCCATGCACCAACACATTGAGCTGATTGCTCCACGAACAGTCAAAAGACCATGGGTCGTTAGTCCATAAAAACGAGATGAAGCTCCGTAAATCGAGGTACAATCCCCCAAGTGGACAAAGAGACATCGCATATTGCTAGTCTAAACCATAAAATGACCACCATTAATCAATAAAAAGTGTAAATTAGACTAGGCTAGTAAATAAATGAGTTTAGCTTAATGTCCCATAACCACTGGCTTAACTTAAATATTTACAAACAAATTGTAGATTTCCACGCGAAAATTATCACGAGTTTTCAATCGAACAAGTCCACAAATTAACCGACGAAATAAACGCAAGTATTTCATACCACTTGTTTTGCTAAGTCGTTTTATTAGATTTCTCATACGAATGAGGTAAAGGTTTATATATACTAATAGATTGGAAAACGGTTTTAAAACGAGTTTTGTATTAAAAATAGTGTTGAAATCATTTTTGTGAAAGAGTTTGAATATTTACTACTAGTATAAAAACCTTTGTATTTTAAAGTGACAAATCACAGAAATGATTGTAAAAAAATCTATCACTAAAAATCCACATTCGACAGCGTGAATTAAAAACATAAAAATCAATATCTAATCCATCAAATGGATATTTCCAAAAATACAAAAAAGAAGTCATCAAAGTCGATAATAATTGACAACAACTAGCTGGATCAACAAGAATCAATAAAAATTGGAAATCCACTCAAAAATAGGCAAAATGGTCAAAAGGCACCATGACTAGACATTTGAATTGACATGACTAGACGTCTGACCTGGCGAAATGTTCTGGCCGTTTGGGACTCAATGGTAGCGGTCCCGAGTCCGAATTTGACCGTTTATAAAAGTTCACTTTTCGGACTCTAAATTCAACTAACGATGCTATATTTAAATAAAACATTTAAATATATAATCGTAAAATATGCGGGTTGTTACATTACATATATCAAACTCATTAACCAATCTTGTTCGAAATAAATGTATTTTCTTCTATTATATACTTGGTATAATGCGGTTATATTAATTAAAAGCATATTTAATAGAAAATCCATAAATGGTATGTTTTATGATAGTAGATACAAAGTGTTGTAACTATGAGTAATTTATCATAATGAAACAAATATACCATATCCTAGTCAAGATGCATCGACACTGGATATCAATGTATCCGTTGAAAATAGAGTTCGTAACGCTTTTCGAATGTTGAGTAGTGTATTACTCATGACTGCTAGGGGAACCAAGGGGTTACGTACTGAAAGTTATTGGATAACTATAGAATGACTCACTCAATAGTAGTCCATTGGTTAATATAACTAAGTTTAAGCATAGAGTATCGGTGTGACTAATTTACAAAGTTCTCTTGACTTGAAAATATTATTGATCTTCAATGTGGAAGCTCTGCTTTGATTATAATTAAATCGTGGCACAACGTTCATCAAACGGCTATAGTTGGTCAGTGGAAGCATTGGAACCTTAATTTGTGGCTTCTCCTTGGCTTTCAAACAAATCACCATCCCACTTTGCAAAAAAGAATAAACCACCTTTTAATTTAGTTTGATGTTGATTTGATGTTTTTTTGGATGAAGTTTCAGTTATGAATGAATGATAGAGAAGAGGAAGAAAAGAGAACAAAAAATTCACGTTATCTTCTGTGTACTTTCAAAAATGGGGAGGTTTTTTAAATAGAATTAAAGGAACCTTTTCCTATTCTCCTATTGAAACATCCACCTTTATTTCCACTTTTTAAAATTCAATTAATCTCATTAATTGGTTTCCTCCTCTTAACCTTATACGGCTGATCCAAGAACATTCCAAATCTGCAACTTTTCCAAATAAAAGAAAACAATTTTTATGTAATTGTTTTATTATTTAAAACATGTTTAAAATTATATCGATGTCGCATATCGATGTATGCAAATATAAATTTTATATATGCATTAAAATTACCAATAACATTCAAAACATCAAATAAATTAATAATAACTAATATTTCATTAATATTATTTAATTTAATCAGTTTGCAACATTTTACAAACAAATTAAATTGTGCGGTTCTCGAAGAAATCACAGACGTTGTGTGACTCAAATATGTGAATTCAGTTAGCGGTCAATATTGAACAATTCAAATATTAATGCTCACATATCACTTAGCAAGTGATATGACAGTTTTAATGAATTCACCGATTACAGGTCTTTTCGGTAAAATCAAATTTTACTTATTATAAACAGTATCTAATAGTGACAATTATTTGTAGTGGAGAGTTCGTTGATCAAATATCATGAGCTCAAAGAAATGAATCTCATAGAAAATAATTTTCTATGTGAAAATACATTTCGAAATAGAAATCATATTTCTTGTTCCAATATTAAGTATTAATTATTATTACAATTCTCGTTTCCAATGTTTCTCTGTGAAGCAAAAGTGACTATTTATTCTCTTCATCCCAATTGTACCTTAAATTACATCTATTCTTATGCATTCGTTTTCCTTTCAAATGTCAAAGTATTCAAAAGAAAACCTTACTATAATGTCATAATAAAATCTTTACAAAAGCGCACTCGATTATCCTTAGCATTTAAGGACATCAAATATGTTGCACTTTACGCAAACCGATCAAAATGACATTTCAATGATCGAGTTTTTAGATCTATCTTGTAGTTTTTGGTCTTGTGTTACCTTAACACAATGTGATCCCTATTCTAATCAATGAAGTTGAATACATGATCTTAAAATACAGTTTATTGGATTATTTCCAATGAACTATATTTGTTGAAGTATCGTACATTATGAACTATGACCTTTTACCATATACATTTAAAATGATGGTATATGGATCAAATATTCATATTCTTATATTTCTTTTAGAGTTCGAAACTCATACAGTGCAATACACGGCCTCAACCAAATAAATACGCAAGTGACCATTTTACCAATGTATTAAGTAGTTATAAAAATTAGACACTTGCATGGGTATATAAAACATTAACATGCAATACGCATTTTATAGTGGGTATTACATTTCCATTTGCCAACTTTTAATTCATTTTGTTTGTATATGTTAACTAATAAATAATTTATCAATCATATCAAATGCACAAATTTATCATTGTAGATAATTATAAAATTATTTAGCATATGTTCCTACAATATTAGAAAGGTTAAATGTTACTATTTCATTGTTCTAATAAGGCGCCCACTAGTCTTTTATGTTTCTACAAACCCTAAATGATCGACTTCACTAGTGGGTGTTAGGACTCATTTGTCTTTGTATCCTGACCTAGAATTTGATCAACAAATCATAACCCCACAAACAATGGATAACTCCTTATTGGTTGTATCACATACAACTCCTAACCCATTTTTCCTTGTCCTAATCTCATTTCGACCTTGAGTTTGCTCAAAAAATCAAAAGAGATTATTCACTCGTACTTACCATATCGTTATGGCCTACTATAGTATATATACCTTAAGTTTGCTCAACAAATACATATAGTTATCTTACCTCATTTATTCAATATATTAATAATATGACACATACATTCCTAGCTTGATTTTGCACAACAACTAAGGAGTATGCAAGTCATTTATTAATATATATATGGTAGAAGACAACATTATATTGAAGATTTATAATCTTTTATATTGAGTGATATCGTCTTATGAAATAATGTATTTCTTGTGAAATACCTTCGTGATTCAAGTGTCTGGCACATCAGAAGTCATTATATATGTACAATTATGTATGTGTTTATTCCTTAAGTCTATTTGGGTTTCTTTAATGTTCCAACTTTAGTTTGTACATTCATATCATATAAATTTTATTGGTACATAACTTTTATATTTCATATTACTTATATTATATTCTTATATATTATATTTTATTTAACTAAATCTTATTTAATTAATTTAAATTAATTAACTGTTTAATTAATTTTATATTAGTATTCCAACACAACATTTATATTGGACATATCGACTATAACCATTATAGCATATACTATAACCTTTGTAATATAACACATCTTATATATGCGTATTTTTATTTATTTAATTAATTAATTTAGTTAAACAATTTTAATTAAATTTTATTAATTCCAAAATATATCTTATATACATACATATATACTTATGCTATCTTAAGCACTTTAAAATAACATGTATCAACCTATATAATACATGCGTATAAATATTAATTAATAGACTCAATTAATTAATGTGTTTTACTAATCTTATTAATGAATTTTAAATTTCAAAATTAATATTTAAATAATTTCAAACATTTTGAAATTTTCATTACATTTTCAAACATTTTGAAATGTACATTATATTACAACCAATTATAATAAACATGTTTTTATTTTAATTTAACTTTTAAATTTAAAATCTTGTCTTAATTTTCAAAATTATTTTGGAAATTGCGGTTGTGCGACACAAATCAGTCAGCGATTAATATCAAACTATTCAAATATTAACGTTCACACATCACTTAGCAGGTGGCGTGACATTTTGGCCGAATTTATCGCTTATGCATGTTTTGGTAAAATCCAATTTTACTTATTATAAATGGTGCCTAATAGTGATAATTATTTACAACAATTATCTTCGTCAAAACTATATCACTTTGGATTTATGGAATTTGGTAATGGCCAAAATTCCAATATCATCCACATTCAACTTTGTAGTCCAAACACAACGTTCTTAGTTCAATAATATTATTATTAACATAAATATTTTGGCCAGAGACTTTGACTTTAAGTAGACTTCAGTTGACCGTGATACTAACCTCGTATAACTGAGGAGACGAATCCTCTCTTGAATAGTGTTTCACTTTCAATGCTTCCACTCGACCCAACCATAGCCGTTCGATGGACGTCGTGCTACAATTTAACTATAATCAAAGCAGAGCTTCCACATTTAAAATCAACAGTATTCTCAAGTCGAGAGAACTGTGTAAATTAGTCACATCGATATTCTCTGCTTAACCTTAGTTATATTAACCAACTGAAAAATATCAAGTACATTTATCTAATAACTATCAGCACGTAACCCCTTGCCGCTCCTAAAAGTCATGAGTTATACATTGCTCAACATTTGGAGAGCGTTATGTACTCTAGTCTTAACGGATATATCCATATCCAGTCTCGATGCATCTTGACTAGGAACATTTAAAATAGACATTTGTTTCATTGTGATAAGTTACTCACGGTTACAAAATTTTGTAACTACTATCACAAAACATACCATTTATGCATTTTATATTAAATATACTTTTAATTTAATTGATTATTTAATTGATTAATTAATATAACCAATATAATTGAAAGAAAATACCTTGATTTCAAACAAGGTTGGTCAACGGGTTAGAAATATGTTACAAATTATTAATTGCTCCTAGGGTGTACTCCTAACTCTATCATACAATGAAACACCCTACACCCCTTAGCATACCCAAAAGGATACACTAAAGATGTGGTGCGTCGTAGGTATAACTAAAGCTAGCAGAGATTAAGAGTCACAAGACAAAATAGATAGATAATAATAATACAGCGGTAAAAATCAATAAGTGATTTTAAAAATTAATACTTAATAAATACTCTAGACAAACCACATATGTTCCAAAGATCAAATAAATTGTCTTATGAAAATAAAATCTCAGTCTCATCAGAAAAACCAGAGTACAAATACAAACTTTCCCTCAATACAGTGCCAGCACAATAAAAGAACAAAAAGCTGGAAATAAAAAGAAGGAATACGTGGTAGAACCTCCAACATGTCTCCAAGAAGCTGCAATCTACTTTCCTTGCTCCTGATTGCCTATAGGGGAGAAAGGGAAAAATAAAGGTGTGGGTCATACAAAAAGTCTGGTGAATGATACTAATTACTAGAATCTTTAAGAAAATTAAAATAGACCCTAAAACAGTTCTAGTATATAAAAGGAAACAAAGGAAATATAAAGAAGGAATTAGCTGAAAATAAATCTGATTTAACTAAATTAACACAATTTTTTAACTTTGACCATTTCCACTTGTTTTTGATAGCTACTAAGATTAGGCTAAATTCCTAATACTACCCTTTGATCGACCTGCTACTCCATAGAATCTACTATGGACCGGATGTTAAAGCTCCCTATGTAGTAGACACTGGTGCCTACGAAAGGCATACACTAAGCGCTTAGTACTCATAACGATTATTGGGCACTTGAATGGAAGTCGCATGTGCAACCACCACTATGCTCATACATGTTGTTCTACCGATTGGGTCTTCTTATTACCTCAAATTCCAGCATATGCGTTCCCTTTGTCTCACTTTAGGATTATGTGAAACACCTTGTCTCACTTCATGGTTATGCGAGACACCTCGTTTCACTTTAGAGTTATGTGAGACACCATATCCATGGAAATAATAGAAGAAATACTGTTGGTACTGATCCGTCATCCAAACAATTTCTAGTTGCGCTCCTTGCCCAAATCCCCATGATTTGGACTTCTGCTTATTGACCATTTACTACCGTTATTAACATAAGCATGCCTCTCGTCTCACTTTAGGATTATGTAAGACACTGCATCTCACTTCAGGGTTATGTTAGACACCTCCTTTCACTTTAGGGCTATACAAAACACTGTGTCTACAGAAATAGGGGAATGTTATTGGGTATAGGTCCTATTTTAATTCTTTGCTTATTAACTTAGATAAATTACTTAAATAAGCCTTTACTTTTATTCTTATTATCTGTGATTATTAATTTATCCTAAGTCTTAAAATAAGCCTCACTCTATTCTATTTCTTATTAAACTTACGTTATAATCATGCTTATTACTTAACCCAAAGTCTAAGTGTAAAAATAAGCTTCTTTCATCTTATACTCTTTTTAGTTATAATTCTAAGTTATAACTAGGCCAATTATCTTTAATTTGTCCAATTCTAACATCAATATCCTAACTAGGCTCAACTTCAGTCTTAGTTCCTTTTTTATTACAGTCTTTACAATTTACATATTATCATCCATTATTTCAGTATTCTTATAATTTTAATCCATTTTTTTGTTTAATCTATTTTAATCCAAATGCGAAGAAGAAGGAGAAATAAAAGAAAATTGAAAATAGAAGGAAACCTTGAGCGTTGGAAAAAGATGTAAATAATACATAAATAACAGTAAATAAATTAAAATACTGTAAACAAATGGAAAAGCTATAATTAATAGAAATAAGTTAAAATTACCTGAAAATAATAGCTAAAAGAAATAGACTGAAAATAATTTTGAAAACTGTAAATAAACTACTAAAAAGATTATTCCAAAAATCATAGTAAAGCTACAACTATTGGAAACCCTGTTATTTTAAATTACTTAAAATCTAAATAATTACAATCACTCACATGTGGTCCTAAGCTCTTCCCTTTTAGTCTTCTTGGATCCACTTGAGGGTATTAAAATATTGTTATTAAAAAGATTCTCTCCTTGGAAAATTATTCCTTTTAGGGTCCTTCCTGAAAAGGCGAACCCAACCTGAGAAAATCTAGAATGAGAAAAAGTGTTAGGCCTAGGGTCTTATTTATAGAGGTAGAAGTGGATGTCAGACCGTTGGATTTGGGGATTGAATATGATGCAACCACGTCATAAGCTGAATAGAAGCCATCAGATGGAAGCACGAAGGAACCAGATGAGCTAAAACAATGAAATAGACGTGTAAAATTTACTTCGCTTCATACATTGGACGGATCGACCATCAGGTCGACCTTCACTCCGCTAGGTTGACCGACTGGTCGACCTAGGTGATGGTTAGGTTGACCTAGCCCATATTTTTTTTCCTTCAAATTCTTATTTGACTCGTATCTTATACATATTAGCACGGATTCTGACGTTCTATATATGGAAATTGACCTGAAAATTACCACGGACATAGTGGTGCAACTCCCCTGGCTCAATTCTGATAATTTCAGAAAGTTATTTTATCATTTAATTAATTAACGAATTTATTGTTGTGGGTTAAATTTCATGTTGTTACATTCTTACCTCCTTAAAGGATTTCGTCTTCGAAATCTCTAAGGATAAAAGAATGAACTAAATGTTTTCATCCAATATCTATACCCAACTACTCAACCATCAACCATCCATCCATTGTCCATAAGTTTTTCTAATACAATTTATGATACTTATGCAATTAGTGTAGTGTAGACGTGCCTAACTAATGCGAAAGATTAGACGGTCCACTGATTCAGTTGAGCTCCTTTTATGCAGTCATTTCCGTGCTATGTATCCAAATGAATGAAAAAACCTCTAATGACAACTGATAGTTCTATATGCATGCTACGAACATCATCTAAATGCAACAATCATGTGAAGATCATCCATTTTTAGCAACCATGGAAAATAGGATAAAATGCGCACATATCCATATGCATATGCTCTAGTGTCCTAGTTTGGCCGATCTCTAAGAGATATAGTGCATAGTGTAAGTATATGCGTCCATAGCATCCTCAAGCAAACACTTGCAACCATTGGCATACATCATACATAACATGTTCTATCAACATGTTTACATCAGACCCTACCATCTATAGGTTAAATCCTAAGTTCTACCCTCCTAAAGGATAATAAAGAAAAGAACCTACTCAAAACTAAAGATGGAAAATAGGAAATTCTGAAACTTAGTATCGAAAAGATGAGTATATGAAGTACAAATTTTCTCTTTAGCTTCCCAAGTGGTGTCTACAACATCATCTTCCGTTGCACCTTCACTAGCGGAACCTCCTTATTCCTCAGTTGCTTGATGTCTCTTCCAACAATTTCTATGGTAATACGCCGAACTAATGCTTCCCTTCCTACCCCTACCTCTTCCAATTAACTAGGCTCTACGACCTCCGTTGAGTCATGTAAGCACTTTCACAAGTGCGGAACATGAAAAACATTATGCACTCCTGTGAGCCTTTCTGGCAGCTTCACTTGGTAAGCCATCTTCCCTACTCTCTCCACGATAGGAAACGGTCCAACAAATATAAGGGCTAACTTTCAATTCGATATGAACCTTACCACCTTCCTAAGAGGTGATACTTTGATAAAAACTAAGTCTCTAGCCTCAAACACAATTTCTATCCTACGCTTGTCCGATTAAGATTTCTGCCTGTGTTGAGCTATCTTCATCCTTCGTCAAATCAAATCCACTTTCTCTGATGTCTTCCTCACCACATCAGGCCCAAGCAGCAACTTCTCCGTTAACTTCACCCAACATGAATGTGACTTACAAGGTCATCCATATAAAGCCTTGAATGGTTCCATTCCTATGCTTGCTTGGTAACTGTTATTGTATGCAAAATCAACCACAGGAGATGCTCTTCCCAAGTTCCTCCAAAGTCCAATATACACATCTGCAGTAAATCTTCAAGCACTCTATTCACTCTCTCCGTTTGGCCAATTATCCGTGGGTGATAGGCTGTACTCAACCTAAGTTGCGTCCCTAATGCCTCTTGTAAGCTTCTTCAAAACTCACTAGTGAAAATGAGGTCTCTATCGCTTACTATGCTAGAGGGAACTCCATGTAGTCAGACTATCTCTCGAACATGTAGAGATGCCAAATACGAAGCCGTCCTCTTGCTCTTAACAGGAATGAAGTGGGCACTTTTGGTCAAACGGTCTATGATTACCCAAAGGCTAGTATTTCTCTTTCTACGGGGTAAACCATCTATGAAATCCATCGAAATGTTGTCCTACCTCCACTTTGGCACATCTAAAGGCTGAAGTAATCCACTGGGTTTCTGCTGCTCCACCTTAACAATTTGACATATAAGACACTTAGCTACGAACTCCGCCACATCCTTCTTCATGCCACTCCAGTAAAACATCCTCTTAATGTCCCTACACATTTTGTCACCACCCGGATGAATAGTCATACGGGAATGTTGTGCTTCCTCTAAAACTGCTCTTAACAAGTCACCAGTGCATGGAACATAAAGCCTTCCATCTCTCTTAAGCCATCCTCTGCCATCTATGGAATAATGTTGGAGATGCCTAGAGACCTCTCCTCAGCTAATCCTATCCATAATGTCCATGATCTTTGAATCCTATCGCTGCCTCGAGCCAATCTAATCCATAAGGGTAGGCCTCACTTCAGGTGTAGCTAACAATCTAGAGGTAACGTCCGTAGAGGGCTTATAATCAAAAGTAGAAATAAACTCCAAGCTTCTCCACTTTACTAACAAAGAACTAAGGGTTGCCTTCTTCCTGCTTATTGCATCCACAACCACATTACCCTTGCCAGGGGTATAAGCTATCTCAAAATCATACGATGCCAAAAGCTCCATCCACCGCCGCTGTCTCAAGTTCAAGTCCTTCGACTTTTCAATTCATAGATGTGGATCTCAGACCTATGAATGGGGGTATTCCCGATACTCACAAAGAAAAAGGGAAGTGATTTGGACAAAAAGGGAAGTGACTTAGACAAAAAGAGAAGTGACTTGGACAAAAAGAGAAGTGACTTGGACAAAAAGAAATGAAGTGACTTAGACAAATCTTGTTTGTCGATAGCCTCGGACCAATCAATCGAATATTTACTCATACGTAATCGATCGAACACTACTTGAAAACAGTTCTTCTGTTAAGAAACGAAATGTTCCAAATGTTCCTATAAATTCTTGCTCCCATTGGATCTGCGATAATAGGTACTTCAATGACTTGTGGTAGGTGAAAAGCTAATACGTCTCTCCAATAAAATAATGCCACCAAGACTTGAGTGCAAAAACTATGGCAGCTAACTCCAAATCATGGGTAGGCGGTTCTTCTCATGCATCCTCAACTGCTTACTGTCATAACATACTACCTTCCCTTCTTGCATTAACACCGCTCCTAAACCCATCCCGCATGCATTAGTGCATACAGTAAAAGGCTTAGCTCCATCAGGTTAAACTAACCTTGGTGCACTAGTAAGGGCTCTTTTAAGCTTCATGAAGGAATCCTCACAATTCACGTCCCATACGAATGTTTTATTCTTCTTAGCAAGGTGCGTGAGTGGTGCTGAAATCTTAGAAATATCTCTAATGAACTTCTTATAGTAAGCCGCAAGCTCCTAACTTCAGTGACTTCCTTGGGAGCCTTCCAATCTTGCACTGTAATCAACTTAGCGGGGTCAATAGCCAAACTTTCCTTCGAGACCACGTGCCCCAAGAAACGTACATCCTCTGTCCAAAAGTGATACTTTGAAAACTTAGCTCTCAAATGATGACTATGAAGTGTGCTAAGAGCCTCCTCTAAATGAATAGCATGATCCTCCATATTCTTGGAAAATACCAAGATGTCATCCACGAATATAACCACAAACTTGTTTAGGACATCTCTAAAAACGCGGCTCATCAAATCAACAAAGTAGGCTGGGGCATTGGTTAGCCGAAAAGGCATAACCAACCCCTCAAAAAATTCGTCTGGTATCCTAAATGCGGTCTTATCTATGATGTCATCGGTGACCCTAAGATGATGGAATCTTGTGGCTAAATCAAGTGTGGAAAATACCAAAGAACCAACTAATTGGTCAAAAAGATCATCAGTCCTAGGGAGTGGATATCTGTTCTTCTTTGTGAGCTTATTTAATTCTCTATAATCAATGCAAAGTCGAAGAGAACCATCCACCTTAGTAGCCAAGACAATTGGTGCTGCCCACTAAGATATGCACCTCCTTATGAAACCCTTCTCGAAAAGCTCACAGATCTGCTTGCTCAACTCCTTCCTTTCCCCGGGTGCTATGTGCCTCACAGGTAATACTACTGGCTTAGCATTCTCAGTTAAATAAATCCTGAAGTCAATCTCTCTCTGGGGGTTGTCTCCAAAAGTTCTCAAAGACGTCTGGAAAATCTCCGACGACAGGAATCGAATCTAGCTATACTGAAGATGAATCGAGGGAATATAGAAAACTCAACATGACTGACCCTTGCGAGTCGTAAGAAATCTCGAGAGACCTACTGCTGCATGGCTCTAGTCTAACGACTCTCCTCTCGTAGTCTAATAGAGCTCTGTATGTGGATAGCCAATCCATCCCCAAAATCATCCGTACCTCGAAAATCCCTAAACATAGGCGTAGCATTCGAATTCTACGCTTAGGATAAAAAATTTCAAACCCCTACAATCCATAGATAAGTGTGTCGATCATCCTATAGGGTTTGGAATGACAATGGAGTCTACTACTAAGGAAATGTCTAAGTGCAAACAATCCACAAGAGAACTAGAGATAAAAGAATGTGATGCACGACCGGTGTACTAGATCCTTGTCCCGTCTTTTAGGGATAATTCCTACTCAAGTGACCCGGCTGCCCGCAATTAAAGCATTTTCCCTTCATCTTCTCCCTCTTGCAATCCTTGGCGATATGTCCCATAATTCCAAATCTACCACACTTTAATCCTTTCTTAATCAGCTTGTGAGGGCCCTCACCTTTTTTCTTCTCTTTATTGTTTCTCCATAATTTTTTCTTCGGACCTTCCAACTTAACAACTTCCTTTGACTCTTCTTCCTTGACTACATCAGACATAAGCTCCATCTCCACCAAAGACTCATAAGTAGCTCCCATCGGCATGTGACTCAACAAAAACCTCTAAATGGGCTGATTCAGTCCCTTCACAAACTTCATAGCTTTCTTGTGCGGCGTATTCACCAACTCCATTCCGAACTGCGATAATTCATTGAATTGATTGATGTACTCCTTCACTGACAAACTTCCTTGCTTCAAATTGATAAAACACCCTAACTGAACACTCTCCTCTGCTTGAGACAAAAACTTCCTATCAAACTGCTCTCGAAATCCATCCCAAGTCACCTCCCTTCCTTTTAACTCTTTGAGCTCCCACCAATACGAAGCCTCCTCTTTTAGCTGCCAAGATGCTAGCTGAACTCGCTGCTGATCATCCTACCCAATAGTCTGAATATCCTCTCTATGCCTCCAAGCCAAGCTCTCGCTTCCACAAAAGTCTCCTTACCAGAAAAAGTCTTTCCATCCAAACTCTAAGATCCTTACAAAGCTTAGGGAAATTGGCCACAGCAGGTGGGTTGATGGGACTCCCACCTGCTGGCGCTGGATTAAGCGCTTGCCCACATACCTCTGGAGTCGTGGCTTGTAGATATCGATGAAACCAAGCTGGGACTGGACATTTGAAGGGATATTTATAAAAAATCTTTTATACTTAAAAACTAATTTTATGAGCTCTTTTCTAAAAAATACTTTAAAGTAAGTTATTTTGAAAAATACTTTACTTTTTTAAAATAATTTTTTAGGAATCCCCTAACCTTAGGTTCTGATACCAAATGAAACACCCCATACCCTTTAGTATACCCAAAAGGATACGCTAAAAGATGTGGTGCATTGTAGGTATAGCAAAAGCTAGCAGAGACTAAGATTCACAAGACAAAATAGATAGATAATAATAACACATCAGAAGTAATTAAAAACAATAAGTGATTTTAAAAATTAATACTTAATAAATACTTTGACAAACCACATATGTTCCAAATACCAAAATCAATTGTCTTATGAAAAGAAAATCTCAGTCTCATCAGAAAAACCAGAGTGCAAACATAAACTATCCCTCAATACAGTACCAGTACAATAAACGTACAAAAGGCTGGAAATAGAATGAAGAAATACATGGTAGAATCTCCAACAAGTCTCCAAGATGTTGCGGTCTACTTTCCTTACCCCTGATTGCCTATGGGGGGGAAGGGAAAAATAGAGGTGTGGGTTAGACTAAAAGTCTGGTGAATGGTACTAATTACTAGAATCTTTAAGCAAATTAAAAGCAATAGACCATACAACATTTCTAGTATGTAAAAGGAAATATGAAAAGGAATAAGGTGGAAATAAATACGATTTAACTAAATTAACACAATTGTTTAACTTTGATTGTTTGCACTTGTTTTTGATAGCTGCTAAGATTAGGCTAAATTCCTAATATTACCCTTTGAACGGCCTACTACTCCATGGAATCTACTGTGAAACGGATGCTAAAGCTCCCTATGCAGTAGAAATTGGTGCCTACGAAAGGAACACACCAAGCGCTTATAACTCATAACGATTACTGGGCACCCGAATGGAAGTCTGTAACACCCGGCCCCTATACCCATGCCAACCAAGAGCAATACTAAGTATTACTGTCGGAAAGCACAAAGAATGGGACTCGATAGGGCTAAATGTTGTACTCATTCCCTTGAACTAACACTGGCACGAGAAATTTTTCGATTTTTTTTTCTCTCTCAATCTTTCAAAATGGAGAACCTGAAAGTAATTGTGACAATTATGCAAACACCATGCGTGCATTGCAATCGTATACTTTGGTTTACATTTCTTTCTAATTCAATGATCCAAGTAACACACATGCTATAGGGAATATGCAGGCAAGCCTTTTTTATCCAAAATTTTTCCCATCATATTTACGTGCACAGTAAAAAAATAAAATTTAATTATAATTTCACTCACCTAAACACCAATTAGCAATCTCCAAGCCCTAAATCAGCTAGCCTTTGATTGCTGAAGCTTCTCCTTTCAATTGCTAACAAAAGAGAAAAAACCCTAAATAGCTACACATAAAACAAAAGAATGAAATAGAAAATAATTGATTTAGGGATACTTACTTTCAGAATTGGGAATCTCAGATTTAATTGTTTCACTTCTTCTCTTTTTTTTTTGATTTGGATGAGAAGGTTAGCAATTAGGTTTTCCTTTCTTCCTTTGTGTTTTTTTTTTCTTTCTGCTTACTGTGCTGTATACGTACAGTAAATGGAGGGTTGAGGAGAGGGGTATTTTTATTGTAAAGCCCCTACTCTAGAATCTTCTCCCAACTAGCCCTTTATTTTATTATTTCTTTTTTTTTTTTACATAAAGTGTAATCGTTTTATTTTGTTTTTGTTCTAGATTTTTCTTTTCCTCAACATTATTTTATTCAATTCTAGAACTTTCCTACATGGCATCATAAAAAAAGATATTATTATTTATTATTTATTACTATTATTATTTTACCCTTTTCTCTTTTTTTTCCCTTTTATATCTAATTGTAAATCAACATAAAAAAATTCTTATGTAAACTTTTCATACATAAAACGCGTTTTATCTTATGTAATTAGTTACCATTCTTTCATAAAAAAACTTATCATTTTCAATGTTTAATTTAATTTTTTTTTTTTTTGAATAGTTTAGGTTAATAAAATGGTTCATTTATTAAAATAAATTACACTACCTCAAGAAGGAACAATTTATAACTCCAAATAAAAGCGTACGAATTTGTTACCATTTATTTTCCTCTCAACGCTATTAATATTAAATTCTCATTTTTTTCCCATTTATCTATTATTTTATTTTCTTAATAAATATTTAATTATTTATTATTATTAACTAATTAATTATCAATTTATTAAGTTGATTCCCAATTTAGTATCCCTAAAAGTCGGGTTGTTACAAAGTCGCACGTGTAACCGCCACCATGCTCATGTTACCTGTTATTCCACCTATTGGGTTTCCTTATTACCTCAAGCTCCAGCTTAAGTGTGCCTCTTGTTTCACTTTAGGCTAATGTGTGATACCTTGTCTCACTTTAGGGTTATGTGAGACACCTTGTTTCACTTCAGGGTTATGTGAGACACCGTGTCTATAGAAATAATAGAGAAAATGCTATGGTACTGATCCATCATCCAAATAGTATTTAATTACGCCCCTTGACCAAATCCTCATGATTTGGACTTCTACTTATTGGCCATTTACTACCGTTATTAACATAAGCGTGCCCCTCGTCTCACTTCAGGATTATGTGAGACACCTCGTCTCACTTTAGGGTTATGTGAGCACCTCGTTTCACTTCCGGGTTATGGAAACACTATATCTATAGAATTAGGGGAATGTTATTTGGTACATGTACTACTTTAATTATTTGCTTATTAACTTAGATATATTATTTACATAAGTCTTTACTTTGTTCTTACTATCCGTGCTTATTAATTTATCCTATGTCTTAAAATAAGCTTCAATCTGACCTATTTCTTATTATAATTTACGTTATAATCATGCTTATTACTTAACCTAATGTCTAAGTGTAAAAATAAGCTTCTTTCATCTTATAATCTTTTTATTTATAATTTTAAGTTATAACTAGGCCAATTATCTCCAATTTGTCCAATTCTAACATCAATATCCTAAGTAGGCTCAATTTCAGTCTTAATTCCTTTTTTATTACAGTGTTTACAATTTACATCTTATCTTTCGTTATTTCAATATTCTTGGAATTTAATCCATATACGCGTTTAATATATTCTAATCCATACAAGAAGAAGAAAGAGAAATAAAAGAAAACTGAAAATAGAAGGAAATCCAAAGCGTAGGAAAAAGATGTAAGTAACGCGTAAATAACAACAGATAAATTAAAATACTGTACATAAACTGTAAATAAATGGAAAAGATATAATTAATAGAAATAAATTATAATTATCTGAAAAGAATAGCTAAAAAAATAGAATGAAAATAATTCTGAAATCTGTAAATTAACTACTAAAAAGGTCATTCCAAAAATCGTAGTAAAACTACAACTATTGGACACCCTATTATTTTAAATTACTTAAAAATCTAAATAATTACAATTACTCACCTGTGGCCCTAAACTCTTCTCTTTTGGTCTTCCTTAATCTACTTGAGGATATTAAAATATTTTATTAAAAGGATTCCCTCCTTGAAAAATTATTCTTTTTAGGGTCCTTCTTGAAAAGGTGAACCCAAACAGAGAAAATCTAGAATAAGAAAAAGTGTTAGTCCTAGGGCCTTATTTATAGGGGTAGAAGTGAATATCAGACCTTTGGATTTGTGGATAGAATATGATGCAATCATGTCATAGGCTGAATAGAAGCCAGTGGATGGAAGCACGAATGGATCAGAAGAGCCAAAACAATGAAATAGACGTGTAAAAATCGCACTGCCTCAAAAGAAAATTTTACTTCGCTTCATACATTGGGTGGGTTAACCTTCACGCCCCTAGGTCGGTCGGCCGGTCGACCTAGGTGATGGTTATGTCGACCTCTTGGTCGACATAGCCATATATATATATATATATATATATATATATATATATATATATTCTTTAATTTCTTGTTTGACTCGTATCTTGTTCATATTAGCTTGGATTCTGTCGTTCTATATATGAAATTTGATCAGCAAATTACCACGGACATAATGGTGAAACACACATGGCTCAATTCTGATAATTTCATAAAGTTATTTTATCATTTAATTTAAAAATTATTTATTATGGGTTAAATTTCGGGTTGTTACATACAACGTGACAACGTTTGTTGACAATTATGTATCCATCACAGAACCTGTATACATGTGTATAATGAGCAGAGTATGTTAGGATTTCAATATACTTTAGGATGATTAATCATGAAACCCTAAATCTGAATAGGTAGCCC
This sequence comes from Allium cepa, assembly GCA_030765085.1. Taxonomy (NCBI): domain Eukaryota; kingdom Viridiplantae; phylum Streptophyta; class Magnoliopsida; order Asparagales; family Amaryllidaceae; genus Allium; species Allium cepa. The sequence goes on from CM060940.1 coordinate 20,109,853, forward strand.
ATATTGATTTGATTGAGAAGAAATCGGATAAAAGTAAATGAATTAGCGAAAGTCATATCTGAATTCATGGTTGCTGATTGGAAAAGTAAATTTGGTTTGGTTTTCCATATTGACACAAGCTCTAAATCTTATATTTGATATGAATCCATGGTTGCTGCTTTAATACACCGGTTAGTTTTAAATTACCCTAAGATTTTTACTTTAGTTTTACATCCTATTATGGTCGTTATAAAATTTTAACATAGATTAAATCAACTTGAACCAATATTTTCGCTTGTATGAACCCAGTTTGTAAATCATCTGATTTATCTATTTTAGTTTGTGATTAAACTTATAAAATTCAAATTGAACCTATATAGACGTATATCACGATTATATCAGTACCAAAACAATATAATAAGATTTAAATAAGACTCACCTGCTTGACCTCACTCTAAGCTTCCAAATTTCTGAAATGCAAAAACTGTCTTCGTTACAAGGGGTTGTATCCCCCTAAAATCTTCGAGATTCACCTCCCAAATGATGTAGAACGGTAATACATGTCCTCTTCTTTGTTTTTTTTATAAAAATTTCATAAAATTTCATCAAGTATTATGGAAGTTATGGTTGATCAAAGGTAGAGTATTTTAATTTAGAAGAGAAGGAAATATAATGGAGTTGTGTTTTCGCAAATGAATGTATGTATTCTCTTATAAATATTGGAGGGGAATTCTTAAATTTGATTATTTCAGATTTGAATTTTAAACCCAAAATCCATTGAGAATCCCAAACCTATTTTTTCTCATATATCCCTCATATGGTCTCCATTTTAGAGAAGTCTATTTTCAGTCAATCAAAACGACATGCTCTACGCAATGATACAACCCTCGTTACCAAATTTCAAAGTTTGTAAAATGTCATTTTTTCCCTTTACCGTTTTATTTAATTAAAATATCACATTTATAATTTAAAAATTATTATTGAATTTATGAGGTATTACATAAAATCTATGTTATCAAAGGTATAGTTATCATGCATCTAAAACGTATGTTATCGAAGGTATCTCTATCTAGCATCTAAAACATACACCACCGAAGGTATAACTATGAGGCATCTAAAATGTATATTATTGAAGGTATAACTATCGAGCATCTAAAATGTATGCTATTGAAGATGTAAAATGGAAATCTGGTATTTATTTTTAAAACCGATTTTTCTTCTTAAAAGAATTAGTTTTGACCAAATCTTTCCATATGTTGAATTTTATGCATAAAACTCTTTTTTATATTTCTTTTCAGAAAAGTTTGAGCAAATATTTTTCCTTTACTTAAAAAATTAATTAATTCCTTAATTAATTAATTATATGTCATTTTTATCCAATTTTTCCATTCATCGAATATGACTCTTATTAATTCGAACTTACATGGGAAAAATCTCAAATATTTTCTCAAAAATTGAATTTTCTATCTTCCACCATATGTAAATGTTTCAAAGAGAAATAGTTAATTTTCATATTTTGGGTAAATGAAACCCAAAATTTCATCATTTTCAATTGAATGTTATACATATTATATCAAAATTTTAAGTCATTTGGAGATCATTATTATTGGTTTTAAATCCAAAAACCCTCATTTTAACTACTTTATTTCACATATAACATTCTTAAAACCATTTATATGGGTATCTTAATGAAATCACGCTTTATCATCATAAAACACCTTGGGTCTAACAAAATCCAAGAATCGAGAGCCTAAAAACGTAGGGACAACAATATTATTCAACTTGATCAGTTTAAGAATGTAGAGAGTTATCCATAAGTCTCCTTCTTCAAACATTATCTTTCTTTCTTTAATTTAGAGAATTTCAATTGAGTTTTCTCTCCTTTCATTTTTATTATTTTAGTAATGCATAGAAGAGAGAGGTAGAGGGGTTCGGGAATATATTAAGTGGGTTGGACCATAATTCCTCCCTTATTCTCACAAAGTGTCATATCTTCTTTTTGAATTATAGACATAAAAAATTATGTCTTATTAATTATTTTTGTAATTTAATTATTTATAATAATGTGTATCAGAGACAGAGGTGTTACACACCAAATATAGCATATATTCCTTCTCCACAGAACTCAGCACCCAATATTATCACTTTATCTTCCACATTGTAATGTTTCAACAATCACAACAAAACCAACTGCCTAAAATCTCAACGGCTTTAACAACAACTCGACCTTGCAAGAGATTTAGAGCTCACGGACATCATGATTATCATGTTGTAGAAGCCCATTTGAACCATCGGTCGCTTAGAAGCGTAGTCCGTGTGTTCAATTGGGATATTGGCCCATCAGATCCTTTGTTTAGTAATCTAGGTAGCACTACACTAAATGAACCATGCACATAGGCAACAGATTTGTACTTGGAAGTGTCAAAGCTTAACATAAAAGACTTTGAGTTATTATAGTTATCCAACAAATGGTAGTGCCATTAAGCTAACCAAAAGTCCAGACTTGTATGATCAATCCAAGCATGTACACGAATAATTTCACTTTCTCAGAGTTCTTACAAAAGGATATATTGTTGAAATCGAGATTAAGTTGCACACCTGAGGACGAAGCCACTGAAATTGGAAGAATTTCATCAGTTTTATGATGAACTTGGACTGTGTATTGTCCTTGAAGCTAATTGTCTGCCAAGACCAATAAGTTCAAGAGGGTTTAAGTGGTTGTTTGAGTGTATAACGTTTTCTTGTTAGAATAAAGGCCAATTTTTTATGTTTATTATCAAGTTTTTCTTCTTCTTAGACTTCTTCCGGTAGTTGTTACCACTGGCACTAAGGATGATACAAGCTTTTGTTGGCTTTTACTCTCATTCCAATTAGTGTGGATGTATCACTATATACGTTTCAAGTTCGTATCGACAAAACCAAGCAATTTTCTTTGAGTTTTCTTCTTTCAGTTTTGATAACCAAGTAACCTTCATATGTGTAGCTCTTATCATTTGTTTTCTTTTTCAGCTTGCGTTGGTATATGAGAAGTATTCTTTCTATTTTCTGAATAGCTTGCATTCCGATGATATGGATTGACCTGAAATGTGAGAAAATCTTCATTTATATCTTTCACGTATGAGAAATGTTAAAATGGAAGCAAAAAAGAATAGAAAACTGTAACATAGTAAATAGCAAGAAGGCAGAAATATAATGCAAGGACAAGAAGGGTCCATCATCCAAAAAGCCTGCACCAGCCGGGAATCGAACCCGGGTCTGTACCGTGGCGGGGTACTATTCTACCACTAGACCACTGGTGCGAGGTGTTGGACTTGTTAAAATTACCTTTTAAATCAGAAATTCTATTTTCTTCAAAACCTTTTCATCTACAGGTAATTCAAGTTCCTGCTGCAAATAATTTAAAAATCAGTCATTATATTTAAGCAGTTGCCTCTTATTTTGATTCTAAGATACGTGAAGTTTGAAGATTTACGAAGAGAATTATAACAAGATGGATTTTTCTTCCTCTGTAAATATTTACGGATATAAACTGCAAATTTTTACGGATATAAACTGGTAATTTTAATTGGAAATATGATTGTTACTAATATTCCATTCCTATAAATTGTAAGCATTAGTGTAAGGGTAACATCATCAATGTAGATGATTTGTATTTGGGTTGTGTTTTTCTTAGATTTGCATAAATAATAAGCATGTGTAAGGTATATAAGTTTATAGTTTAGATCTGTAGAAGCGTGCATGCATACAATCTGACAATGTTTGTTAACAAATATGTATCCATCACAGAACCTATATGCATATGTATAATGAGCAAAATATAAACAAAATAATCATATATCTTCTTAAACGTAATTGGACCATCCACTTTGTATAGGTGACAAATATAGCACCCATTGGAGAATGTATAGCTTGATCGTGCTTAGTGCCAGTGTATAATGAGGGAAGATGATTCTCATAAACGGAAATCCCGTGATGATAAAGGGAAAAGCCACATCCCTGAAGATGCGAGTAAAAGGGCCAAACATGGCGAAAAGCCGGCGTCCGAACTTCCTGAAAGGCCCGCTACTCCTGCATCTTCTCAATCTCCTGCCCTTACTCGTACTGATATTCAAACAATTATTGGCAGGCCCTCATATCAGGTTGGACAAGGCCTGGCCACTCTTCAAAGTCGGTTTCCACATTGGTGCTTGAAGGGAGTGCGCTTTGACCTTGATTTGGTCCCGATTGACAAGCAAGCTATGCTGCGCAATCTTGATGCCGTCAAACTCGATATTGAGAGAATGTCGGGTTGGCAAAAGCTTGTCGACAAGCTTCAGAGGGTAAATCGTGCAAATCTTGAGGCCATGCTAACAATGGAAAATGACGAATCTGAATGGCAGAAAACTCTGGAGCAGCATGACGCGGAAATGAGGAGCGTAGCTACTTATAATGAGAAGCTTGAAGCAGAAGTTGAAAAAGTTAAGGAAGAGCTCGCCACTTCTTCTACTTCCTACTCTCAGAGAGAGGAAATGCTTCAAAAACAAGTAAGAGATGCTCATGCGGCACAGAGAGATACTGAAGCGAAATTTGAAGCGCAGCAGCAAGCTGTAGAAAACTACCGGGCTGATGTTGCTCAACTTCGAGAGAAATCCAACGCCCAAAACTTGGAGATCGAACTGCTGAAAGCTCGACATTCTAAAACTGAAAAGGAGCGTGATGAAACTGTTGCCGGCAAAGCTGCAGCCAAAGAATCTCATATGGCAACCAAAGCTGAAGTCTGCTCCACTTTATTTGAGTTTTACATCCACAGTGTTCTGGGGCACGGTAGCCTTAAGTTTTTGGGACCGGTATATGAAATCACTTTGGCCAAAGTGTGGGAGGCCATACTTGGTACGTTTGGAGGAGCCGGATATGCCGAAGTAGATTTAATGGCGCACTATCTAGATGAAGATGCATGTGCCGCTCTTGCTAGGGGAAAGGAGAAACTTGCCAAAGAGAGAGCTGAAACTACAGAAGGAGAACATTTAGGAAAGACAATCTCAACCGACCCAGTTCTACCTTCAGTTTCGGCCGATATCGATATTGCCGGCTCCAGTTCCCATTCTCCTCCTCCTACTAAAGCCGCTATTGAAAGTGTCACCGCCCACACTGGAGATGAGACTCAAGAAAGCGTTGAAGCGCAGGACTTCGAACTTGACATAGTAAAGTCTACTTCTCCAGGTAACCTCAATGTTGATCTCGCTCAAGTGGACTGCTTGCTTTCTTCACATGAGCTTGATGAACTTTTTGATTACTACCTAAATCTTGACGCGCCACTTTCTCCTCTTTTCATGAGAGATACTGACTTTAACTTCTCTTCTTATGTAGTGAAAGCGCCAAGTGTTGCTCAGCCTTCCCCTCTTCCAGTTGTTTCCTCTCCGCCTCTTCAGATTACTCCCCCTTCTATCTCTCAGCCGGGATCGCAAGAAGAGCAGATAGAAGCTCTTTGTGACTTGGACGATCCTGTTGCTTCTCAGGAACAAAAGGTCGAAGAACCTGAAGAAGGGGAGAGAACTCTGGAGCAGACTGCTTCTAATGACATAACATTATCCACTCTTTTCTCTCCGGGCAGTGAGTCTTCTTCTAAGAAGAGGGGGAAACGCGGAGTCTAAAAGAAAATGAGTGAAGCTTATGCTGGCGAGGAAAAAACAGAAGAACGCCCAATTGCACCTCTTCCTCTTTCTTCCCCTACTCTCACGAGCCGGCCCCAAAAATTGATCATCCGGCCAGGCGTAGGCTCGAAAGGTGGCAGGAAGAAGAAATGATGGGCTTGGGACTTATGCTTCTTGTCTTGTTTTTCGCTTTTTTGCTTGTATATACAAAGACTTATGTTGACCGGCGATTGTGCGGGTACCGGTCCCCGCCTTCTTTTGTTTTGAAATCTGCACATGTATTAAATTTTTATAGTATGGAATAAAATGATTCTTTTACTTTTACAAACTTCTGTCTGTATTTGAGAATGCATTTATTCTTTTTTTTATACAAGTTTCTTTATTTTCCCTGTGTGATGTTGCAGTAAACCTATGGTATGTTGCTTGAGCATTTTTTTTATTTTTGCGACTATATTATATTGCCCCCATACCATGGTTTATTGCAATCTCTTTCACATTGGCAGAATTTTGGAGAACAACTCTTCTTTTTCGAGAAGACTTGTGCACTTTCTTTAGAGAACAACTTTTCCATTTGAATGAGGTTTGCATCTGTACTTTATAGGATAATATTTCTATTTTAAGGAAATATTTTTCTGATTTAGTAGAATGCGCCGTGTATTGGAGAAGTTTTCTCTTCTTTTTTTTTGTCGCGAAGTTTTACACTTCACTTTTATTTTGGCAAGTGAATTTTCCTTCGTGGTACAGTGGGCCTCCGAAAAAGGGCTTTGACCTGCTTGTGCCTCCGAAGAGGGCTTTTGTTTGATTGCGCCTCTGGGAAGAGGGGTTTTTGTTTGATTGCGCCTCTGGGAAGAGGGCTTTTTGTTTGATTGCACCTCTGGGAAGAGGGCTTTTTGTTTGATTGCGCCTATGGGAAGAGGGCTTTTTGTTTGTGCCTCTGGGGAGAGGGCTTTTTTGTTTCTGCCTCTGGGGAGAGGCTTTTATTTTTTCCTTGTCCGCTGGGAAGCGGGCCTCCGAAGAGAGCTTTTCACATTTCGACTCATGTGAAGTTTTATTTCAGATCAAGGTGAAATGTGTGCCTCTGAGTAAGGCTTTTGCCTGGAAGTTTGGAGTTTCCTTCTCTCGGTTGGATGCATTCACGGGGCGGACACAAGTTACTTGGATTGTTTGTTTGCACTAACGTTCTTAGCTAGTTAATGAGTGTCATGTGCCACCGGTCAGTCCACAACTTTCTGTCGAGAAAGAGAACTCTCTTTTTCTGGCTAGTCCCATTAAAGGTCTTTTAGCATTTCAACTATGGTGAAATGGGCCTTCAAAGAGGGCTTTTCACATTCCAGCACTTGTGAAGTTTTATTTCAAATATCGGTGGATTGCGTGCCTCCGAGTAGGGCAGTTGCCTGGAAATTTGGAGTTTCCTTCTCTCGGTTGGATGGATTCACGAGGCGGACACAAGTTACTTGGATTGTTTGTTTGCACAAACGTTCTCAGCTAGTTAACGAGTGTCCTGTGCCACCGGTCAGTCCACAACTTTCTATCGAGAAGGAAAACTCTCTTTTTGTGGAACGTCCCATTATAGGTCTTTATCCTCCGAAGAGTTGTGCCTCCGAAGAGGGCTTGTGCCTCCGAGGAGGTCTTTTGCTGTCTGCTGCCTGCTCGCCCATGTCTTTTCGCCATTTGCTCATATCAGCGGTTTCCTGTTATCATTTCCAAGCGCACATTCCTTTCTTTTGCAAGTAGCTTATTTTACCCAAAGAAGTGTACTTCATTGTTAAATGAGTTCGCAGGGATAGACACGGGCTAATTAATCGAATGTTTGTTTGCACAAACGATCACAATTATTTAGGAAGAGTCTACCTCTGACGGAACCACTAACTGTTTGTTTGAAGCACTTCTTATATAGGATTTGAATCTGGAATTTTTGTGGCTAGATATTCATTTGTTGAGTGATGTCAGTGATTGCTTGGTCTTATAATAGGTAAGCTTTGTCTTAATAGCCTGCAATATTAAATCGACATTTTAGCAATACAATTGAAGTACTTTATATATCGAAATAAAACAAGCAGTAGAGAACACAAGATTTATAGTGGTTCGGCCAAGAACCGGGCCTACATCCACTTTATAGTTCTTATTATTCACTTGCACTGGCTTTACAATGACTTTCAAAACAAGAATCATATATTCATAATTCATTTTACAAACTTAAGCAAAGCTTTTAAGTAAAGTATGGACGCAAATGATTGTTGTTCCAAGCTCTTGGAATTAGATCTCCTTCGACAGTTGTCAGTTTGAAAGTGCCATCAAGAAGTTTTTGGCCTATGACATATGGCCCTTCCCAGTTTGGCGCAAACACTCCTGTTGCTGTCATGGCCCTTTTCAAGACTAGATCTCCAATCTCAAAGCTACGTTGGCAAACTTTGGAATTGAAATGCCTGGCATTCTTTGCTGATGGGCTGCAATTCTGAGCTGAGCCTCTTCACTTTTTTCATCAAGAAAGTCAAGTGCTTCAAGTTGCAACTCTTCGTTTTCAGCCTGGTTGGAATGAATTCTTTTATGTGAAGGGACTTCTATTTCCAGCGGAATCATTGCTTATGATCTATATGCTAATGAAAATGGAGTGTGCTAGTGGAAGCTTATCGACCCAACCACCTTTCGCTTCTTCAAGCTGTTTTTTGATGGTTGATTTGATAATTTTATTTACTGCTTCCACTTGCATGTTTGCCTGCAAATGAGCCACTGCTGAGAAGCTTTTCTGGATCTTGAATTGCTTGCAAAAAATTTGGAACTCTTCACTTTTGAATTGGGTTCCATTGTCTGTGATTATCTTTTGAGGCACACCATACCTGCAAATGATATTCTTAGTTACAAAGTTTATCATCTTTTTAGAGGTAATAGTAGCTAATGGTTCAGATTCAGCCCATTTAGTAAAATAATCAACAGCAACAATAGCATATTTGATTCCCGATTTGGCAGTTGCTTAAGGCCTGATGAGATCTGTTCCCCAAATAGCAAATGGCCGCGGGCTGACCATTTGTGTTATCTCAGTGGAAGGTGCTCTTGGGATTTTTGCAAATCTCTGGCATCGGTCACATTTTCGGGCATAGCTCGCAGCATCACGTTTAATATCTGGCCAAAAATACCCATAACAGAGGATTTTCTTTGCTAGAGTTTGACCACCTGAATGGTCTCCACACTCTCCTTCGTGTACTTCAGCTAGAATTGTTTTAGCTTCTTCCTTGGTCACACATCGGAGTAATGGCATTGAGAATCCCCGCCTGTACAATCGGCCATCTTGAATTATGTATCTGGAGGCTTTTCTTAGCAACTTCTGTCGTTCTTTTGAACTTTCTGGTAGAGAACCGTTGAGCAGATATTCCATTATCGGAGTCATCCATGATTCTTGTTCTTGAGATATAGTCATGATCCGGTCAATATCCATCTTATCAACGCTTGGAGATGACAGGACTTCCATAGGAACTAATCCCAATAATTGAGCTTCACCAGTGCTTGCGTACTTTGCGAGAGAATCTGCCTTCATGTTCTCTTCCCGGGGTATATGATTTATCATATAATGGTCAAGATCATCGAGAAGTTCCCAAGCTCTTGATTAATAAGCAGGCAGATTTCCTCCTTTAGTCTGAAACTCTTTCTTGACTTGACATACAATAAGCTGTGAACCACTGAAGATCTGCAACACTTTGACATTCAACTCTTTAGCAATTCTCAAGCCGGCAATAAGAGCTTCATATTCTGCTTCATTGTTTGTCGAAGGGAATTCCAATCTCAATGCATGGCATAATGACCGCCCTTCAGGGGTTTCAAGCACAACCCCAGCTCCGGAACAGTAATCGTTTCTTGCACCATCAACATATAATTTCCATCGAATTTGGGGATTATCAGTCACTTCTTCCTCACTATCTCCCTTATCTGTACATTCTGCGATGAAATCTGCCAAAGCTTGTCCATTGATTGCTCTCCGGGGATGATAAGTTATGTCGTATTAGCTGAGTTCAATATTCCACTTCAGAAGACGACCCGAAGTCTCAGGGCGAAACAGGACTTGCTTTAGAGTTTGATCAGTGAGGACTTTGATAGAATGAGCTTGAAAATACGGCCTCAACTTTCTTGACGCAATCAGTAGACAATAGGCGATCTTTTCCAATTTTGAATAATTAATCTCTGCCTCGGTGAACCTCTTGCTGATATAATAAACGGGGCGCTGAATTTTTGCGTCTTCCCGTACCAACGCTGCACTAAGAGCATGAGATGAGATTGCCAAATATACGAAAAGATCCTCACCATCGTCGGGCTTGGAAAGTATTGGAGGCGTCTCCATATGACGAATCAATTCATCGAAAGCTTCCTGGCATTCAGGAGTCCATTCAAAATTCTTCCTTCCTTTCTTCAGTGCATCAAAGAATGGAATGCATTTATCAGTAGCTTTGGAAATGAATCGACTCAAGGAAGCGACTTTTCCATTAAGACTTTGCAATTCCTTCTTCGTTCTAGGAGCTTTTACTTCTTTTAAGGCAGCAATCTGAGTAGGATTAGCTTTAATGCCCCTAGCACTCACAATGAAACCCATAAACTTTCCTGACTCCACCCCAAACGAACATTTCAAAGGATTAAGTTTCATTCCATACTTTCGGAGGATTGCAAACATTTCCGCCAAGTGGTCCATATGGTCTACCGCCTTTTTTGACTTCACCAACATATCGCCAACATAAACTTCCATAGTTTTGCCAAACTGTGGTTTGAACATAGCATTGACGAGTCTTTGGTAAGTTGCCCCTGCATTCTTAAGTCCGAAAGGCATGACTCTATAGCAGTAGAGACCAATATCGGTGAAGAAGCTTGTATCCTCCTGATCCGGCTCATGCATCATAATCTGGTTGTATCCGGAGTAAGCATCTATGAAAGATAACAATTCGTGCCCCGCTGTTCCATCCACCAACTGATCTATCCTGGGTAACGGGAAGCAGTCTTTGGGGCAGGCTTTGTTTAAATATGAGAAGTCAATGCAAACTCTCTATTTCCCATTAGCTTTCTTAACCAGTAATGGATTTGAAACCCAATTCGGATAAGTAGACTCCCTGATGAAACCATTCTCTATAAGCCGGTGAACCTCTTCTTTCAACGCTGCTGACCTTTCAGGACCCTGGGTTCTTCCTTTCTGTTTTACCGGTGTAAACTTCGGATCAATATTCAGAGTATGTACTGCAATTTCTGGAGATATTTCGCACATATCAGCTTGAGTCCTAGCGAATACTTCCAGATTTTCCTTCAAGAATGATATTAAGGAATTTTGAACCATCACATTAAGTTGCGAACCCACATTCACCACTTTGTTCGGATCTTTCGGGTCAACAGGTACCGGCACCGTTACTTCCACTGGCACCACTCTATTCTCCCCTGCACTAGCTTTTCTGGCATCCATTTCTCTTCGTGCCCCGCTATGCTCGCCAGTGCAGGGTCCACCCTGTAATTGCTACAAGGTTGGTTCTTTGATGCGGACTGGGGCTGCCGCATCTTTTCCCATCTCTCTTTTCCTGGCTTCACGCTGCTCTATTAGATAACATTCTCGCCCAGCGTCCGGATCCCCTTTAATAACTCCAACGCCATTATCTGTGGGAAATTTCATAGTGAGGTACCATAGGGCGAGAATTGCCTTAAAAGCCGCAAGAGTTGGCCGGCCCAGGAATGCGTTGTAGGAAGAAAATTCATCAACAATTACAAAAGTCTGTTTTCGAACTACCTTTTTCTGCCCCTCTCCAAGCTCAACGAACAAGTCAATAGTTCCAATGGGCTGCTTCGGTTCCCCAATGAAACCAACAATCTTCTGAGATGAGGCCTGAACATCAGCCATTGGGATTTTCATTTGATTGAATGTCTTTTTGAAGAGAATGTTGCATGAAGCGTCGCAATCTACAAGCACTCTTCTCGCAATAGCCGGCCCAATGCCTGCAGAGATGACCAAGGGATCCATGGTTGGAGCTTCAATGCTTATAGAGTCCCTGGCTCTGAAGACAATATCATCATTAAAAAAATTCTACTGCTTCAAAGGTGCAGCATCTTCTAGCACAAAAACACTTTCTTCTGTTGGTGCGTACTTCAAGGCATGGGCATATCTTTCCATCTCGCCCCAGCTTCTACCTGTTGGGTGAGGCCCTCCTATAATCACATTAATAACAGGCCTTTCTGATTCATGAACGGTATTCCTCTCACCTGAGCCAGATGGATGAGAAGGAAGTTGCTGGTCCTTAGTGGATGAAGTTGGGTCATTTCTACTTCTCTTAACATATTTCTACAACTTGTTATATCTCAATAGTTCTTCAATTAAATTTTTCAGATGGCGACATTCGTTGGTATCATGACCGGGTTGATTATGAAACCGACAGAATCTCCCACTTTGAGCAGCTTTTTTGCTAACTCTCATCTCCGGCGGTTTAGGATATTCCACTGCATCTTTGGTAGCAAAAAAGATATTCCCCGGCGTGTCAGTCAAAGGAGTGAAATCTGAAGATTTTAAGAAGCGAAGTTTCTTCATATCTTTCTGTTTCTTCCCGCCATTATTCTCCCTTTTTCGACTTTCGGATTCCTTTTTGGTAGGAGCAGTAGTATTATTCTTAACCTCCGTCAATGCCACTTTAACTGGTGGTCGAAGGCTCTCCGAGCGCATGAAATCATCAGCTTTCTTATAGAATTTCTCAAGCGAATTCAGTTCTTTCATCTTCAGCCACTTCCCAAATTCGCTTGATTTGTCGATTGCCCTCATCAGGTATGTCAAGTCCATTCGTGGCTCTGCATTGTCCACTTCAGCCAAAGCTATGTTGAAGTGGTTCAAGAAAGACCTGATAGATTCCCCAGGATTCTGTTCCAAGCTTGACAGAGACATAATATCCTTTGCCTTTGAAGCATACAACTTGAATTTCTCTTTAAACATCTGAGTCAAATCGGCGAACTGGTCTATGAATCGGACCGGAAGCTTTGTGAACCAGAGCAAAGCCACTCCTTCCAAGTATACCGAAAAGTACCGGCATTTGATCTCATCAGACGCTCTAGCACCAGTCATGTGCCAATCGTACTTATACAGGAATTGATTAGGGCCGCTTGTTCCCTTATAAGCCGGGATGGTCGGAGGAACAAACTTCCTTGGGAATTCTGCCTTTAGAATCTTCTCAGTGAACGGAGTTTTGCTCGAAGCGAATCCCCGTTCCTTCTCATCTTCATCTCTCTGCATGCTTTCTTTCATGATTTGTCGCACCATGCCCGAAAGATATTCCTCATCATTTAAAGGATCTGCAGGACAGACTTCGGCCATTTTCTCGAAAGTTTGTAGGGACAAATGTTCGCGGAGAGTTGGCTGTGGTCTCGATCCTCCAGGTTGAGGAGGTGTTTCTTTGGCAGGGCTAGCTGGTCTTTGAGGAATATTCCTCTCTTCAAGATTATGAACATCATCTGCAAGGTTTTCTTCGTTATTCACCGGTTAACGGTTTGCTCCTAGCAATGCATTTAACCTCTCAAGCATTAAAGCATTCTGAATTTCCATTTGCTGGTATAATCCAGATACTGCAGCATCTAACTCCGCTCGTGTAATTCCGACACTTGGTGCTGCTTGACTTGACGAAGGAGAAGTGGCAGTATTTTCATGGACATTACTATGTCTTATAGATCCACGCTTTCTTCCAGGAGCCATTATCTCTGATAGACTTCTGGTTTTGAGAGAGACTCTTTCAACAAACTTTTGCGAAGCAATGACGAAGATAGCCTGAGCTGGGTTCTCAGTGAAAGCACCAAAAATGTTAACGTTAAAAATTGAACGCTAACACCCCGGTGTATGTAAAGATTAAGTGAAAGCACCACCCGTGAACACGGGAATTAAAAACAAGTAGGAAAGTCACAGAGAAAGCAGTAAAAGACAGCAATTTTATAGTGGTTCGGCTTCAGGTTAAGCCTACGTCCACTTTAATCCTCTTTATTACCGAATCAATTACAACTTTGCAACAATCTTCAATTACAATACTGATGAGACAAACAACTAGAACTCCGATGCAGAAGAATTCTTTGAATCCATGTTGATTGTGTTAGATTTCCTCTTGAAGTTAGTTGAGATGCCTTTCGTGTTTGAAGTGTCGAGTGAGTCGAAAATTCAGCAGAGTATCGGCGTTCCAGGAATGAGCCCAAAAAGACCCCTTTTTAGTTGGAGTAGGTGAGGTATTTATAAGAGAGTTCGGCATTGGGTCGTAGGTCGCAAACGACCTTGGATAGGTCGTAGGTCGCTCGTGACCTAGTGGGAGTCGCTCATGGCTTATACATGGTACACTTAATCGTTCTGGAGAAGCTAGCAAGTCATAGGTCATGGCCGACCTAGGTAGGAAGCGGCATAGGAGACTCCTTTGGTATGTTTGGGTTGTGAGCGACTTAGGTATAGGTCGTAGGTCGTGGGTGACTTAGTAGACATGGTTTACGACCTAATAGGAGCACCCTTGATCATTCGAACAAGTCATAGATTGTGGGCGACCTAGGGAAGGAACGACATAAGGAAGACAAGCTACCTCGGCTTTGTATAGCTCGCTAGGTCGCTAGGTCGTTAGGTCATAATGCCTTAGCTCGCTGCAGAACTTTATCCCTGTTAGGTCGCTCCCCTTACTAACTCGCTAGGTCGCGTATACCTTTAGGTCATTAGGTCACCTCAGTCCATAGGTCGTTGGTGCGCTAGATCGCTCAGTCCATTTAGCCACTAGGTCGTTTAACTTACTGAGCCGCTTTATGTGTTAGGTCGCTTACTCCCTTAAGTAATTAGGTCGCGCCTTCACATAAGTTGCTAACTCGTTGACTAATAGATCGCTAGACCATCTACTCCTTTAGGTCGCTGGACCTTTCAATCCTCTAGGATGTTGAGCTCTGTAGGTCGCTGACGAGTTGAGTTGCCAGGTCACTACTTTCTCTAGATCGCAGGGTCGTAGAAAGAAGAGGGTTAATAGTAACTCAGCCTTTAACTGAGTAAAAGTTATTGAATATTGTCAGTAATAAGTGATTGACTTTGAAAACTCGTAAAAAGGTACGAGTTACCCTGGTATTCACATAAGTTATAGCTTGGTATTTCATATTATATGGGTTTACTCACGCTGGTTTCGAGCCTGACACGGGTGTTACTTTGATGTAATGGTCGGGTCAGACCGAGTATTATAGATTTTCAGATAAGGACGTTCTTGAGTTCAGAAGATGAGCTAGATGGCTGGAACGTATGGAGTGTTTTCCGCTGAGTTTATCGTTGTTGTTTATCTGGGACAAGTTATTAAACTATCCAGCTTTTATGAGATTGAATGTAACTTTGATGTATTGATGTAAATTAACAGGTACAGTTCTTTTTGTATAACTACTATTTTATTTGATATTATATTTTGATCTGCGACGAATGTAAGAATCTGTGTTTTGATGTTTCTGTTTCTTCTTCTTCTTCTATCTCTTTTCTTCTTTTCCTAACGATCTGGAATTTTTGAAGTCGAAAATTTTGGGTCGTCACAACAGGAATCGAATCTAGCTCTACTGAATATGAATCGAGGGAATATAGGAAACTCAACCTGACTGACCCTTGCGGGTCGCAAGAAATCTCTAGAGTCCTACCGCTGCATGGCTCTAGTCTAATGACTCTCCTCCTGCAGTCTGATATAGCTCCATATGTGGATAGCCAATCCATCCCAAAAATCATCTCATACCCCGAAAATCCCAAAACATAGGCGTAGCAGTCGAATTCTATGCCTAGGATAAATATTTTCAAACCCCTACAATCCATATATAATGTGTCGGTCATCCTATGGGGTTTGAAATAATAATGGGGTCTACTACTAAAGAAATGTCTATGTGCAAAAAATCCACAAGAGAACTAGAGATAAAAGAATGTGATGCTTCAGAATCAAATAGAGTTCGAATGAGAAAATCAAAAATAGAAATCAAACCTTCAACTATGACTTTTCTACCTCTATCCAGAAGCTGCCTGAAGGTGCTGCATCTAATGGCTGAATCTGCACGATCAGTGTACAAGCTCCTCGTCCCGTCTTCTAGGGACAATTCCAACTCAAGTGACCTGGCTACCCACAACTGAAGCACTTTCCCTTCATCTTCCCCCTCTTTCATTCATTGGCATATGTCCCATAATTCCACACCTACCACACTTTAATCCTTTCTTAATCTGCTTCTGAGGGCCTTCACCTTTCTTCTTCTCTTTATTGTTTCTCCATAATTTCTTCTTCGGATCTTCCGACTTAACAACTTCCTTTGATTCTCCTTCCTTGACTACATCAGACATAAGCGCCATCTCTACCAAAGACTTATAAGTAGCTCCCATCAGCACGTAAGTCAACAATGACCTCTAAATGGGCTGATTCAGTCCCTTCACAAACTCATAGCTTTCGTCTGCGGCGTATTCACCAACTCTATTCCGAACCACGACAATTCATTGAATTGATTGATGTACTCCCTCATCGAAAAACTTCCTTGCTTCAAATTGGTAAACCACTCTAACTGACACTCTCCTCTGCTTGAGACAAAAACTTCCTATCAAACTGCTCCCGAAATCCATCCCAAGTCACCTCCCTTCCTTTTAACTCTATGACCTCCCACCAATACGAAGCCTCCTCTTTCAGCCGCCAAAATGCTAGCGGAACTCGCTGCTGATCATCCAATCCCGATAATCTGAATATCCTCTCTATGCCTCTAAGCCAAGCTCTCGCTTACACAAAAGTCTCCTTACTAGCAAAATTCTTTCCATCCAAACTCGTAAAATCCTTACAAAGTTTAGGGAAATTGGCGGTGGCAGGTGGGTTAATTGGATTCCCACCTGCTGGCGCTGGATTAAGCGCTTTGCCACGTACCTCTAGAATCATGGCTTGTAGATACTTATGAAACTAGGCTGGGACTGGAATGCCCTCTGGAGGGTTCGGGGCATCCACCATTATATGAAAGAAAAAGATAGTTAGGAAAGAGTCGAAGGGAGATTGAACTGGACTTTTGAAGGGATATTTATAAAAATTCTTTTAAACTTAAAAACTACTTTTAAGAATTTTTTTCTGAAAAATACTTTAAAGTAAGTTATTTTGAAAAATATTCTACTTTTTTAAAATAAACTTTTAGGAATCCCCTAACCTTAGGCTCTGATACCAAGCGAAACACCCCACACCCCTTAGTATAACCAAAAGGATACACTAAATATGGTGCGTTGTTGGTATAATAAAAGCTAGCAGAGACTAAGATTCACAAGACAAAATAGATAGATAATAATAACACTGCAAAAGTAATTAGAAACAATAAGTGATTTTAAAAATTAATACTAATAAATACTTTAGATAAACCACATATGTTCCAAATACCAAAATCAATTGTTTTATGAAAATAAAACCTCAGTCTCATCAGAAAAACCAGAGTGCACACAAAAACTTTCCCTCAATATAGTGCCAGTGCAATAAAAGAACAAAAAGCTAGAAATAAAAAGAAGGAATACATGGTAGAATCTCCAACAAGTCTCCAAGATGCTGCGGTCTACTTTCCTTGCCCCTGATTGCCTATGGGGGAAAAGGGAAAAATAGAGAAGTGGGTCAGACTAAAAGTCTGGTGAATGGTACTAATTACTAGAATCTTTAAGCAAATTAAAAGCAATAGACCGTACAACAGTTCTAGTATATAAAAGGAAACAAAGGAAATATGAAGAAGGAATAAGGTGGAAATAAATATGAATTAACTAAATTGACATAATTGTTTAACTTTGATTGTTTGCACTTGTTTTTGATAGCGGCTAAGATTAGGCTGATTCCTAATATTACCCTTTGATCGGCCTACTACTCCATGGAATCTACTGTGAAACGGATGCTAACGCTCCCTATGCAATAGACATTGGTGCCTAGGAAAGGCACACACTAAGCGCTTATAACTCATAACGATTACTGGGCACTCGAATGGAAGTCGCACGCGTAACCGCCACCATGCTCATGTTACCTGCTTTTCCACATATTGGGTCTTCTTATTACCTCAAGCTCCAACATTAGAGTACCTCTTGTCTCCCTTCAGGGTTTTGTGAGACACCTCGTTTCACTTCAGGGTTATGTGAACCACCGTGTCCATAGAAATAATAGGGGAAATGATGTTGGTACTAGTCCATCATCCAAATAGTATCTAGTTGTTCCCCTTACCCAAATCCCCATGATTTGGACTTCTACTTATTGACCATTTACTACCGTTATTAACATAAGCGTGCCCTTCATCCCACTTTAGTATTATGTGAGAAATCTCATCTCACTTCAGGGTTATGTGAGACACCTCATTTCACTTCAGGGTTATGTGAAACATTGTGTCCATAGAATTAGGGGAACGTTATTTTGGTATAGGTTCTACTTTAATTCTTTGCTTATTAACTTAGATAAATTATTTACATAAGTCTTTACTTTTGTTCTTACTATCTGTTCTTATTAATTTATCCTATGTCTTAATCACTCTGATCTATTTCTTATTATAACTTACGTTATAATCATGTTTGTTACTTAACCCAAAGTCTAAGTGTAAAAATAAGCCTTTTCATCTTATACTCTTTTTATTTATAATTTTAAGTTATAACTAGGCCAATTATCTTTAATTTTTCCAATTCTAACATCAATATCCTAATTAGGCTCAATTTTAGTCTTAATTCCTTTTTTATTACGGTCTTTACAATTTACATCTTATCTTCCGTTATTTCAGTATTCTTAGAATTTTAATCCATATTTCACGTTATATCTATTCTAATCCATACAAGAAGAAGAAGGAGAAATAAAAAAACCAAAATAGAGGGAAATCCAAAGCATAGAAAAAAGGTATAAATAACGCATAAATAACAGTAAATAAATTAAAAAACTGTAAATAGAGTATAAATAAATGGAAAAGCTATAACTAACAGAAATTAACTAAAATTAACTGAAAAGAATAGCTAAAAGAAATAGACTGAAAATAATTTTAAAAACTGCAGATAAACTACCAAAAAGGTCATTCCAAAATCGTAGCAAAACTGCAACTATTGGAAACCTATTATTTTAAATTACTTAAAAATCAAAATAGTTACAATCACTCACCTATGGTCCTAAACTCTTCCCTTTTGTTCTTCTCGGATCCACTTGAGGATATTAAAAGTGGACTAGATGAGCCAAAACAATGAAATAGACATGTAAAAATCGCACCACCTCAAAAGAAAAATATGCTTCACTTCATACATTGGGTGGGTCGACCGCTAGGCCGACCTTCACCCTCCTAGGTCGTTCGGCCGATCGACCTAGGTGATGGTTAGGTCGACCTCCTGGTCGACCTAGCCCATATGTGTATATATATATATATATATATTCTTTAATTTCTTATTTAACTCGTACCTTCACTACACCAAAACAGACAAATTCTAACATTTATAAGTGTTACAAATAATTTCAGTAACACTTTTTAAGTGTTATTAATGGACTGTGGGGAATGGAGCGGCCAAATTTGTAACACTTATAAGTGTTACAAACATACGTATTACTAACACTTATAAGTGTTGGTACCTAAATATACGGTAACGCTTATAAGTGTTGGTAACGAAATATACGGTAACACTTATAAGTGTTGGTACAGAAATATACGGTAACGCTTATAAGTGTTGGTAACGAAATATACGGTAACACTTATAAGTGTTGGTATAGAAATACACAGTAACGCTTATAAGTGTTGGAAAATGATTATTTAGTAAAACATATATATGTACCAAAACTTAAACGCGAAGTTTAAATATAAACACACTGCAAATAATGGTTTCCATATCACAAAAAATTCATCATACATATTCAATGCAAAGTTTAAACGCTCTGCAAATGTAGTATAATATATCATAAACAATTATTTACATATCTAAAATACCACAATGTCATATATTCAAATATTATTACAACATAAACTTCAAAAAATATATTTCGAAATACACTTAAAGTTTAACTTACGGTTAACCTAACTATTCCTGATCATCCACTCCAAACTCAAATGGTTTTGAATATTCTTAAACGTCCAATATACCAATCCAAAGCATCCTTCTTCAAGTTCCTGCATTTACTATAAACACTCGATAAAAACTTTTTTTGTGATATGTTCAGTATCTCACTAAACTTTTTTTTGGTTATTCGACCATGCAATCCATAATCAAATAACTCTTAGCTACTAATAGATGAATAGTCGAACTTACCACGAAATTATATGTAATAAATGAATATGTTGAACCTGATCGACATTTATACAACTGTATAAATTTTCATTTTCCATGTAACCATATTGATTTTTTTAGGCATTCAATATGGAAGTAAAATGTTGTATTTTGATATAGAGCCAAGTTTATTAGGCATTGCTGTATTCATGGAACTACTGACTCATTAGTTGCACATGTATCAAACTTAGAAACATTTGCGACCTGAGAGAAGTTGACATGCAGAATAACAACAAATTCCTGGATAGCTTTAGATTGGAAACAAATAATTTACTCCTACCAGAATATCAAACATTTAGCTATCAATCATTTTACACAAGCAAACGCGCCTCTTATAATAAAACTTAGTTTTTGTCACTGTCGCATTATTTCAGCTGAGATTTTATATTCATACATGTCCATTTTGCAATAACTTTGTTGCATTCGAAAGCCTAACCATATTCAGTGTTTATACATTCATGGTCCCATTGAGCCAAAGGGAGAAGCCTTATTCAAGTTATCAAATCTATGAATTAGTAATCATTAGTAACTCAAAAAACCAATTTAAATGTTGTACGTCTTCTGCAACTAAGCATATAAGAGTGGTTCGCTAGTTTGTTTGTTTACGGTTTGGTTTATTATAAGTGTGTTAATAATAATGTGTTTTGTGGGACAATTAATATGCTTATATCATAATACGATGTAGTGGAAATCCAACGTCTTAGCACTCCGGCTACACAAGCAAATATATGAATTAGTTATGGAGAAACAAAAAAAAGAGCATCTGATTACAATATTAAAGCAAATCAATTTCACATTTGCTACTGTAACCGAAACTGGTAGAGATTCTGGAAGTCCAACCACCTCTCTAAGATTCCAAATCCAAAATCTCAGTATCTTATCTCGAATCCCAAATGCAAATGGATAA
This sequence comes from Allium cepa, assembly GCA_030765085.1. Classification (NCBI taxonomy): domain Eukaryota; kingdom Viridiplantae; phylum Streptophyta; class Magnoliopsida; order Asparagales; family Amaryllidaceae; genus Allium; species Allium cepa. The sequence goes on from CM060940.1 coordinate 20,130,608, forward strand.
TAAACAAAAGTATATTTTTTATTGGAGAATCAAGTTCGGACTATCAAACAAATTCGATGCGTCATAAGAAGCTCTTAACTCGGCTTTCTATTATATTAGATAAGGATGAACCAATTACGCTGTTAATTTCAATTATGTTTGAAAAATGCAGAACATTTGCACAAAATAAAGCTGTGAATAGCTTTCAATAACTTAAACCTTTGATTAATAGTTGGTGGAATATGGCTGCCAGAAAATATCAAAATTCTATCTTTATACAGTATGCAAGCATATTCATATATGATTTACACCTGGAGATCCTTTAGATTGCTTAAATTAGATTACCTTTTTTGCTATCCAAAAGAAAATATATAAAAGTAGCTTTTATATTAGATTACAGCTTTTATAAGTTAGTTTTTAGCCAACTGCAAGTTGGTTTTTAACCTTAAAAGTAGATTTGGCTACTGTTAATTATTTTCTTAACCTATACGTGAATATTTTACCAATAAGACATTTAGACTTTGACATTTTACAAGTAAGTAGTTGATGGGAGTAAATTTTGCTTTCACTTCCTTGTAACAGCAAAATGGATTCAACCGCACAATGATGCATGCACTTATAGAAATGTCTGATTTAGAAAATTCAATAAAAGAAAAGGTATCATATCATACCTCAAAAACAATATTTCAGGATTGTTGTTCTTCTACTTTGATAGTTAATAATGATTATATGCACTAACTATACAATACATTCTCTCCGTCGCTGCAATTCATTCATATCCAAACATTATGATTCTAAATTTATGAATAAGAATGGAAAAAAATTGCATTACAGAAATCAAGAGCCAATTTTTTTTACCGCAAAGGCAAATCAAAATGCTAAAATTAAATATTCATCTTCAATCCAAAATCAAAAGGGCTGCCATTGTTCGATTGATAGGTTTTTTTTAGAATGGTTAAATAATAATCATTGGCTAATGGTGTAATCGTGGACCATCGAATGCTAGGGTATGGGTAACCGATGAGAAATGAAATGTAAAATATAATTAATGCTGGATTAATTTGTTAAAGGTATTTTTTAAATCCAATGTATGAATTTGTGGTACATGCACGTTTTTATTTGTCTTAACATGTGCATGCCATTTTGAAGTTAAGATTTAAGTACACTGTTTTCTGTGTTCGATGAAATTGCAGCCTTATATTTTCATTTCTAATAACTTTGTTGTTCTATTAACACATACTACAAAAAAATGATATTTTGAAACCAAAAGTCCATTTAAATCATTTTAAGAGAGGGCTACACACAGTAGAAAAGCTCTACAACCTCCTTGCTTTTATATGCCCCTTTCAGGTCCTTTCACTTCTCAATAAACATACCCTTAAATAGGGAGAATTTTTTTCGCGTTACTTGAAAATTGACAATTACAAAATAAATACCAAATATTAGATCACATCCAATCCAAATGTCAATGGTAAGTACTTCGGTTTTCTCACCAAAACTAAAATTATTATGGTGGTTTAAATACCTAGAGTCAAGGTGAGAAACCCATCTTAAAAACTTGTGATCATTACTCCACACCATGAATAATTATTTGGCACACACTGTAATGCACTTTGCTCATGTTTCCTTCTCCAGCGCAAAGACCTAAGTATTTGAGCTTATTTCCATTAAATTTAAAGTCGACTTTGTATTTGCTAATGGCATTGTTGTATATGAACACTCAGCATCCCTTAATTTAAATTTTTCATGTTCAAAATGTCATTAATCCTGTAATCAATCATAACAGAATTCTAATAAGTGACCAATAATAAGGGAGCTGCTACTTTACCCAAAATATAGTGCATCTGAATCAAATGTGGGTTTCAGGGAGGTTACAAATGATCTAAAGGATACAATTATTTTAGGTGAAATCGGTAGTTTAACTTCCAGGTGATTAAGAACTTTTGCCATAGTAAACATAAAGTACTAAATGAACCAAGTAATAAAAACCAAACCTCGAGCCTTGAATTAGTTCATAGAAGAAAGGACGAAGACGAAAGTTACGTGGATGTCGAGCCTGCAACTGCTTCCCAAATCACCATAAATCCGTACAAGTCGACCCCCAACCCCCATTCCCAAACCGACTACAAACGTTGCATCGAATTTCATCGTCCCTAATTCAATCCCGACCTCCCTCGGTTTGAACAACAGATCCAATCGCATCCGCGACTTCAATCGTGAATTCACGCCTCCCTCGCCTGACCACAAATACTTCGACCTTACCACAATAACTACAAGAATCGACAGCAACTAGACCCAAATTCGAGAAATTCGAACCGCTCGAATTTCCAAACATCGACTTCCAATAAATGAAGTTGAAACTAATTAGGCCTGGATTTAATTCAGTGCGATTGAGGGAGAAGAAGGACGTAGGATTTTCTGCTAGGGTGAGCAAAACCTCAATTAAATTTTAGGCGGTCAAAATATGTTTAGGAATGGACAAGCGTGTGAAAAGGGATTGTACTTACAAATTACAAAAGACTCCTTTTGTTATTAAATTATTTACATTTTTGCCGATTTTTGTAACACTTATATGCGTTGGCAAAATTAATGCAGAAGACTATTTATTTTTACTAACACCTTTTAGGTATCCTAACACTTTTTTACTGTTAGCGGTCTGTGACATTTATAAGTGTTAGCAATTGACAGACATAAAATGTTGCAAAATCACTTATTTGGTGTAGTGTTTGTTCATATTAGCCAGGATTCTGTCGTTCTATATATGGAAATTAATCAAAAAATTACCACGGACACAATGATGCAACACCCATGGATCAATTCTGATAATTTCACAAAGTTATTTTATCATTTAATTATCGAGTTAATTGTTATGGGTTAAATTTCGAGTTGTTACATACAACCTGACAGTGTTTGTCAACAATTATGTATCCGTCACAGAACCTATATACATATGCATAATGAGCGGTTTATATTAGGATTTCAATATACTTTTGGATGATTAATCATGAAACCCTAAATCTAGATAGGTAACCCATATTGATTTGATCAAGAAGAAATCAGATAAAAGTAAACGAATTAGCGAAAGTCATATCCGAATTTATGGTTGCTGATTGGAAAGGTAAATTTGGTTTGGTTTTCCATATTGACACAAGCTTTAAATCTTATATTTGATCTGAATGCATAGTTGCTGCTTTAATGAACTGGTTAGTTTTAAATTATCCTAATGTTTTTACTTTAGTTTTACATCCTATTATTGTCATTATAAAATTTAACGCGGATTAAATCAACTTGAACCAATATTTTCGCTTGTATGAACCCAATTTGTAGATCATCCGATTTATCTATTTTAATTTGTGATTGAACTTATAGAATTCAAATTGAACCAATATAGACGTATATCATGATCATATCAGTACCAAAACAATATAATAAGATTTAAGCATGACTCACTTGCTTGACCTCACCCTAAGCTTTCAAATTACTAAAATGCAAACACTGTGTTCGCTACACGGGATTGTAGCCCCCTAAAACCTTCGAGATTCACCTCCCAAATGATGTAGAACTGTAATACTTGTCCTCTTCTTTGTTTTCTATAAAGCTTCATAAAATTTCATAATGTATTATGGAAGTTATGGTTGATCAAAGGTGGAGGTTTTTAATTTGGAAGAGAAGGAAAAATAAAGGAGTTGTGTTTTTGCAAATGAATGTATGTATTCTCTAATAAATATTGGAGGGGAATTCTTAAATTTGATTAGTTCAAATTTGAATTTTAAACCCAAAATCCATATAGAATCACAAACCTATTTTTTTCTCATATATCACTCATACGGTCTCCATTTTAGAAAAGTCTGTTGTCAATCAATCAAAACGACAAGCTCTACGCAGTGGTCAACCCTCGTTACCAAATTCCAAAGTTTGTAAAATGACATTTTTTTTCTTTTACCGTTTTATTTTAATTATAATATCACATTTATTAATTTAAAAATTATTATTAAATTTAAAAGGTATTACATAAAATGTAAGTTATCAAAGGTATAGTTATCGAGCACCTAAAACATATGTTATCGAAGGTATATCCATGTAGCATCTAAAACATACACTATCGAGCATCTAAAACGTATATTATTGAAGGTATAACTATCGAGCATCTAAAATATATGCTATTGAAAATGTAAAATGGAAATCTAGTACTTATTTTTAAAACTGATTTTTTTTCTTCTTAAAGGAATCGGTTTTGACCAAATCTTTCCAAATGTTGAATTTTCATTCATAAAACCTTTTTTTAATTCTTTTCAGAAAAGTTTCACCAAATATTTTTCCTTTGCTTAAAAAATTAATTAATTGCTTAATTAATTAATTATATGTCATTTTTATCCAATTTTTCCATTCATCGAATAACGACTCGTATTAATTCAAACTTACATGGGAAAAATCTCAAATAATTATCAAAAATTGAATTTTCTATCTTCCACCATATGTAAAAGTTTCAAAGAGAAATAGTAAATTTTCATATTTTGAGTAATTGAAACCCAAAATTTTATCCTCTTCAATTGAATGTTATACATACTATATCAAAATTTTAAATCATTTGGAGATCATTATTATTGGTTTTAAATCCAAAAACCCTCATTTTAACTTCTTTATTTCACATATAACATTCTTAAAACCATTTATATGGGTATCTTAATGAAAACCACGATTTATCATTATAAAACACCTTGGGTCTAACCAAATACAAGAACAGAGAGCCTAAAAACGTAGGGACAATAATATTATTCATCTTGATTAGTTTAGTTAAGTACGGAGAGAGTTAGCTATAAGTCTCCTTCTTCAAACATTATCTTTTTTTCTTTGGTTTAAAGAATTTCAATGGAGTTTTCTCTCCTTTCATTTTTATTATTTTAGTAATAATGAATAGAAGAGAGAGGTAGAGAGGTTAGAGAATATATTAAGCGGGTTGGACCATAATTTCTCCCTTCCTTATTCTCACAAAGTGTCATATCTTCTTTTTGAATTATAGACATCAAAAATTATGTCTCACGAATTACTTTTGTGATTTAATTATTTATAATAATGTGTATCAGAGACAGAGGTGTTACACACCAAATATAGCATATATTCCTTCTCCACAGAACTCAACACCTAATACTATCACTTTATCTTCTCCACATTGTAATGTTTCAACAATCACAACCAAACCAAACCGCCTAAAACCTCAACGGCTTTAACAACAAATCAACCTTGCAAGAGATGTAAAGCTCATAGACATCATGGTTATCATGTTGTAGAAACCCATTTGAACCATCAGCGGCTTAGAAGCGTAGTCGGTGTGTTCAATTGGGATATTGGCCCATCAGATGCCTCGTTTAGTAATCTAGGTAGCACTGCACTAACTGAACCATGCACATAGGCAACAGGTGTGTACTTGGAGGTATCAAAGCTTAACATAAATGACTTTGAGTTATTATAGTTATCCAACAAATGGTAGTGCCATTAAGCTAACAAAAAGTCTCGTCTTGCGTGATCAATCTAAACATGTAGATGCACAATTTCACTTTCTCAAAGTCTTACAGAAGGAGATATTGGTTGGTTTATTGCTGAAATCGAGACCAAGTTGCACACCTGAGGACGAAGCCATTGAAATTGGAAGAATTTAATCAGTTTTATGATGAACTAGGATAATGTATTATCCTTGAAGCTAATTGTCCGCCAAGACCAATAAGTTCAAGAGGGTGTAGGTGGTTGTTTGAGTGTAGAACTGTTTCTTGTTAGAATAAAGGCCAATTTTTTATGTTTATTATCAAGTTTTTGTTCTTCGACTTCTTCCGGTAGTTGTTACCACTGGCACTAAGGATGATACAAGCTTTTGTGGGCTTTTACTCTCATTCCAATTAGTGTGGATGTATCACTATATACGTTTCAAGTTCGTATCGACAAAACCAAGAAATTTTCTTTGAGTTTTCTTCTTTCAGTTTTGATAACCAGGTAACCTTCACATGTGTAGGTCTTATTGTTTGTTTTCTTTTTCATCCTGCGTTGGCATATGAGAAGTGTTCTTCCTATTTTCTGAATAGCTTGCGTTCTGATGATATGAATTGACATGAAATGTGAGAAAATCTTCATTTATATCTTTCACGTATGAGCATTGTTAAAATGAAAGCAAAAAAAATTGCAGAATGTAACACACAGCAAACAGCAAGAAGGCAGAAATATAATGCAAGGACAATAACGGTCCATCGTCCAAAAAGACTGCACCAGCCTGGAATCGAACCCGGGTCTGTACCATGGCAGTGTACTATTCTACCATAAGACCAATAGTGCCACGTGTAAGAATTGTTAAAATTATTTTTTAAACCAGAAATTCTGTTTTCTTCATAATCTTTTCATCTACATGTAATTCAAGTACCTACTGCAATAATTTGAAAATAAGCTGTTATATTTAAGCAGTTGCGTCTTATTTTGATTCTAAGATACGTGAAGTTTGAAGATTTATGAAGAGAATTAGAACAAGATGGGTTTTTCTTCCTCTGACAAGTTTTACGGATATAAACTGGTAATTTTAATTGGAAATATGATTGTTGCTAATATTCCATTCCTATAAATTCTAAGCATCAGTGTAGAGGTAACATCATCAATGTAGGTGATTTGTATTTGGGTTGTCTTTTTCTTAGATTTGCATAAATAATAAGCATGTGTAATATAAGTTTAAAATTTAGATCAGTAGAAGCGTGCATGTATACAATCTGACAATGTTTGTTAACAAATATGTATCCATCACAAAACCTATATACATACGTATAGTGAGCAAAATATACACAAAATAAAGTTGGTCTTATATCATATATCTTCTTAAAAGTAATTGGGCCTTCCACCTTGTATAGGTGATAAATATAGCACCCATTGGAGAATGTATAGCTTGATTGTGCTTGTTAGTGTTGCAAAGCTATATTATATTGTGATCAATCGTTTGATTTTGTTAGGATATTAATACAAATTTCAGGGGAGTCCTCTCAAATGTAAACCAACATATAACTTTGTAAACAAACTATCATCTATATACTAATTGACTTGGTTTGACTTTGACCGTATTTATCTTATATGTTCACTTCAGGGTTATGTGAGACACCTCGTTTCACTTCAAGGTTATGTGAAACACCATGTCCTTAGAAATAATATGGGAAATGCTGTGGGTACTGGTCCGTCATCCAAATAGTATCTAGTTGCGCCCCTTGCCCAAATCCCCATGATTTGGACTTCAACTTATTGACCATTTACTACAGTTATTAACATAAGCGTGCCCCTTGTCTCACTTCAGGATTATGTGAGACGCCTCGTCTCACTTCAGGGTCATGTTAGACAACTCGTTTCACTTCACGGTTATGTGAAACACTGTGTCCATAGAATTAGGGGAATGTTATTCGGTACAGGTCATACTTTAATTCTTTGCTTATTAACTTAGATAGATTATTTATATAAGTCTTTACTTTTGTTCTTACTATCTGTGCTTATTAATTTATCCTATGTCTTAAAATAAGCTTCACTTTGATCTATTTCTTATTATAACTTACGTTATAATCATGCTTATTACATAACCCAAGTTCTAATTGTAAAAATAAGCTTCTTTCATCTTATACTCATTTTATTTATAATTTTAAGTTATAACTAAGCCAATTATCTTTAATTTATCCAATTCTAACATCAACATCCTAATTAGGCTCAATTTCTGTCTTATTTCCTTTTTTATTACACTCTTTATAATTTACACCTTATCTTCCGTTATTTCAATATTCTTATAATTTTAATCCATATTCGCGTTTAATATATTCTAATCCATACAAGAAGAAGAAGGATAAATAAAAGAAAACTGAAAATAGAAGGAAATCCAAAGCGTAGAAAAAGGATGTAAATTACGCATAAATAACAGTAAATAAATCAAAATACTGTGAATAAAGTGTAAATAAATGGAAAAGCTATAATTAACAGAAATTAACTGAAAAGAATAGCTAAAAGAAATGGACCGAAAATAATTCTAAAAACTGTAAATAAACTACTAAAAAGGTCATTCCAAAAATCGTAGTAAAACTATAACTATTGGAAACCCTATTATTTTAAATTACTTAAAAATCTAAATAATTACAACCACTCACCTATGGTCCTAAACTCTTCCCTTTTGATCTTCGTGGATCCACTTGAGGATATTAAAATATTTTGTTAAAAAGATTCTGTTCTTGGACAATTATTCTTTTTAGCGTCCTTCTTGAAAAGTTAAACCCAAGCCGAGGCCAACAAAGATCGAACAACCAGAGTCGAAGCCGAAGCCAACAAAGAATCGAGCGAGGTTAAAATCGAAACCTTAGCAGCGGCCATTTTTTCGTTTGTTTTGTTTAGGGTTTCGAAGAGAAGTAAATGGATATAGGGGAACGGTTTTCCTTTTAGATAATTATCACGGCCCAAAAATAAAAAGGAAACATGGGCTAAAATTTTATTTAAAGTCCACTTAACCCGTAACAAATTTTTAAATGAATTTCAACCCGGTTAAAAACTCCCAATGGCAATTAGCCAGCAACATTAATCGTCTTGTAACGATAATTAACCGGTGCAAAACCCTGGGTTGTTATACTAGGAGCCACTGGATGGAACATGAATGGACCAGATGAGCTAAAACAATGAAACAGAAGTGAAAAAATCGCATCGCCTTAAAATAAAATTTTACTTCGCTTCATACATTGGGTGGGTCGATCGCCGGGTCGACCTTCACCCCCCTAGGTCGGTCGGCAGGTTGACCTAGGTAATGGTTAGGTCGACCTAGGCCATATATATATATATATATATCTTCAATTTCTTGTTTGACTCGTATCTTGTTCATATTAGCTTGGATTCTGTCATTCTATATATAGAAATTGATCAGAAAATTACCGCGAACACAATGGTGCAACTCCCGTGGCTCAATTTTGATAATTTCACAAATTTATTTTATCATTTAATTAACGAATTAATTATTATGGGTTAAATTTCGAGTTGTTACATACAACCTGAAAATGTTTGTTAATAATTATGTATCCATCACAAAACCTGTATACATATGTATAATGAGCAGAGTATGTTAGGATTTCAATATACTTTAGGATGATTAATCATGAAATCCTAGATCTGAATGGATAACCCATATTGATTTGTTCGAGAAGAAATCAGATAAAAGTAAACGAATTAGTGAAAGTCATATCCGAATTTAAGGTTGGTGATTGGAAAAGTAATTTTGGTTCGGTTTTCCATATTGACACAAGCTCTAAATCTAATTTTTGATCTGAATCCATAGTTGCTGCTTTAATAAACCATTTAATTTTAAATTACCCTAAGGGTTTTACTTTAGTTTTGCATCCTATTACGGTCATTATAAAATTTAACTTAGATTAAATCAACTTGAACCAATATTTTTGCTTGTATGAACCCAATTTGTAAATCATCCGATTTATCTATTTTAGTTTGTGATTAAACTTATAAAATTCAAATTGAACCTAGATATACGTATATCATGATCATATCGGTACCAAAATAATATAATAAGATTTAAACAAGACTCACTTGCTTGACCTCCCTCTAAGCTTCTAAATTTCTGAAATGCAAACACTGTCTTCGCTACACGGGATTGTAGCCCCCTAAAACCTTCGAGATTCACCTCCTAAATTATGTAGAACTATAATACTTGTAACGACCTGGTATTTTGGACCATTCGAATCGACAATGTCGGACTTGAATAGTTCAAAATACCAAATTGTTAATTTAAATTTTGCAAACTCAGCATATAGAGTAAATAAATGAATCACAGAATCATGGATACAGAGTAGAACAATAATGCACAGCGAAATAAATGAATAGTAGTTCATAAAGCTACTATATAAACATCAGAGTTAGAAATAAAATACAATAGAATATCTCAGATGCAGTGAAGTCTCCAGTACGAGCAGATGACTTCTCTGAACCAATCAACTGGATGACTAAAAGGGTAGATAGCTGGATCTTCAAGCAAAGCTCCAACTTCGAAGGTGAGTCTCAAATGTCGTATCACTCAGTCTGACTCGAGCGTAAAGCAAAACACAAAAAAACACTCGAGTCAGAATTAACATTTTTATATCTATAAATCCAACTCAAGTGAAATATCAACTGAAATACAAGTAACTTAAAGGATGTTTGGGATAACCATCCCCTAAGGATCTACAGAACTATCTACAAGGTAGAAATATACACTATAACACCGTGGTCCTTTCAAATTAATTTATATTTCAAAACCAAAATATCATTTTCACTTCAATATAAGAATAGTGTGTGTGTATATATATATAGATTTTGAAAATTTTTATAAACTAAAGTATTTATAATTTCCTCAAGTTTCACCGATCACTTCAAAAATCAACTCGACTTTCCTATTCAGATTAAATTCAATCCCAGGTTTCAATTTCCATTCAATTTAGTCTTCTAAAGAACAAATTCAAATTTTATCAATTTCAAATACAGATTTGAATCATAATTTAACTATTTAAGTCCTGTATTTCAAAGCTTCAACATTTCAAACTAAACCTAACAGTTTCATAGAGCTCTTGATTTAACTTCATTATTATTTATTCTTGAAATATCCACTCAATTTACTTATGTCGCCTTATATTACAATTCATTATATTTGCCTTCAATTTCTTTAAATGTGAATATTCATTGAATCACTAAAGTCAAAGTTATGTTATGAACTATATTTTAAGTTTTCAAATTCAATAAGTTTCGAATTTGATTTAATTAACAAAATTATTAATTAAATACCATTCCAATCAATTCAACTTTATCTTCCTTAACATATACAAACATTGGAAATCTATTTAAAATAAAATACTTAAACATATTCTATTAATTAAATCAAACTTTATTAAATTAAAGTTTACTACTAAATCTACTTTACACTAAAAATATTTATATATAAAAATATTTCCAATATTAACTAAAACCCTACATTTCTCCTAAAACCATAGAAAATCATTTCAAAATATTTATATATGGACCAACGGCGTTTGTATATACTTCTGTCATATGGTTAAGTGATACGGATATTTATCATTTCAATCCGTAATTAAGTGTGTATATATATATGTATATATATATATATACATATATACGGGTAGATATCATTTCGACCCATAGTCCCAATTCAATTCAAATGAAAATCGCTTGGGTTTATTTTCAACCCATAACGATTTTCTCCTATTCTAATGTCCATTCGAGTGTGTATCATTTCAACCCATAGTGAAATGGGTAGCAGATAATAAAATAATAACAGACATATATCATCAATAATAAATAAAATATGAACAACAGGATATGGTCTCATATCCCACAGGTGAACAGTTACAGATAATAGCATATATAACGAAATAACTACAACATTATATTTCAATTGTCGTTTCAATTGAAATCAAAATTAATAAAATACAAGAGCGTTAATCGTGAGTGATTGCTCACCTTTCGAGGCAAGAGATTTTGACGACTCGACAATATACGAATTGGATCACGATCTAGACCATCGAATAGTCCAAACAATAACTCAAACCAAAGTAAGATTTGAACGCGAATTGAACGAACAAGGCTGATGATCAAGAATTGATAAAATGAATAAGAACTGGATCGATGAAGGTAAAAGGTATATAGGTGGATTTATATACTAAAGTCAAACATGTAAAATAAATTGTATGCTATAATTAAAACAATATTTGTTATAAATTTAGTATCGACGAAATCAACTTAAGTCCAAAATAGTATGTATATATATAAACAAATATATATAAGAAATTTATATATATACCACCCGCTACATTCATGTACTCAAATGTATACAGACCCATTATAAGTCTATGCAGACCCATCAACATACAAGTATAAGTTATATAGTAACCTTTATAATTCTATTATGACTCACACTTTAAAATATAACTGTAACTATTTATAACAAAATATATATAATAGGTTTTAGACTATGAATATATGCACAGCCTTTACAAAATATATGCACAGCCTTTTACAAAAATATATGCACAGCCTTTTAAATTTCCAAATACCTACAAATCCTTACTGCTATAAGCTAACACACCCACTGTAACACGCAACTACCTAGATATGATTATTTATGTATTATTTTAAATATAAAGTAACGTGCCTATAACACAAATATAAACTTAAATACTAATATATCTTTACGTATTAGTTATGCGCATAATTACAGTGACATATGTAACTTACATTTTTATCAACAATAAAATTTATTACTGCAACCGATATATATAATAAATTTGAATATAACCAAGAGATTATAACATACTTTTTAATATAAATTGTAAATAAAAGATCTGAATGTAAAATCCATGTGTTAAAACACTTACATTAAAACTGTAAAATACATATACTTATATATATGTGAAAATATTATTTATGTAAGACTTATTGCAAAAAAAATGACCGATTTAAAAATAATGATATAAATCTAAATATATTCAGCTCTTACAATTATATATATAAACAAATATAGACCTTATATGTAAAATATGGCTAAATATGCACACATGGTCCTGTTTATGTAACCAATTGTATGTTGACAAGTGTGTATATAACAATTGTATATATAAGCTATTTACAAATCATCAGCGTACTATATATATAGATAAGACAACTTATAATAATTCGTATGAATTCATATATATAAGTATAAATTGGTAAACAGATTATAGCTTTTAACTTTTAGGTAAATACAACACAATATATTTATAATATAGATATTACCTTGTATAAAAGAATTTCAAAGGTTGCAGAGGAAAGGAGAAAGGTGGGGTTCGGAAAATAAAGGAGGAGGGAACTGCTATCTACAAGCATGCGAAATATTTATATATGGACCAACGGCATTTGTATATATTTCTGTCATATGGTTAACTGATATACATATATACGTATATATATATATATACATGTATATATCATTTCGACCCGTAATCCCAATTCAGTTCAAATGAAAATCGCTTAGGTTTATCATTTCAACCCATAACGATTTTCTCCTATTCTAAAGTCCATTCGGGTTTGTATCATTTCAACCCATAGTGAATTCTATACTAACAGGGAACTTGCAGAGTGATAGTTGATAATAAAATAATAACGGACATATATCATCAATAATTTAAATAAAATATAAACAACAGGATATGGTGTCATATCCCATAGGTGAATAGTTACAGATAATAGCATATATAACAAAATAACTACAACATTACATTTCAATTGTCATTTCAATTGAAATCAAAATTAATAAAATACAAGAGCGTTAATCGTGAGTGATTGCTCACCTTTCGAGGCTAGAGATTTTGACCACTCGACAAGATACGAATTGGATCATGATCTAGACCATCGAATAGTCCAAACAACAACTCAAAGCAAAGTAAGATTTGAACGTGAATTAGATGAACAAGGCTCATGATCAAGAATTGATAAAATGAATCAGAACTGGATCGATAATGTAACAACCCTAGTATCAGTGATTACCTATAATATTAAAATATAACGATGGTTATATTTTAATTGAGAATAAAATAAATTAGAGAAGATAAATTTTATTAAAAATTGTTCATTTAAAATAAACAATGTTTTGAGGTTAAATAAGGGATTAAATTTGATTGGATAAGTATTTAGTTGAATAAATTATAAATATGGGGTTTATATTTGTTTGGAGCTAATAAATTAAGTAAGTGATACATTTCAACATTTAAATTGTTGAAATAAATCTAATTGATGAAAATAAAGTTTTAAAAACTTTATTTTGAGAATTTGGAGAGAAAATGATTATTCATTGATTTTAATTGAGTCAATACAAAAATATTGGAAGCTATTGCCAATATTAATCTTTTATCGATTTTAAAAGGAGAAATACGAAGTAATTATGTATTTACTGATAAAATAAAAGAGTAAAATGTGGTTTAAAAATATTATTTTGATGTGTAAATAAAGTTGGAATGGTTTGTTGTATTTTATTTGACAAGACAACAATTTTTGCATTAATTGTTATGTTAAAAATGGTGTTTTATGAGAATAAAAAGTGTAAATTGTGTAAGTTGTAAAATATTGTTGAAAATAAGGTTTTATTTGTAAAATTGACTTTTTATTGTTAAAATAGATTTCATATTGTTAAAATAATAATTTTGGTTACATATATTGGTTGAATAGAATTGTAATTCACTTTAAAATATGAAAATTTGCTTATATAGTGTTAATATAGAAAAGAAATGAACATAACTTAATTTTTTTTTTCACTAAGAATATTTACACTTGGGCTTATTGGGTAAGAACTAGGTACATTAGTCCTTAGCCTTCTGCCTTGAGAAATCATCCTGTACGTAGCTTTCTTTCTCATCCTCTTCTCAAAACATCTTACAGTAAAAGGAAAGGGGAAAAAAATCATGGCTTTCTCCAATTAAAACCAAAAGCCACCAAATCTGTTGCAAATTAAAAAAAGATAATCAATAAAAAAAGAATTTACAAGGTAATCTCCATCTAATTCCAAAAAGTTTTCATCAAAATCCTTGAATCAAGATGAGTTGTCTGCAATTTATTTTGATTTGTTTTGCATGTCTTCTTTTAAGCTTCTACAGGTGCTTAGAGCCCTAATCCATCGCCAAAGCTTGCTTCTTACCATCCAAATTCGCGGTAAACAAACCCTAAGGTGAGTAATCTCACTCACGCTAGCTGTAAACAATCTTTCTTATTCATGTATAGTGTAAAATTGGATGTTTGGAGCTATAAAAATCAAGTTTTGATCATATTTTGTGCTTAATCCAAAAACTGAATTCTGTCTATCTTTGAAGCTGAAACCAAATTAGCCATAACTTTCTCGTTTTTCATCGAAATTTGATAATTTTGGATGTTCCTAAAAGCACAAATCGTGTTCTACAACTTTTATGTTTTATATTTTCTATAATTTTGAGGTTAGCTATGTCAAAATTTGATTTTGCTACTGCTAATCCGAGAGCAAAGTCTATATCTGCTCTGTGCTTGAAGCTGAAACAAATTTAGCAATAACTTTCTCGTTTTTGATCCGATTTCGATAATTTTAGATGTTCCGGAAAGAATAATTCATATACTACAATTTTTATGTTTTGAGTTTTCTGTAAATTTGAAGTTATCTATGTCAAAATCATGTTTTACTACTGTAATCCCGAGAGCAAAACTAATAATTTCTCTGTCGTTGAAGCTGAAATGAAATTGGTCATAAATGTTTCGTTTCTTATCCGATTTTAATAATTTTATATGTTCCGGAAAGCATATTTCATGTGCTACAACTTTTGTGTTTTATGCTTTCGGTAGTTTTGATGTTAGCTATTTCAAAATTGAGTTTTTCTATTGCAATCCCGAGAGCAAAATAATATTTTGCTCTGTTGTTGAATCTGAAACTAAAATAAGCATAACTTTTGCGTTTCTTGATAAAATTTAATGATCTTAGATGTTCTGGAAAGCACTGATATAGATCTACAATTTTCATGTTTTGTGTTTTTGAAAATTCTGAAGTTATCTATTTCAAAATTGAGTTTCTCTATTGCAATCCCGAGAGCAAAATTATATTTTGCTCTGTTGTTGAATCTGAAACTAAAATAAGCATAACTTTTGCATTTCTTGATAAAATTTAACGATCTTAGATGTTCTGGAAAGCACTGATATAGAGCTATAATTTTCATGTTTTTTGTTTTCGAAAATTCTGAAGTTATCTATTTCAAAATTGAGTTTCTCTATTGCAATCCCGAGAGCAAAATTATATTTTGCTCTGTTGTTGAATCTGAAACTAAAATAAGCATAACTTTTGCGTTTCTTTATAAAATTTAATGATCTTAGATGTTCCGGAAAGCTCTGGTATAGAGCTACAATTTTCATGTTTTGTATTTTTCAAAATTCTGAAGTTATCTATTTCAAAATTGAGTGTTTCTATTGCAATTCCGAGAGCAAAACTATTATTTGCTCTGTTGTTTGAATCTGAAACTAAATTATGCTTAAGTTATTCATTTCTTAACCAAATTACATAATTTAGGATGTTTTAGAAAGCTTAGACATAGTGCTACATGTTTTTTTGTTTTGAGCTTTCTATAATTTTGATGTTATCTGAGTCAAAATCGAGGAGAATTAAGAGTTAGAAGTTCCAATATGGAATTAAGGTTATAAATAACCATCTAAATGTTATTTTTACTTGCCAATGAGATGAGGTAAGCTTCTTTATGATGATTTTATGATGTTGAGATGTATTATGATAGTTTTTACTTGTCGATGGGATGAGACAAGTCACGATGCCACCAATACTCGTCAATGAGATGAGACGAGTATGGTATTGTATTTACTCGTTAATGAGACTAGGCGAGATATAATTTCTGAGTTTTATGATGTTTATAGTGTGGCATCGACTAATGGCTAGTAAACCGCTAAGTGCGAATGTGTGGTATGGGACACACGTTAACACTTTTCGGGTTCCTATCCGTGAGTTTGTGACACATTCACGATGTTTACCTAACGAAACTGCTTGAAGAGGTGTCAGCGACCTTGTCATGAGGACGAACTGCTTTGGAAGGTGTCAGCGACCTTGTTAGGGCTGACAAAACGGCTTGAAGAGGTGTCAGCGACCTTGTCATGAGGACGAACTGCTTTGGGAGGTGTTAGCGACCTTGTTAGGGCTGACAAAATGGCTTGAAGAGGTGTCAGCGACCTTGTCATGAGGACGAACTGCTTTGGGAGGTGTTAGCGACCTTGTCTAAGGCTTCGGCCATCTGAGTTTAGCACATGCAGCATTGCTGCGGCATTATAATTGGGATTTGGCCAATCCAAATTTTCTGAGTTTTCCGTTTTATTGTGATTTCACCTTTTTAGGATGTTTTATTACATTGATAGCCTAGTGCTATATGAGATGTTATATATATGGTGATTTCAATTAGGATGTTTTGAACTCTTATCGAGTTCCTTGAGTTATGAGTTTAGATAATTTCAGGATTTTATAAGATATTCCGTGTTTTGCCATTTTGGCGAGTTGAGATTCAGATTTATATACATTTATACCGATGAGACGAGGTATAATTGAGTTTGGAGATTCTTTTATATTTGAGTTTTGGATCATCCTACTTGAGAATATCTTATGTTTTCCTTTTTGGCGAGATTTTATATTAATGTTTCACCTTTTGAGGAGATATGGTTCATGGAAACCATGTAGACATTTTGTGATGTCGCCGATGATATGAGGCGAATGTTTATATTATTTGAGTATTATTATTGAACTTACCTCTTTTGAGGTCATTGTATACTTAAGTGACATTATTTCACTTAAGTCATGAGTTGTATTCTTTCTGTTGTCTCTTCTCATTCGAAAAGAATTATCACCTTATATCTTATGCTTCATATTATCGTCTTTCCTCATTAACTGATTATTTTAGCTAGACTGACCCGTGTACTTTGTACTCGGGTCAGACCGAGTTGTTTCAGGTTAGCTATCAGTTACGGTTCTTTGCTCTGATGCATCTGCTTGGATTTCAGCCTAGCACTTTTGTTTAGTTTATAATTCCGCTTGATTCTAATGTATTTACATTTGATTCGATGTATATGGTGTGGTCGAATACCACATTTATTGTATTCATATTGTATTGTACTACACATGTATCGGTGTATATGTATATATATGATGTGGATTACTGTTCTGTGATGTGCTTTACATTTAGTTTTTTTTTTTTGTTCTGATAGATCCATTAACTACCTATAGTCTTGGATTAAGCATTTACTGGGTATGTCGATTCACTTGAGTAGAAGAAAAAAAATTTATATTGCATTTATCGGCGTATTCAGTAGATGTTTAAGACAAAATTATAGATAGTCGCCCTTAACCAGCTCTATTCTCCGCTTTAGTAGACGGAATTACTTGTTAATTCTCTTTGCTAAGGTGGGTCTCGGGGTAGGGCGTTACAGATAAAGGTAAAAGGTATATAGGTGGATTTATATACTAAAGTCAAACATGTAAAATAAATTGTATGCTATAATTAAAACAATATTTGTTATAAATTTAGTATCACGAAATCAACTTAAGTCCAAAATAGTATATATATGTATAAACAAAGATATGTAAGATATTTGTATGTATACCACCCACTACATTCATGTTACTCAAATGTATACAGACCCATTATAAATCTATGCAGACCTATCAACATACAAGTATAAGTTATATAGTAACCTTTATAATTCTGTTATGACTCACACTTTAAAATATAACTATAACTATTTATAACAAAATATATATAATAGGTTTTAGACTATGAATAAATGCACAGCCTTTACAAAATACATGCACAGCCTTTTAAATTTCCAAATACCTACAAATCCTCACTGCTATAAGCCAACACACCCACTGCAACATGCAACTACCTAGATATGATTATTTATGTATTATTTTAAATATAAAATAACGTGCCGATAACACAAATATAAAGTTATGTACCATTATATCTTTACGTATCAGTTATGCGCATAATTACAGTGACATATGCAACTTACATTTTTATCAATAATAAAATTTATTACTGCAACAGATATATATAATAAATTTGAATATAACCAAGAGATTATAACATACTTTTTAATATAAATTGTAAATAAAAGGTCTAAATGTAAAATCCATGTGTTAAAACACATACATTAAAACTGTAAAATACATATACTTATATATACGTGAAAATATTATTTATATAAGACTTGTTGCAAAAAAATGATCGATTTAAAAATAATGATATAAATCTAAATATATTCAGCTCTTACAATTATATATATAAACAAATATGCAGACCCTATATGTAAAATATTGCTAAATATGCACACATGCTTCCGTTTATGTAACCAATTGCATGTTGACAAGTGTGTATATAACAATTGTATATATTAGCTATTTACAAATCATCAGCGTACTATATATATGGATAAGACAACTTGTAATAATTCGTATGAATTCATATATATATATATATAAGTATAAAAAGGTAAAATAGATTATAGCTTTTAACTTTTAGGTAAATACAACACAATATATTTACAATATAGATATTACCTTGTATAAAAGAATTGAAAAGATTGCAGGGGAAAGGAGAAAGGTGGGGTTCGGAAAATAAAGGAGGAGGGGACTGCTATCTACAAGCATGCGAAATATTTTTTTTCAAAGAGAACAAAATGAGCAGTTAAATAGAGAAGAAGACCACTTATATCCTTTGTTGTATTCTCTCACAAGCAACACCAGATGACTGAGAAGAGAAGTGAAAGGACAAAGACAACGTATAGATTTATATTGTGAATATCAAGGCCAAAAGTGAATAAATATAAAGGTGAATAAAGTGGGCCATTTAAAATTTAATGAATGCAAAGTAACGTATAACGTTTTATGAACGCAAAAATAACGTACCGATATAAATGTAAAGTAACGAATATGGAAAAATTCAAGCGCAAATAAATGAAATGAAACGTACACAAATAAATGAATATGAGAAAAATGAAGATGAAGGTGGAAAGAAATAAACTATTTATGGGCGATGAATTTATAAAAGGAACCATGATGTGTACAAAAATTGAAACGAAAACGTACACAAATAAATGAATATGAGACAAAGAAGATGAAGGGGGGAAGAAATAAACTATTTATGGGCGATGAATTTATAAAAGGTACCATGATGTGTACAAAAATTTAAACGAAAACGTACACAAATACATGAATATGAGACAATTGAAGATGAAGGGGGAAAGAAATAAACTATTTATGGGTGATGAACTTATAAAAGGAACCATGATGTTCACAAAAATTAAAACGAAAACGTACACAAATAAATAAATATGAGACAAATGAAGATGAAGGGGGAAAGAAATAAACTATTTATGGGCAATGAATTTATAAAAGGAACCATGATGTGTACAATAATTGAAACGAAAACGTACACAAATAAATAAATATGAGACAAATGAAGATGAAGGGGAAAAGAAATAAAATTTATGATAACAGTCTATTCCCTTGATTTCATGCAAATTTATTTTCAACAATTCTTAACTGATTTGGGTTTAATAGAATTACATAATAAATAAACTTTCATATAATTAATTGAAAATTTACCATTTGCTATATTTAATTATACGTAATCCAAATAATTTTTTTCTTTTCTTTTCAAAATTTTATTATTAATAATTTCTCAAAAATCCAATTCAATACGTTATAAACCAATTAAAAATTGCTAAAATTTTATGGGTCGTTACAATACTTGTCCTCTTCTTTGTTTTTTATAACAATTTCATAAAATTTTATCAAGTATTATGGAAGTTATGGTTGATCAAAGGTAGAGGTTTTGTAACTTTGAAGAGAAGGAAAAATAAAGTAGTTGTGTTTACGCAAATGAATCTACGTATTCTCTTATAAATATTGGAGGGAAATTCTTAAATTTGATTATTTCAAACCCAAAATCCATTTAGAATCACAAACCTATTTTTTTCATATATCCCTTATATGGTCTCCTTTTTAGAGTCAATCAATCAAAACGACAAGCTCTATGCAATGGTACAATCCTCGTTACCAAATTCCAAAGTTTGTGAAATGATTTTTTTTTTCTTTTACCTTTTTTTTAATTAAAGTATCACATTTATTAATTTAAAAATTATTATTAAATTTATGAGGTATTACATAAAATGTATATTATCAAAGGTATAGTTATCGAGCATCTAAAACGTATCTTATCGAAGGTATATCTATCTAGCATCTAAAACATACAGTACCGAAGGTATAACTATCGAGCATCTAAAACGTATATTATTGAAAGTATAAATATCGAGCATCTAAAATGTATGCTATTGAAAATGTAAAATGGAAATTTAGTATTTATTTTTAAAACCGATTTTTTTCTTCTTAAAGGAATTAGTTTTGACCAAATCTTTCCATATGTTGAATTTTCTTTCATAAAACCCTTTTTTTATTTCTTTTCAGAAATGTTTCGGCAAATATTTTTCCTTTACTTAAATAATTAATTAATTCCTAAATTATTTAATTATATGTCATTTTTAGCCAATTTTCCATTCATCGAATAACGACTCATATTAATTCAAACATAGATGGGAAAAATCTCAAATAATTATCAAAAATTGAATTTTCTATCTTCCATCATATGTAAAAGTTTCAAAGAGAAATAATTAATTTTCATATTTTGAGTAATTGAAACCCAAAATTTTATCTTTTTCAGTTGAATGTTATACATAATATATCAAAATTTTAAATCATTTGGAGATCATTATTATTGATTTAAATCCAAAAACCCTCATTTTAACTTCTTTATTTCACATGTAACATTCTTAAAACCATTTATATGGATATCTTAATGAAAACTACGCTTTATCATCATAAAACACCTTGGGTCTAACCAAATCCAAGAATCGAGAGCCTAAAAACGTATGGATAATAATATTATTCACCTTGATTAGTTTAAGTATGGAGAGAGTTAGCCATAAGTCTCCTTCTTCAAACAATATCTTTTCTCTTCCTTTAGTTTTGGAGAATTTCAATGGAGTTTTCTCTCCTTTCATTTTTATTATTTTAGTAATGAATATAAGAGAGAGGTAGAGGGGTTGGAGAATATATTAAGTGGGTTGGATCATAATTTCTCCCTTATTCTTAAGTGTCATATCTTCTTTTGAAATTATAAACATCAAAAATTATGTCTCATTAGTTATTTTTTCCTTTAATTATTTATAATAAAGTGTATCAGAGACAGAGGTGTTACACACCAAATATAGCATATATTCCTTCTCTACAGAACTCAACACCCAATGCTATGACTTTATCTTCTCCACATTGTAAGGTTTCAACAATGACAACCAAACCAACTGCCTAAAACCTCAATGGCTTTAACAACAACTCAACATTGCAAGAGGTGTAGAGCTCACACACAGACATCATGATTACCATGTTGTAGAAACCCATTTGAACCATCAGTCGCTTAAAAGGTAGTCGGTGTGTTCAATTAGGATATTGGCCCATCAAATGCTTCGTCCAGTAATCTAGGTAGCACTACAGTAAATGAACCATGCATATAGGCAACAGGTGTTTACTTGGAAGTATCAAAGCTTAACATAAATGACTTTGAGTTATTATAGTTATCCAACAAATGGTAGTGCCATTAAGCTAAACAAAAATCCAGTCTTGCATGATCAGTCCAAGCATATAGACGAACAATTTCACTTTCTCAGAGTTCTTACAAAAGGATATATTGTTGAAATCGAGATTAAGTTGCACACCTGAGGACGAAGCCACTGAAATTGGAAGAATTTCATCAGTTTTATGATGAACTAGGATTGTGTATTGTCCTTGAAGCTAATTGTCTGCCAAGACCAATAAGTTCAAGAGGGTGTAAGTGGTTGTTTGAGTGTAGAACTGTTTCTTGTTAGAATAAAGGCCAAGTTTTTATGTTTATTATCAAGTTTTTCTTCTTCTTCGACTTCTTCCGGTAGTTGTTACCACTGGCACTAAGGATGATACAAGCTTTTGTGGGCTTTTACTCTCATTCCAATTAGTGTGGATGTATCACTATATATGTTTCAAGTTCGTATCGACAAAATCAAGAAATTTTCTTTGACTTTTCTTCTTTCAGTTCTGATAACCAAGTAACCTTCACATGTGTAGCTCTTATCATTTGTTTTCTTTTTCAGCTTGCGTTGGCATATGAGAAGTATTCTTTCTATTTTCTGAATAACTTGCGTTCCGATGATATGGATTGACCTGAAATGTGAGAAAATCTTCATTTATATCTTTCACGAATGAGCATTGTTAAAATGGAAGCAAAAAAGAATAGCAGAATGTAACACACAGCAAACATCAAGAAGGCAGAAATATAATGCAAGGACAATAACGATCCATCATCCAAAAAGACTGCACCAGCCAGGAATCGAACCCGGGTCTGTACCGTGGCAGGGTACTATTCTACCACTAGACCACTGGTGCCATGTGTAAAAGTTGTTAAAATTATTTTTTAAACCAAAAATTATGTTTTCTTCATAATCTTTTCATCTACAGGTAATTCAAGTACCTACTACAAATAATTTAAAAATCAGTTATTATATTTAAGCAGTTGCATCTTATTTTAATTCTAAGATACGTGAAGTTTGAAAATTTATGAAGAGAATTAGAACAAGATGGGTTTTTCTTCCTTTGCCAATTTTTACGGATATAAACTGGTAATTTTAATTGAAAATATGATTGTTGCTAATATTCCATTCCTATAATTGTAAGCATCAGTGTAGAGGTAACATCATCAATGTAGGTGATTTGTATTTGGGTTGTCTTTTTCTTAGATTTGCATAAATAATAAGCATGTGTAATATAAGTTTAAAATTTAGATCAGTAGAAGCGTGCATGTATACAATCTGACAATGTTTGTTAACAAATATGTATCCATCACAAAACCTATATACATATGTATAATGAGAAAAATATACACAAAATAAAGTTGGTTTTATATCATATATCTTCTTAAAAGTAATTGGGCCTTAATGGCGAGCAGTTTCAGGCATTAATGGCGAGCAGTCTCAGGCGATTTTCGCTTCCTCTCCGTAACCATCCTGTTTCAGGTCCTTTCGCCGCTCCCTCCCCCTCCATCTTCGCCTTACCGTCCATCCTTCCTTTTCGCCCTCCTCTCTCCCTATGCCCTCGAAGAGGTTATCGCAATTTTCGAAGAAGTCTTCAAATCTGTTACGTGTTTCTGGCAAGCACGTTGTTCCTGCTTCCTCTAGTTCGAATCGTGTCTGTGATTTGCCTAAGATGGTGCTCGATTATCCTTTGTCTGGTATTATGTCAGACTTCATTTCTCTAGTCTCGTCTACTCAATCTGTGCTTGGATCCATTCCAATTGCTGGTACGTCCTCTTTGTCACCATTTTTAGCTGCTACTTCTGAGAATGCTTAATCGTTATTGGATGTGGGTCTTCCTATTGACTCTATTAAGGATGTTGGATCTGAGTTTCCTGATTATTTAGTGGGTAAGCCTGACTCTATTAATTCAAATGTTAACCGTACTATTGTGGAGCCAAATGGCTGTGAGGTTGTTGCTGATGTCCGTGTTGATGCTGCGGTGTTCTGCAAGGCTAATTCTAGGGTAACCTTGGGTAGCACATCAGGTGCTTGTTGTATTGCCGATGACATTATTCCCATGACTGTTGTTTCCCAAGTTAATCCGTTGGTCCCTCCTTTGCCACGGCCTACATCCAAGTGGTCATCTTTGTTTACCAGCCAAGTAATGCGGTATTCATTCGCCTCGTCGCTTTGATATAGTTGAGAACGAGGGAGTGATGATTCCACCCGTGGAAGTGATTGAGGCCGGCGTGGATTTTTGGAAAGAGCATTTGGTTGGTTTCTTTCTTGACTCCAATCCTCCCTATCACTTAGTTAAGTCGAGGTTCAATATGGCGTTGAAGCCTAGAGGTGGTTTGTCTGTTCACTATGATAATGAAATGTTCCTTTTTAAGTTTTGACGTAGTGATGAAAGGCAACGTACTCTGGAAGCAAACCCTATCCTTATTGATGGAAAACCGTTCATTATCACTACGTGGAGTCCTTCTATGGATCGTGCGAGGGAACAAGTTTTATCTATTCCTGTCTGGGCCCATTTTTCTTATATTCCATCTGTTCTCCAGCCTCTTATCGGGATTTACTGGCTTGCTGGTTTAGTTGGAAAGGTGATATGTTATGATGCTAATACTGTGGCCAGAAAGAAGCTTGTATATGCCAAAGCTCTTATTGAGATTACTCCTGACAAACCCTTGCCTATGGTTTTAAAGGTCAAATTAGATGAGAGCCATGTAGCTGAGGTCAGAGTTCGCTATAGTTGGAAACCTGAGATTTGCTCGTCTTGTCGGTCCTTTGGTCATTGTGCTGATGCCTATCCTGGTCCGGTTGTTCCCTTTGTTGACCGGATTCCTCTTCCTCGTCCTCCTGTCCGAAAGTGGGTTAAGAAGGTTGCTCCTCATATTCCCTTAGTTTTTGCGCCACTAGCACCCATTGTAGTCCCCCTATTGTGGATCCTCCTGCAGTTTCGTCGGTTTGCTTTGCTCCTACTGTTTCAATGCCTGCTTTAGCCCCATCCTTTGGATCCTTTTGCTTCCACTTATGATAACATTTCCTGGAACACGGATGAACGTTCTTGGGTTCACACTCCTTCCGATATGAGATTTTCGCCTATTATTTTTTATGCTTTTATTAGTGAGATTGAGGGCGAGAGTCGATACCATATGTACCATATTGTGGGAGATGGTTTGTGCCTCACTACGGAAGGTGAGATTGGGGAGGAGAACAAAAGTAATTTTTTTGATGTCACTTGGGATAGGAAATTTCTTTACTCACCCGGCTTAGTTGGTTATGATCCTCGTCTGGTTGCTCTCTTCTCAGGGTTTTCACATGTTATTGGACCATCTTCGGTTGATGGACGTGATTGTTCTTCCTCTTCTGAGGAAGATTAGTTTTGTTGTATTAGTAGTTTAGACTTTTTTGTCAAGCTCCTATTCTTTTAAAATTTCTCCTACTTAGTTGCTTTGTGCATGTGGAGAGCACCTGTTCTCCCATTTTTATACACAGTGGCACGACCCACTATAAAGCCAGCTAGCTTTGCTAAAAAAAAGTAATTGGGCCTTCCACCTTGTATAGGTGATAAATATAGCACCCATTGGAGAATGTATAGCTTGATTGTGCTTATTAGTGTTGCAAAGCTATATTATATTGTGATCAATCGACTGATTTTGTTAGGATGTTATTACAAATTTCAGGGGAGTCCTCTCAAATGTAAACCAACATATAACTTTGTAAACAAACTATCATCGATATACTAATTGACTTGGTTTGACTTTGACCGTATTTATCTTATATGTTCACTTCAGGGTTATGTGTGACACCTCGTTTCACTTCAGGGTTATGTGAAACACCATGTCCTTAGAAATAATATGGGAAATGCTGTGGGTACTGGTCCATCATCCAAATAGTATCTAGTTGCGCCCCTTGCCCAAATCCCTATGATTTGGACTTCAACTTATTGACCATTTACTACAATTATTAACATAAGCATGCCTCTCGTCTCACTTCAGAATTATGTGAGACGCCTCGTCTCACTTCAGGGTTATGTGAGACACCTCGTTTCACTTCAGGGTTATGTGAAACACTGTGTCCATAGAATTAGGGGAATGTTATTTAGTACAAGTCATACTTTAATTCTTTGCTTATTAACTTAGATAGATTATTTATGTAAGTCTTTACTTTTGTTCTTACTACCTGTGCTTATTAACTTATCCTATGTCTTAAAATAAGCTTCACTTTGATCTATTTCTTATTATAACTTACGTTATAATCATGCTTATTACATAACCCAAGTTCTAATTGTAAAAATAAGCTTCTTTCATGTTATACTCGTTTTATTTATAATTTTAAGTTATAACGAAGCTAATTATCTTTAATTTGTCCAATTCTAACATCAATATCCTAATTAGGCTCAATTTCTGTCTTAATTCCTTTTTTATTACACTCTTTATAATTTACATTTTATCTTCCGTTATTTCAATATTCTTAGAATTTTAATCCATATTTGCGTTTAATCTACTCTAATCCATACAAGAAGAAGAACGAGAAATAAAAGAAAACTGAAAATAGAAGGAAATCTAAAGCGTAGAAAAAGTATGTAAATTACGCATAAATAAAAATAAATAAATTAAAATACTGTGAATAAAGTGTAAATAAATGGAAAGCTATAATTAATAGAAATTAACTGAAAAGAATAGCTAAAAGAAATAGACCGAAAATATTTCTGAAAACTGCAAATAAACTACTAAAAAGGTCATTCCAAAAATCATAGTAAAACTTTAACTATTGGAAACCCTATTATTTTAAATTACTTAAAAATCTAAATAATTACAATCACTCACCTGTGGTCCTAAACTCTTCTCGTTTGATCTTCGCGGATCCACTTGAGAATATTAAAATATTATATTAAAAAGATTCTGTTCTTGGAAAATTATTCTTTTTAACGTCCTTCTTGAAAAGTTGAACCCAAGCAGAGAAAAACTAGAATGAGAAAAAGTGTTAGACCTATGGTCTTATTTATAGGGGTAGAAGTGGATCTCAAACCGTTGGATTTGTGGATTGAACAGGATGCAACCACATCACAGGCTGAATAGGTGTGACGCCCCACCTCTATGCTCACAATAACAAAGAGTATTAAAAGAAATACTGTCTGTTATTACGAAGAATAAGGCTGGATAGGAGCGGTCATCCGTAGTTAGGCCTTACACTAGTATTGGTTACCTCGATGGGAGTGGTATATATTTTTATTTTTATTCTCTTATTTATTTACTCCCATCGACATACCCAATTCCAGTATAAAACGAACTACAATGGTTCATAATAGTTTAGGACAATATATATATATATATATAATAATAACACAGATAAGCTAAATGCGGAAAACAGAGAATACAAAATCTCATACATACATACATACATATATATAACTGAAGTCAGTTACAATACATGTGATATAATACATGTGATACAACTACAACTGTCGACACTGGAAGTTTCATATACGAGTACATTATTGACAATGATATACATGAATACATATCATCCTATACTATGACAATGACTACTCCAAAAGATATAAAGAGACTTCATAGCTCAAGCAGCAACCCAAAGTAAGATATCAACAACCTGTAAATAACTCGGTCTGACCCGAGTATTAAATTCAAAAGAAAATAATACACGGGTCAGTCTAATTCAAACTCAGTATTAATGCACAGAAGCAATAATAATTAAATAACGAATAGACGATAGTCACAATAAATCTCACCTATCCAATCCTTTAATATGGAAATCAGATAACGGTAAATATAACACGTAACCGTGTTAAACAACAAATCAGCAATTTCAATTATCAATGAAGATAAATGAAAGGATTATCAATGAAGATAATTTAGAAAACAACAGAATTGCCTAAATGGCAATTAACGACAAAACCTAATTATTAAACAAATAATTAGAAACTCATAATCTAATTATCAAAAAGATAGTTAGATATCAACAAAATCATCAAATCAAACCAAATCGAAATACAATTTCAAAATATTGAATTGGACACACAAAACAATTCAAGCAATTGAAATATCAATTAAAACGTCAATTCTGATTTGGCTGCAGTACACGCTCGCGTGTACTGCCTCGTCAAAATCAGATATACACCTGAACCAAGCAGCAATAACAATATGTGCAGCGAAACTCGAGACAACCAGAAAATATGCAAACAAAATATGCAGTGCCAACTCGACTAGCAGGTTCAAGTAGACCAGTGAATAATATAATGGTACAGATACAATGTTCAAATTCAACAAAACATCTGCACCAGTGAATGTCGAAGAAACCAGACCTGGAAACATATTGATATGACCAAAGATATGTATAATGGAATCTGACTCAAGATTTAGTTCAATGTAGTTGCAGTGAAGACTACAAGAACAAAACAAGCACCTGTTCAATATGCAATGTAACCAGAACCCAAAGTACATAAAACAGTGGCATGCCAAAACAAAAACAGGTCTGGCATCAAAGTGTATAAACAATGAACTACAATGAACCAGACAAGCTTGCATAATTAAATCAATGAAGTAGTGTCAGTGACAGCACCGAAGTAAAAGTCAATGCTGATAGCAACAAAGTTTCAAATATGCAGTGACAACAAATGCATAGCTACAACAATGCAGAACTACTCCAGACGGAGATGTACAAGATGATAGCACATACATACATACACGAACACGTATATAGGCAGTGAACATGTGAAAATCAGGCTACAGCAAAAACAGAGTCAACACAAAGGCTACAGTATGGCAAAAATGCACAGATCACACTCGAGTACACTGTCTCGAGGCAATGCTTAGTGCACAGTATACATATGAACCAAGTTCATATGTACAACAACACGAACACATGCCAGTGAAATGGCGCAGGCAACAAATAAATCAAATCAGAGTCGAGCAGTGACAATGGTCAACATCAAACATTATCGCATAAACAAAGTCGTGGCAGAAGTCACCAGCAAAATCAATCAAAAACAGTTCTAAAATTTTCAAGTGCGGTTTAACATAAACAAGACCAAATGGCCGAAGTCTT
The DNA here is from genome assembly GCA_030765085.1 of Allium cepa. Taxonomy (NCBI): domain Eukaryota; kingdom Viridiplantae; phylum Streptophyta; class Magnoliopsida; order Asparagales; family Amaryllidaceae; genus Allium; species Allium cepa. The sequence goes on from CM060940.1 coordinate 20,159,834, forward strand.
TAGAAATTCATGGAACAAGTCAAAAATCACAGCCATTCAAAGATAATCAAGTGGCCGAACAAAAATTCAACCAATTTTTAGGGATTCGATTGTCGAAACCCCAATTCACCAAATCACTAAAATTCAAAGCAGCTGTTAATGGCCGATGACATAAGCAACTGTTAATGGCCCATGACATAAAACCGCAGGTGCAATCGAACAAGGTCGAAAGTCGAACAAAATCAAAATCGTTACAGCATACCCATCAAGCCAGAGATTTATCAAAATACACGAAATCGATAAATTTAGTGAAATCACTAACACGAGACAAAATCGAACAGACGAAACACTTTACTAAGTTTGAACTACAGATGTGAGTGAAAATGAAAATCACTCACCTAATTATAAGAACCCCATCTCCAAATTGCAGCCGAATCAAAGATCGAACAACCAGAGTCGAAGCCGAGGCCAACAAAGAATCGAGCGAGGCTAAAATGGAAACCCTAGCAGCGGCTATTTTTTCGTTTGTTTTGTTTAGGTTTTCGAAGAGAAGTGAATGGATAAAGGGGAACGGTTTTCCTTTTTGATAATTATCACGGACCAAAAATAAAAAGGAAACATGGGCTAAAATTTTATTTAAAGTCCACTTAACCCGTAACAAATTTTTAAATGAATTTCAACCTGGTTAAAAACTCCCAATGGCAATTAGCCAGCAATATTAATCGGCTTGTGACGATAATTAAGCAGTGCAAAACCCTGGGTTGTTATACTAGGAGCCACTGGATGGAGCATGAATGGACCAGATGAGCTAAAACAATGAAACAGAAGTGTAAAAATCGCACCGCCTTAAAATAAAAATTTTACTTCGCTTCATACATTGGGTGGGTCGACAGCCAGGTCAACCTTCACCCCCCTAGGTCGGTCGATCGGTCAACCTAGGTGATGGTTAGGTCGACCTAGCCCATATATATATATATATATATATATATATATATATATATATATATATATTTCTTCAATTTCTTGTTCGACTCATGTCTTGTTCATATTAGCTTGGACTTTCGTCTATATATAGAAATTGATCAGAAAATTAGCACGAACGCAATGGTCCAACTCCCATTGCTCAATTTCGATAATTTCACAAATTTATTTTATCATTTAATTAACTAATTAATTATTGTGGGTTAAATTTCGGGTTGTTACATACAACCTGACAACGTTTGTTAATAATTATGTATCCATCACAAAACCTGTATACATATGTATAATGAGCAGAGTATGTTAGGATTTCAATATACTTTAGAATGATTAATTATGAAACCCTAAATCTGAATGGGTAACCCATATTGATTTGTTCGAGAAGAAATCAGACAAAAGTAAACGAATTAGCAAAAGTCATATCTGAATTTATGGTTGCTGATTGGAAAAGTAAATTTGGTTTGGTTTTACATATTGACACAAGCTCTAAATCTTATTTTTGATCTGAATCCATAGTTGTTGCTTTAATAAACCAGTTAGTTTTAAATTACCCTAAGGTTTTTACTTTAGTTTTGCATCCTATTATGGTCATTATAAAATTTAACGTAGATTAAATCAACTTGAACCAATATTTTTGCTTGTATGAACCCAATTTGTAAATCATCCGATTTATCTATTTTAGTTTGTGATTAAACTTATAAAATTCAAATTTTTATATACGTATATCATGATCATATCAGTACCAAAATAATATAATAAGATTTAAACAAGACTCACTTGCTTGACCTCCCTCTAAGCCTCCAAATTTCTGAAATGCAAACATTGTCTTCGCGACACGGGATTGTAGCCCCCTAAAACCTTTGAGATTCACCTCCCAAATGACGTAGAACTGTAATACTAGTCCTCTTCTTTGGTTTTGATAACAATTTCATAAAATTTCATCAAGTATTATGGAAGTTATGGTTGATCAATGGTAGAGATTTTGTAACTTTGAAGAGAAGGAAAAATAAAGTAGTTTTGTTTTCGCAAATGAATCTATGTATTATCTTATAAATATTGGAGGGAAATTCTTAAATTTGATTATTTCAAACCCAAAATTCATTTAGAATCACAAATCTATTTTTTCATATATCCCTCATACGGTCTCCTTTTTTGAAACGACCAGACTTTCTTACCACAGAAAATCGCATCATTTTTAAAAAAGAAAGGGATAGAAAAGAGAAAAGAAAGAAGAGAAAGAAGAAAAAACATCAGAATCTAAACAGCGGAACGAATAAATTATATTAATAGCATAAATATTACATAGTTTACAACCATCATCAGAGTTACACAGACATACATCACATACTAGACAGTTATAAACACCTGTCTAGTTATACAACTCAATACAATACAAGAGAACTACTCAGAGAAAACTACACAGCGGAATACTATACATCTACACGCAAAAGCCTCCTGCTCCATTGCTCCTCCACAATTCGTCAAAGCTAACCAGAATCCATTGGCTACTCGTAAAAATTTGAGTACCCAAGAGTTAAAGAAAAACAGAAATAACTCCGGGTCAGACATGGGTCTGGTGTGAGTAACAGGTTAAGGTTGATTAACTTTTAAAAACCTTATGAAAAGAAAGGTATCACGTAAGACTTCCCACACATAAACATGGAAAAGTTTTTACCTTAAGCTAACCAAAACATTTGATAGGAAATTCTATGATATTATAATAGGTCTAGGGTTTTCAAATAAATATGAAATAGCCGAAATTGTTACATTTATTAAATTCCAGCTACATAGGTATACAATCAAAACCGTTGGCACTTATTGAATATTGGATTCCATACAATGGCAGGGCTACTGGGGTACCGCCCGTCACAGTACGTGGCCTAGATCACCATACCAAGGACCACTCCCGATCCCATGCAACACAAAGCCGGAACCATTCCTTACGGAACAGTTCCGAACTAGACAACCCCGTGGTTGTAGCTAGCAACCACCCACACAGCCGAATATAAAGGGACATTTAGACAGGGGTAAATCTCACTCTCAAGTGGGGGCTACCCATGAAGTCTTGCTGCACCTCCCCTGTTTTAGCCATTCCCGGTTGATGAGGCTTGAGGCTACGATTACCTTTATAGGACATATCACTTAGAATGCTCATCGTCCACCTGACGATGTTCTGAAAGCATTCAATACATACAAGTTCGTTCCGGGTTCGAACGAAACCGAAGGCATTATCTCGTTACACTCATTTTGGAATCACCCTCAGAGTTAACGACGATAACCCTTGCACTCTGAACCACCATCTCGAATCTGAAAGTACTACCCGTCAAACTCATCATGGAATCACCCCCAGAGTTATACCGACGAATAGTCCTTACACCTCGAGTCTTCACAAAGCTCCACTTTGATTCACGACCTAACGATAATTTGGATCGATGTGGTTTTCGGATATTCAAATATTGAAACCCGATCCCGGTCTCATAGAAATCCAAAGCGTGTCTTTTAGGTCCAAGTTGTTTTAAAGTTTAAAACAATTCAATACAGTATCTATATATACACAGATAGATAACTCACAAATCACAATTGATAATCCACATTATCATAATAAACAGATGATCCATATCAAAATAGGTAATCCATATCATCCTCACAATAGATAATCTATATTATCATTACAATGCAACCAAGCATTCATACCACACAACATTATTTATCTCATTTCTGAGATTACATCCATTCAAGACAATCAATGTCATCCATTCATATATAAGCAAAGATTTACTTAATCACAATATAATTAATTTAAAATGAATTAAATTAACTATCTCTATCTCTAATTAATTTTAAAATGAATTAAATTAATTACTTCATCGTTAATTAATTTAAAATAAATTAAATTAATTACTTCACCAATATATATCTTGCTTACTCAATCAACTAATCATTCATTATTAATCACCTTAATTAATCACCCTTGATTAATTACCCTTAAATACATTCATGTAATTATCCTTAATTAATTTCACAAATTAATTATTCACAACTAAACGGTAATTAACCTTTAATTACTTCAATTGATTAATTAACTATAATTAATTACATTAATTAATTACCTTCAATTACTTATCATTGTTTAATTAATCTTAATTAATCAACTTTTAATTACATCATTAATTATAGAAATTAATGAACCTTAATTATATTTAAATTAATTATCTTCTTAAATTAATTACCTTAAGTAATTAACCCATAATTATTAATCCCTCTTGATTAACCGTATTCAGTAATTAATTAAATTAATTACCTTATTAAAACAAATTAATTATTCCTTAATTAATTATCTTAATTAATCCCTTGATTATTTAGAAAGTAATTTAATCCAAATTACTTCCATTATTAAAATCATCTCCCATTAATTACATCCAGTAATTATCAATTAATTACTTCACTAAGTAATTACAATCCATTAATTACATTAAGTAATTATACTTCACAAATCATTAAGTGATTATTTCAAATTAATTAAACTTAATTAATTAACTTAAACTAATCAAATTAAACTCAGTTAATTACAATGAGTAATTAATTCCTTAATTACTTCCTTAAGTAATAATATTTAAACAATTTACACAAATGGTTATCTTTAATTAATTAATCTAAATAATTATTAAAATTAATCACATTAATTAATTAATTAATAATCCTTAGTTAATGACCTTTATTGACTATTAAAAATTCTTTAATTACTTTTCTAAAGTAATTAAGCTTACATTAATCATTATTAATTATAAATTAATTAACCATAAATAACCCATAAACTAATCCTAATTTCTTATTAATTAAGTGTTAACTATAGCTTAATTAATCCTTAATTACTTGATCAATTAATCTCTAATTATTAATTAAAATCTAATTGATAATCCTTAATTACCAATTAATTATTCCTAATAAATTAATCTTAATCCTTAATTAATTAATTAATTAAACCTTTAATTACTTATTTAGTTAATCCAAATCCTTAATTAATTAAATAAACTAATTGTCCATTTTTAATTAACTTAATAATTCAAATCAGTTAATCTTCATTTACTTAAAGATAAAACATTTCTTACTAATGATCAAATTATCATTATGAGAAGTATTTAAAAACAATTTTCTTCAAACTTACTTCAAATTTCATTTTAAATTTAAGATTTAAAATGAAAACAAATTAACTTAAATATAGTTAAAAAAACAATTCAAAAAAACCTTTAATTACACAAGTTAAAGGAATACTCATTTTATAAAAGAAGTTTAAAGTAATTTAAAAACCAAATTCATCTTTAAATTCAAATCAATTTAAAATATACACTTTACGTTCAAAGTTGTTTAAATCATTTCAAAATTAAAAACTTCTTTTAATTTCAAAATAGAAATGCATATTACACTTTGATTCCAGATTTAAACTTTAGATTTAAATTTCTCTTACATTTTAAAATTTCATTTTAAAATTCAAACTACTTAAACATTTTATTTCAAACTAGGATTCAAATTAAGCTTTGAATCCAGATTAAAATTTAAATTTTAAACTCTGTTTAAACCTTTAATTTCATATTTTAAAAACATTTTATAAAATACTTTAACAATTTCAATGTTGTTAAAAACATTCCAGTTTTATAAAACTTATATATTTTTAAAACTAGAATTCAAACTCATTTTGAATTCAGATTTCAAACTTGTTTCAAAACTTTGTTTAAAACTTGCTTTACACGTCGGACATCATCTCTGCACCCTAACTCGATCATCAGATCGAACTTCTGATCTCAAAACCAAATTCGAGATGACATGCTCAAACCTGGAACAACTGAGCAACCCAACCCAAAAACCTGGCAACGCCTCGACCACTGTCCTCCGACCACCTGAAACACTACAACTCCGGCCATGAACTTGTATACGACCAAGCTTCCTTCACCCAAAAAATTGAAGCACTCGATCCATCCTTCTCCTCAAACTGACCCAATTCTTAAATCCATTCAAAACTAGGGTTTAACAAAAGATTTTCAAACTGCTCCCTCCTCATTGAATTACAACATCATTTATGATTTTTACAAGAATCTACAAACCTTCCTCTATAACTCAGAGCAACCCCGAGTTTCTCAAGTCACAGATCACAAGAAATTGCACAAATTTCATTTTCATTTCAAGTACTAACTGCTACTTAAACGAAACTCTAAAAATCCTATTTCTTGATTTAAAAATCAAGTTATAGTTAGAATTTTGATTTATGAAACTGACTTACAATATTAATATGATTGGTTTTGATAAAGATCAACATGCAATTGTGTTACCTGTGTTTACAGAGACGACATCCTGCATTTTTAACTTACTTAAGTTTTAATTATAACTTTAGACAGTCAAACAACTTTACTTCATAGCTTTTAATTCTAATCTATGATAAGCAAACATTTTTTTATATTTTAAAATCCAGATACTATCTCTAATAAAATCAATTGTAGAGGATTCATTTAAATGGGAAGATGGATCTGGAAACACAGCAGAGCAGGAACAACATGCATACACAAACATATTTACATCAGGCTTTTATAAACACACAAGTAATACTTAATTATCAAAAATTTAACATGCAACCTATTTAAAATTTAAGATTTTAAAGTTACTCACCTTATTAAATGCAGAGCTCTGTTTGACTTGCATTTGAATTTTGTAGAAAAGAAAATGCAGGCTTGCTTCTTCTTAAAAAAAATTAGTTACAAGCCTTGAATAAATCTGAATGCTCATGATCCCTGACTAACCACTTGCATGTAGATGCATTTGACAGGTTTCAATTTTGAGGTTGTGCAGGGAGAAAATGCAAGCTTGATCAATTCTAGGTTTTAAAACCAGAATGCAGGCCTTTTTATTTTTAGGAAGTTGAATATGCAGATTTTCTTGATAAAGAGGAATTTGTGAAATGGTTTTGATCATGATTTGTTTATAGATTTTGGTAAACAGAGGCTGATGTTTAAATTGAGGAATTGATGGCAGATTTAAGCATGGTTTTGAGGATTTCCTGGTTTTGGAATGAGTAAAAGTTGTATTGATAGTCTAGTTTCTTCTTTTAGGAATGAACAAAGATTTTAAAGGAAAGGAAAGTGAAGAGATAAGGTGTTTATATAGATAAATTTCAATTAAATTAAAAGAAAATTATAGAAAATAATGGACACTTGTCTCTAATTTACGTAAATGTTTAACACTTGTTTGACAAAGTGTTTAAGAACTTAACACATGTCAATTTTTATGTATATTTATTCTAAAAGAAATTTAAAAGCCTTTTAAATTAATTTCCTAATTACTAATATGTTTTCTTAATTTTAAAAATACTTTTTCTAATTAAATTCCCAATTAACAAATATATTTATAAATTATAAATGTTTCTAAATTTATATCAAATACAATCTTTAAAAAGAAATGAAACCAAATAAAATTATATACAATATTGCAAACTTATTTTAAATGCTATTTCAAAAGCATTGTATTTATTAGAATTTTCAAAACATGATTCACTTATTAAGTTTAAATCAAAATCATTTATTCAATAACTTTGAAAAGCTAATATTAAATAAAAACAAATTTCAAATTTCTACAAATATTAAAACTAGAAAATATGCTTTACTTATTAAAACTAAAACAATGCCAATCTATATATATTTATATTGTAAATAAAAACCAATTTATTATTTTTAAAAGATAAAATGACCAATTAAATAATTATTGAAGAAGATTATTAAATCAATTTGAATTATTATTAACAAAATATCAATATCAATTTAATTTTTAATACAGATTATTAAATTGATATTGTCAAAAATTCTAGGATATTACAATCCTCACCCCTCAAAAGAATTTCGTCCCCGAAATTTAAAACAAAGGTAATTTAATAATCTCATTAAAGATTTAATTTTAAAACACAAGCATATATCAAACATATGCTAATAACCATAGTAACCAATTCAACCAATCAAACAAATTTAATTATCCAGACTAAATTCTGGATAAAATTTCTTCGAGTTTCCCCCAAGTATATATACACCGAGCAACTCGCTCTATAGAATCCAAACAATCAATACTATGAAGCTACAAAGTTCCTGTTCATCTATATCTACAACACTAGACAAGATATCAGACTACAGACGAGTCTGACTCAATAACCAACCTCTATAACTACTGGTTCTAAAACCAGAGATAGACCTTATATGTACTCCCCCAGAGATACATGAAACTCATCGAATCCTAGTTATCCAAACTGGCAATTCAATCCTGCAGATAAATCACTTATCCTTGCATAAAAGATCCAAAACACTTCAGAGCTAGCTTCCCAGACTTGCTCAATCTTATCGCTCCCTTTCGATTGGAGAAATCTTATCCAAAATAAAATCTCTGTCTCCGTCTTCGGAATCTATATTCCTTCATCTCTTATCCACAAAAATCTTCAGACGATCCTGGGCTGCCTACAACCTTACTGATCAGCTCATCCCTTGCTGATGCCTTTAGAAACAGACAGAACCAAAAACAACTCAGCACAATAATCCCCTCAAGATCAATCAGAACAAAGAACACACCCTACTCCTCAAACAACAGAAAACAACAACTTAACCTATCCGGAAAAGAAAAACAGATGCACCCCCAAACTGCTTCCGCTGCACAACTCTGATCCGAAGTAGATGAAAACGCTGATGAGCACAACTCGACAATACATCCCAGAAATATGGTTCAACAGATCCATAAGAAAACTCAAAGCTCCACTAGAACCTAAGCTGCTACACCAACTCAAGTCTCTAAGAACTATCCTTCTATTAAGCTGAACTACCGGTAGTACTCCTGGAATCCTGGTTGATAAGGAAACTCAACTATCGCAAGTCACTTTTGCAATCAATCCAAACCAAATCCAAGGAAAACTGTTCTCCCTTTATTAAACAAAACAGCTCACACTTAACTAGCCAATCCACCTAAGAAACGGGTCTACTCTGCTGTTTCTGAACACTACTTCAGAAAAACTGCTCAGCCATAAAAAAATTCCTGCCAACACATAGAACACTCCGAGATGCACTGCTGCCACATATGCCAAAGATTTCCAAATCAAAGCTCTTTGAGAAAACTAAGACCTCAAAGCAAACAGAAACACTGGCTGAACGCAGCCACAACACTGAAGCGACTCACCTCCTTAACTTGTTCCAAAGAAAACATCTTCGGGAACATCCATAGTCACTGCATCTCATCACGCAGCTACTATTCCCTGAGGTATCAAGATACCATCACTTACTTCTGCACCAATCAACAGATCCAAACTCTACTCATCCAATCTTCAAAAATAAACTCCAAACCTTAACAGGTTTCCTTCAGAGATTAATGAAATCCTTCATCACTACAAAGCTCACTCGAGACGGTATTAGATCTACAGTCTCGACAGATACACTTCCAACTTCAAATATTCAAACTCCAACCAATGGTAGTCGTGTTACACACTACTACCCTATTTACCTTTATAACTTGTATTGGAAAACCTGAACAGGTAAACCAACAGATAAGTAGAAATAAAAATATATATAAAAATATTTAAAATTACAAATACGCTCTCTCAAGATAGACACCACTCCAGAGCCTAGGTATTCACTCAACCTAATGCTCTGATACCAGCTGAAACGACCCAACTTTCTTACCATAGAAAATCGCATCATTTCTAAGAAAGAAAGGGACAGAAAAGAGAAAAGAAAGAAGAGAAAGAAGAAACAACATCAGAATCTAAACAGTGGAACGAATAAATTATATTAATAACATAAATATTACATAGTTTACAACCATCATCAGAGTTACACAGACATACATCACATACTAGACAGTTATAAACACATGTCTGGTTATACAACTCAATACAATACAAGAGAATTACTCAGAGAAAACTACACAGCGGAATACTATATATCTACACGCAAAAGCCTCCTGCTCCATTGCTCCTCCACAATTCGTCAAAGCTAACCCGAATCCCTTGGCTACTCGTAAAAATTTGAGTACCCAAGAGTTAAAGAAAAACAAAAATAACTTCGGGTCAAACATGGGTCTGGTGTGTGTAACAGGTTAAGGTTGCTTAACTTTTAAAAACGTTTTGAAAAGAAAGGTATCACGTAAGACTTCCCACACATAAACATGGAAAAGTTTTTACCTTACGCTAACCAAAACATTTGATAGGAAATTCTGTGATATTATAATAGGTCTAAGGTTTTCAGATAAATATGAAATAGCCTAAATTATTACATTTATTAAATTCCAGCTACATAGGTATACAATCAAAACCGTTGGCACTTATTGGATTTTGGATTCCATACAATGGCAGGGCTACTGGGATACTGCCCGTCACGATACGTGGCCTAGATCACCGTACCGAGGACCACTCCCGATCCTCTGCAACACAAAGCCAAAACCATTCCTTACTGAACAGTTCCGAACAAGACAACCCCGTGGCTATAGCAAGCAACCACCCATACAACTGAATATAAAGGGACCTCTAGACAGGGGTAAATCTCACTCTCAAGTGGGGGCTACCCATGAAGTCTTGCTGCACCTCCCCTGTTTTAGCCATTCCTGGTTGATGAGGCTTGAGGCTACGATTACCTTTATAGGACATATCACTTAGAATGCTCATCGTCCACCTGACGATGTTCTTAAAGCATTCAATCCGTACAAGTTCGTTCCGGGTTCGAACGAAACCGAAGGCATTATCTCGTTACACTCATTTTGGAATCACCCTCAGAGTTAACGACGATAACCCTTGCATTCTGAACCACCATCTTGAATCTGAAAGTACTACCCGTCAAACTCATCATGGAATCACCCCTAGAGTTATACCGACGAATAGTCCTTACACCTCGAGTCTTCACAAAGCTCCACTTTGATTCACGACCTAACGTTAATTTGGATCGATGTGGTTTTCGGATATCCAAATATGGAAACCCGATCCCGGTCTCATCGAAATCCAAAGCGTGTCTTTTAGGTCCAAGTTGTTTTAAAGTTTAAAACAATTCAATACAGTATCCATATATACACAGACAGATAACTCACGAATAAAAATTGATAATCCAAATTATCATAATAAACAGATGATCAATATCAAAATAGGTAATCCATATCATCATCATAATAGATAATCTATATTATCATCACAATGCAACCAAGCATTCATACCACACAACATTATTTATCTCATTTCTGAGATTACATCCATTCAAGACAATCAATGTCATCCATTCATACATAAGCAAAGATTTACTTAATCACAATATAATTAATTTAAAATGAATTAAATTAACTATCTCTATCTCTAATTAATTTTAAAATGAATTAAATTAATTACTTCATCTTTAATTAATTTAAAATAAATCAAATTAATTACTTCACCAATATATATCTTGCTTACTCAATCAATTAATCATTCACTTCTAATCACCTTAATTAATCATCCTTGATTAATTACCCTTAATTACATTCATGTAATTATCCTTAATTAATTTCACAAAATTAATTATTCACAACTAAACAGTAATTAACCTTTAATTACTTTAATTGATTAATTAACTATAATTAATTACATTAATCCTTAATTAATTACCTTCAATTACTTATCATTGTTTAATTAATCTTAATTAATCAACTTTTAATTACATCATTAATTATAATAACTAATGAACCTTAATTATATTTAAATTAATTATCTTCTTAAATTAATTACCTTAAGTAATTAACCCATAATTATTAATCCCTCTTGATTAACCGTATTTAGTAATTAATTAAATTAATTACCTTATTAAAAAAATTAATTATTCCTTAATTAATTATCTTAATTAATCCCTTGATTATTTAGAAAGTAATTTAATCCAAATTACTTCCATTATTAAAATCGTCTCCCATTAATTACATCCAGTAATTATCAATTAATTACTTCACTAAGTAATTATAATCCATTAATTACATTAAATAATTATACTTCATAAATCATTAAGTGATTATTTCAAATTAATTAAACTGAATTAATTAACTTAAACTAATCAAATTAAACTCAGTTAATTACAATGAGTAATTAATTCCTTAATTACTTCCATAAGTAATTATATTTAAACAATTTACACAAATGGTTATCTTTAATCAATTAATCTAAATAATTATTAAAATTAACCACATTAATTAATTAATTAATAATCCTTAGTTAATGACCTTTATTAACTATTAAAAATTCTTTAATTACTTTTTTAAAGTAATTAAACTTACTAATAATTATTAATTATAATTTAATTAACCATAAATAACCCATTAATTAATCCTAATTTTTTTATTAATTAAGTGTTAACTATGACTTAATTAATCCTTAATTACTTGATCAATTAATCTCTAATTATTAATTAAAATCTAATTAATAATCCTTAATTACCAATTAATTATTCCTAATTAATTAATCTTAATCCTTAATTAATTAAATAAACCTTTGATTACTTATTTAATTAATCCAAATCATTAATTAATTAAATAAGCTAATTGTCCATTTTTAATTGACTTAATAATTCAAATCATTTAATCTTCATTTACATAAAGATAAAACATTTCTTATTAATGATCAAATTATCATTATCAGAAGTATTTAAAAACAATTTTCTTCAAACTTACTTCAAATTTTATTTTAAATTTAAGATTTAAAATGAAAACAAATTAACTTAAATATAGTTAAAAAAACAATTCAAAAAAACCTTTAATTACACAAGTTAAAGGAATACTCATTTTATAAAAGAAGTTTAAAGGAATTTAAAAACCAATTTCATCTTTAAATTCAAATCAATTTAAAATATACACTTTACATTCAAAGTTGTTTAAATCATTTCAAATTTAAAAACTTTCTTTTAATTTCAAAACTGAAATACATATTACACTTTTATTCCAGATTTAAACTTAAGATTTAAACTTCTCTTACATTTTAAAACTTCATTTTAAAATTCAAACTACTTAAACATTTTATTTCAAACTAGGATTCAAATTAAGCTTTGAATCCAGATTTAAATTTAAATTTTAAACTCCGTTTAAACCTTTAATTTCAGATTTTAAAAACATTTTATTAAATACTTTAACAATTTCAAAGTTGTTAAAAACATTCCATTTTTATAAAACTTTATATTTTTAAAACTAGAATTCAAACTCATTTTGAATTCATATTTTAAACTTGTTTCAAAACTTTGTTTAAAACTTGCTTTACACTTTTTAAATTCAGTTTAAATTTTAAAAACTTAAATACTGACTGGTTTTTCCCAAAACTTGTAACCACAAATTACTCGAGCCAGTTAAAATGACTTCGAGTCAAACACCCTAATGCTTTGAGTAAACAACCCAACTACTTCGAGTCAATACAAATTTAACTCAAGAACAACCCAAAGCAACTTTATCTGATAACAGTGCACCGTGCACATGTACTGAGCTTCCGATCAACTCCATCCATCAACGATGATCTTCACACGTCGAACATCATCTCTACACCCTAACTCGATCATCGGATCGAACTTCTGATCTCAAAATCGAATTCGAGATGACATGCTCAAACCTGGAACAACTGAGCAACCCAACCCAAAAACCTGGCAATGCCTCGACCACTGTCCTCCGGCCACCTGAAACACTACAACTCCGGCCATGAACTTGTATACGAGCAAGCTTCCTTCACCCAAAAACTTGAAGCACTCGATCCATCCTTCTCCTCAAACTGACCCAATTCTTAAATCCATTCAAAACTAGGGTTTAACAAAAGATTTTCAAACTGCTCCCTCCTCATTGAATTACAACATCATTTATGAGTTTTACAAGAATCTACAAACCTTCCTCTATAACTCAGAGCAACCCCGATTTTCTCAAGTCACATATCAAAATAAATTGCACAAATTTCATTTTCAGTTCAAGTACTAACTGCTACTTAAACTTAACTCTAAAAGTCCTATTTCTTGATTTAAAAATCAAGTTATGGTTAGTATTTTTTATTTATGAAATTGAATTAAAATATTAATATGATTGGGTTTGATAAAGATCAACATGCAATGGTGTTACCAGTGTTTACAGAGACAACATCCTGTATTTTTAACTTACTTAAGTTTTAATTATAACTTTAGACAGTCAAACAACTTTACTTCATAGCTTTTAATTCTAATCTATGATAAGCAAACATTTTTTTATATTTTAAAATCCAGATACTATCTCTAATAAAATCAATTGTAGAGGATTCATTTAAATGGAAAGATGGATCTGGAAACACAGCAGAGCAGGAACAACATGCATACACAAAAATATTTACATCAGGCTTTTATAAACACACAAGCAATGCTTAATTATCAAACATTTAACATGCAACCTATTTAAAATTTAAGATTTTAAAGTTACTCACCTTATTAAATGCAGAGCTCTGTTTGACTTGCATTTGAATTTTGCAGAAAAGAAAATGCAGGAATGCTTCTTCTTAAAAAAAATTAGTTGCAAGCCTTGAAGAAATCTGAATGCTCATGATCCCTGACTAACCACTTGCATGTAGATGCATTTAACAGGTTTCAATTTTGAGGTTGTGCAGGGAGAAAATGCAAGCTTGATCAATTCCAGGTTTTAAAAATAGAATGCAGGCCTTTAGATTTTTAGGAAGTTGAATATGAAGATTTTCTTGATAAAGAGGAATTTGTGAAATGGTTTTGATCATGATTTGTTTACAGATTTTGGTAAACAGAGATTGAAGTTTAAATTGAGGAATTGATGGCAGATTTTAGCATGGTTTTGAGGATTTTCTGGTTTTGGAACGAGTAAAAGTTATATTGATAGTCTAGTTTCTTCTTTTAGGAATGAACAAAGATTTTAAAGGAAAGGAAAGTGAAGAGATGTTAACCCCTCTTTTGAGCGACCTAGCGACCTAACTTCATAAGCGACCCAGTGACTTAATGAGATGAGCGACCTAAAAAGTGTGCTACTTAACGACCTAAAGATAGAACGGTCCTAGCGACCTAAAGATGAAACGACCTAACACAGCAAGCATTACGACCTAACGAACTAATGGACCAACAGCGGGTTAATGACCTAAAGTATGAATGAGGTAACTTAGACGCGACCTAATAGGAATGAAGCTCTCTAACGACCTAGTGACCTAAGGACTCGACGACCTAATAAGGTAAAAATGGGAACAACCTAGCGACCTAGCATGTTTAAAGTAGTGAAGGACTACATGCAATAGGTCTCCTTCATTAGGTCGCTCACGAGTTATACAAAGCCGAAACAACTTCTTATGCGGCTTCTCCTTATGTCGCTCCTCCCCTAGGTCGTCCACGACCTACCGACTCGCTCAGAAGAAACCAAGTGCTACCTTGTTGAGCTGTATGTCGTGTCCTCTAGGTCGCTCGCGACCTATGACCTACACTTAGGTCGTTCGCGACCTACGACCCAGTCCAGAATCTCCCCTATAAATACAGCACTAGCTCCAACTGAAGGGGGGATCTTTTGGCTCATTTCAGAAATGTCGATACTCTGCTGTTTTCTCAACTCACCGGACACTTCAAACACGAAAGACGCTTCATCAAACTTCAAGAAGAAATCGAACTCATTCGACATGGATTCAAAGAATTCTTCCGCATCGAAGTTTTAGCTACTTGTCTTTGTAGTGTTGTATTTGAAGACTATTGTAAAGTTGTAATCGATTCAGCAATAAAGAAGATTAAAGTGGACGTAGGCTCAACTCGGAGCCGAACCACTATAAAACTGTTGTCTCGCTACTGTTTTTTCTGCAATTTCTGCTTGTTTCTGATTCCCGTATTAACGGGTGGTGCTTTCACATTTACTCTACTTATACCGGGGTGTTAGCGTCTAATTTTTACGTTAACATTTTTGGTGCTTTCACTGAGAACCCAACTCAGGCTACTCTCATCATTGCTTCACAAAAATTTGTGGAAAGGATCTCTCTCAAAACCATAAGTTTATCAGAGATAATGGCTCCTGGAAGAAAGCGCGGATCTGTCAGATCCAATGATGTTCATGAGAATACTGCCACCTCTCCTCCGTTAAATCAAACAGCTCCAACTGTTGGAGTTA
Organism: Allium cepa; assembly: GCA_030765085.1. Taxonomy (NCBI): domain Eukaryota; kingdom Viridiplantae; phylum Streptophyta; class Magnoliopsida; order Asparagales; family Amaryllidaceae; genus Allium; species Allium cepa. The sequence continues at coordinate 20,175,905 of CM060940.1, forward strand.
CACGAGCGGAGATAGATGTTACAGTTTCCGGGCTATATCAGCAAATGGAAGCCCAAAAGAATCTAATGTTGGAAAGGTTAAACGCTTTGCTCGGAGCTAACCGTCAACCGGTGAATAATGAACAAAACTTTGTTGATGGTGGTCATGACGTTGAAGGAAGAAATATTCCTCAAAGGGCAGCTACTCCCGTCGAAAGGACACCTCCCCAAGCTGGAGGATCTGGGCAGAAGCCAACTCTCCGCGAACGCTTGTAAAGAAAAACTTTTGAGAAAATGGCTGATGCTTGTCCCACAGGGCCTATGAATGATGAGGAATTTTTCTCGGGAATGGTTAGGAAAATCATGAAAGAAAGTATGCAATGGGAAGTGGATGAAAAAGAATGGGGATTCGCTCCGAGCAAGACTCCGTTCACTGAAAGGATTTTGAAAGCAGAATTTCCAAGGAAGTTTGTTCCTCCTACCATTCCGGCTTATAAGGGGACAAGTAACCCTAATGAATTCTTGTACAAGTATGATTGGCACATGACTAGTGCCAGAGCATCCGACGAAATCAAATGCCGGTATTTTCCGGTATACTTGGAAGGAGTGGCTCTACTTTGGTTCACAAAGCTGTCGGTCCGATCCATAGACCAGTTTTATGATTTGACTCGAAAGTTTAAGGAATAATTCAGATTGTATGCTTCGAAGGCGAAAGATATAATGTCATTATCCGGCTTGGAACAGAATCCTGGAGAATCTATTAGGTCTTTCTTGAATCGCATCAACATAGCTTTGGCTGAAGTAGACAATGCAGAGCCGAGAATGATCCTAACATACTTGATGAAGGCTATCGACAAGTCAAGTGAATTTGGGAAGTGGATGAAGATGAAAGAACCGAATTCGCTTGAGAAATTCTATAAGAAAGCTGATGAATTCATGCGCTTGGAAAGCCTTTAAGCACCGGCCAAGGTGGTATCGACAGAGGTTGGAAACAATAATGCTGCTCCTAATAAGAAGGAATCTGGTGCTCAGAAAAGGGGAAACGATGGTGGGAAGAAGCAAGGAGATGTGAAGAAAAATCGTCCTTTTAACTTCACTCCCTTGACTGATACCCCAGAAAACATCTTCTTTGCAACTAAGGACACTGTCGAATACCCCACGCCAGCTAAACAGAGGGTTGGGAAAAAAGCTGAGAAGAGTGGAAGATTTTTCCGATTCCACAACCAACCCGGGCATGATACTAATGAGTGTCGTCACTTGAAGGAGTTGATTGAGGAACTATTGAAAGAAAACAAACTCCAACAGTATGTGAAGAGGAACGGGAACGGCCCAATTTCATCAACTCAAGGACAACAGGATCCTGTTCATCGTCCTAGCTCAAGTGAAAAGGCAGCAGCGCATGAATCAGAGTGGCCCGTTATTAATGTGATTATGGGAGGACCTCACCCAGCAGGCAGAAGCTGGGAAGAGATGGAACGATAGGCTCGTGCATTGAAATATGCACCAGCAGAAGAAAGTATTTTTGTATTGGAAGATGCTGCACCTTTGAAGCAGCAGAGAACTTTTAATGATGATATTGTGTTCAGAGCCAGGGACTCTATGAGCATTGAGGCTCCTACCATGGATCCCTTGGTCATTTCTGCAGGCATTGTGCCGGCTATTGTAAGGAGAGTACTTGTTGATTGCGGTGCTTCTTGCAATATTTTATTCAAAAAGACATTCGATCAGATGAAGATTCCGATGGCTGATGTTCAAGCTTCTTCGTAAAAGATTGTTGGGTTTACTGGGAAACCCAACCAGCCGATTGGAACTATTGATTTGTTCGTAGAGCTTGGAGAGGGGCAGAAAAAGCTGGTTTCAAAGCAGACTTTTGTAATTATTGATGAATTTTCTGCTTACAACGCCTTCCTAGGTCGGCCAACTCTTGCAGCATTTAAGGTAATTCTCGCCCCGTGGTGCCTTACCATGAAATTCCCTACGGATAATGGAGTTGGTGTTATTAAAGGGGATCAGAATGCGGGACGGGAATGTTATCTTATAGAGTTGCGTGAGGCAAGGAAGAGAGAGATGGGAAAAGATGCGATAGCCCCAGTCTGCATCAAAGAACCAACCTTGTAGAAATTACAGGGTGGACCTGTACCGGCGAGCATAGAGGAGCACGAAGAGAAATGGATCCCAGAAAAGCTAGTGCAGGGGAAAATGGAGTGGTGCCAGTGGAAGTAACGGTGGCAGTACCTGTTGACCCAGAAGACCCAAACAAGGTGCTGAATGTGGGTTCGCAACTTAATGTAGTGGTTCAGAATATTTTGATATCATTCTTGAAAGCAAATCTAAACGTATTCGCTTGGAATCATGCTGATATGTGTGGAATATCTCCGAAAGTTGCAGTACATACTCTGAATATTGATCCGAAGTTTACACCTGTAAAGCAGAAAAGAAGAACCCAGGGTCCTGAAAGGTCAGCGGCATTGAGGGAAGAAGTAGATCGGCTCATGGAGAATGGCTTTATCAAGGAGTCCATTTATCCGAATTGGGTTTCAAATCCTTTACTGGTTAAGAAAGCTAATGGAAAGTGGAGAGTATGCATTGACTTTTCATATTTAAACAAAGCCTGCCCCAAAGACTGCTTCCCGTTACCCCAGATTGATCAGTTGGTGGATGGAATAGCGAGGCATGAATTGTTATCTTTTATGGATGCTTACTCCGGATATAACCAGATCATGATGCATGAGCCAAATCAGGAGGATACAAGCTTCATCACCGATGTTGGTCTTTACTGCTACAAAGTCATGCCCTTCGGACTTAAGAATGCAAGGGCAACTTACCAAAGACTTGTTAATGCGATGTTCAAACCACAGATTGGAAAGACTATGGAAGTTTATGTTGGCGACGTGTTGGTGAAATCAAAGAAAGCAGTGGACCATATGGATCATTTGGCACAGATGTTCGCAGTCCTTCGAAAGTACAGAATGAAGCTTAATCCTTTGAAATGTTCATTTGGGGTGGAGTCCGGAAAGTTCTTGGGATTCATTGTGAGTGCCAGGGGCATTGAAGCTAATCCTGCTCAAATCATTGCCTTAAGAGAAGTCAAAGATCCCAGAACGAAGAAGGAATTGCAAAGTCTCAATGGAAAAGTCGTTGCATTGAGTCGCTTCATTTCCAAAGCTACTGATAAATGCATTCCATTCTTTAATGCTTTGAAGAAAGGAAGGAAAAACTTTGACTGGAATCCTGAATTTCAGAAAGCTTTCGATGAGTTGATTCGTCATATGGAAACGCCTCCAATACTTTCAAAGCCCGACAATGGTGAAGATCTTTTTGTATATCTGGCAATCTCATTTCATGCTCTCAGTGCAGCTTTGGTACGAGAAGATGCAAAAATTAAGCGCCCGGTTTATTATATCAGCAAAAGATTCACTGGGGCAAAGATGAATTATTCAAAGTTGGAAAAGCTTGCCTATTGTCTACTGAACGCATCAAGCAAATTGAGGCCATATTTCCAAGATCATCCTATCAAAGTCTTCATTGATCAACCTCTGAAGCAAGTTCTGTTTTGCCCCGAGACTTCAGATCATCTTTTGAAGTGGAATATTGAACTCAGTCAATACGACATCACTTATCATCCCCGAAGAGCAATTAATGGACAAGCTTTGGCAGATTTCATCGCAGAATGTACAGATAAAGGTGATGGTGAGGAAGTGGTGATTGACAACACCCCAATTCGATGGAAGTTGTATGTGGATGGTGCAAGAAATGATTACTGTTTCGGAGCTGGGGTTGTCCTTGAAACCCCTGAAGGGCAGTCACTATGCTATGCATTGAGATTAGAATTTCCTTCGACCAATAATGAGGCAGAATATGAAGCTCTTATTGCTGGCTTGAAGATGGATAAAGAACTGAACGTCAAAGTATTGCAGATCTTCAGTGATTCTCAGCTTATCGTGTGCCAAGTCAAGAAAGAGTTTCAAGCTAAAGGGGGAAATCTGCCAGCTTATTTGTCAAAGGCCTGGGAGCTTCTTGATGTTCTTGATCATTACACAATAAGCCATATACCCCGAGAAGAGAACATGAAGGCAGATTCTCTCGCAAAATATTCCAGTACTGGAGAAGCTCAGTTATTGGGATTAGTTCCTGTAGAAGTCTTGTCAGCCCCAAGCATTGACGAAATGGATATTGACTGGATCATGACCGTATCTCAAGAGCAAGAATCATGGATGACTCCGATAAAAGAATATCTGCTCAACGGTTCTCTGCCAGAAAATTCGAAAGAACGTCAGAACTATTAAGAAAAGCTTCGAGATATGTAATTCAAGATGGTCGATTGTACAGATGGGGATTTTCAATGCCATTACTCCGATGTGTAACCAAGGAAGAAGCCAAGGCAATTCTAGCTGAAGTGCACGGGGGAGAATGTGGAGACCATACAAGTGGCCAAACTTTAGCAAAGAAATTCTTCGTTATGGATATTTTTGGCCAGATATCAATCGAGATGCTGTTGACTATTCTCGAAAGTGTGACAAATGCCAAAAATTTGCCAAAATCCCTAGACCACCTTCCACCGAGCTAACACAGACGGTTGGCCCATGGCCATTTGCCATTTGGGGGATAGATCTTATTGGGCCTTTACCGACTACCAAGTCCAGAATCAGATATGCTATTGTTTTTGTTGATTATTTCACTAAATGGGCTGAAGCTGAATCGTTGGCTACTATTACCTCTAAAAAGATGATAAATTTTGTGACTAAAAATATCATTTGCAGGTATGCTGTGCCTCAGAAGATAATCACAGACAATGGTACCCAATTCGAAAGTGAAGAATTCCAGGATTTTTGCAAGCGATTCAAAATCAGAAAAAGCTTCTCAACAGTGGCTCATCCACAGGAAAACGGGCAAGTGGAAGCAGCAAACAAAATTATCAAGTCAACCATCAAAAAATAGCTGGAGAAAGCAAAAGGTGGTTGGGTCGATAAGCTGCCATTAGCACTATGGGTATACAGAACTACCCACACAACTGCGACTGGGCACACTCCATTTTCATTGGCATATGGATCAGAAGCGATGATTCCGGTGGAAACAGAGATCCCTTCACACAGAAGAATTCATTTCGATCAAGATGAAAATGAAAAGCTGCAATTCGAAGCACTTGACCTCCTTGATGAAAGAAGGGAAGAAGCTGAGCTCAGAGTTGCAGCCCATCAGCAAAGGATAGCCACGCATTTTAATTTCAAAGTTCACCAACGCAGCTTTGAAGTTGGGGATCTAATTTTGAAAAGAATTATGATAGCAACAGGTGTGTTTGGGCCGAACTGGGAAGGGCCGTATGTCATAGGCAAAAAACTTCTTGATGGCACGTTCAAACTCACAACTGTCGAAGGAGATCCAATTCCAAGGGCTTGGAATAGCAATCACTTGCGTCCATATTTTACTTAAAAGCTTTGCTGAAATATTCTAAAAGAATTATGGATAAATGATTCTTGTATTGAAAGCCATTGTAAAGCCAGTGTAAGTGAATAATAAGAACTATAAAGTGGATGTGAAGCCAGTGCAAGCTTCCTTCTTTTTCTTTGAGACTCCACGCTTCCCCCTCTTCTTAGAAGAAGACTCACTGCCCGGAGTGAAAAGAGAAGACAATTTTATGTCATCAGAAGAAGTTTGCTCCGGAGTTCTCTTGCCTTCTTCAGGTTCTTTGGCCTTCTGTTCTTGAGAAGCGACAGGATCGTCCAAGTCACGAAGAGCTTCTACCTGCTCTTCTTGCGACCCCGGTTGAGAAGCAGAAGGGGGAGTAATCTGAAGATACGGAGGGGGAACAGCTAGAGGAGGGGAAGTCTGAGCAATACTTGGTGCTTTCTTTACAGGATAAGAAAAGTTAAAGTCAGTATTCCTCATAAAAAGAGGGATAATGGCTCATTGATACTTAAGAAATAAGCAAGAAGCTCATCGAACTCGGTCGAAGCGAACGAGCAGTCCACTTGAGCAAGATCGACATTGAGGTTACCTGGAGAAGTAGGCTTTATTATGTCAACTTCAAAAGCTTGTGCGTCAGTGCTTTCTTGAGTCTCATCTCCAGTGTGAGCAGTAGCACTGTCAATGACGGCTTTAGTAGCAGGCGGAGAATAGGAACTGGAGCCAACGATATCGATGTCGGCCGAAACCGAAGGTTGAACTGGTTCAGTTAAAGTTGCCTTCCCTACATGCTCTCCTTCTGTCATTCCGGCTCTCTCCTTAGCAAGTTGCTCCTTTCCCCTGGCAAGGGCAGCGCGTGCATCATCATCTAAGTAATGCGCCTTAAGATCTGCTTCAACTTAGCCAGCGCCTCCACCTTCAAGCATGTCAAGTGCGGCCTCCCACACTTCGGCCAAAGTAACTTTATATTTAGGGCCTAGGAACGAGAGTCTACCACGCCCCAGGACGCTATGCAAGTAAAACTCAAATAGACTAGAGCTGACATTGGCCTTGGTTGCTTCATGAGATTCTTCGGCTGCAATTTTGCCGGCAACGGCCTCATCACACTCGCTTTCAGTTTTAGAGAGTTTAATTTTTAGCATTTCGATCTCCACGTCCTGGGAGCTAGTCTTCTTTCATAACTCTGCAATGTCAGTAAGATAATCCTCATTGATTCTTTTCTGCACATCAAGCCTAGCTTCGACATCTCTTTGGCTGGCATGAGCATCCCGTACTTGCTTCTGAAGCACTTCTTCCTTTTGAGTATAGGAAGTGGAAGAAGTGGCAAGCTCTTCTTTAAGTTTTTCGACTTCCGCTTCAAGCTTTTCATTATAAGCGGCAATACTCCTCATTTCCGCGTCATGCTGCTCAAGAGTTTTCTGCCATTCGGATTTGTCGTTTTCCATTGTTAACATGGCTTCAAAGTTTGCGCGATTTGGCCTCTGAAGCTCGTCGACAAGCTTTTGCCAACCCGACATTCTCTCAATATCAAGTTTGACGGCATCAAGATTGTGCAACATAGCCTACTTGTCGATCGGGTCCAAATCGAGGTCAAAGCGCACTCCTTTCAGGCATGAGTGCGGAAACCGACTTTGAAGAGTAGCCGGGCCTTGTCCAACTTGATACGAGGGCCTGCCGATGATTGTTTGAATGTCAGTGCGAGTAAGTGCAGGAGATTGAGAAGGTACGAGAGCAGCAGGCATTTCAGAAATTTTAGATGCCGGCTTTTCGCCATGTTTGGCCCTTTTACTCGTATCTTCAGGAATGTGGCTTTTCCCTTTATCATCACGGGATTTTCGTTTGTGAGAATCATCTTCCTTCTGGGAAGAATCATGTCACGCATCCCGTCTTTCGTGGTGTTCTTCATAGACGCGTCTTTCGCGAGCTTTTCTTGCAGCTCTTTCTGCGTCAGTCTCCCAGGAGGAAGGAAGATACCTCTTGGGGTCATAAGAGCCGTGTCTACCATATCTTTGGAAGTCATCGTAGTAAGAGCCGCTTCGCCCCATTGGAGAACCAGAAAATGAGAAAGAGACAAAACTTAAGAATCTCTGGAGTAGGGAAGCAAAGTGCACACAAGTTTTGAAAAATCCTAAGTGTGTGTAACGTGCAAACTACGCGCGTCAAACTACGAACCACTCCTCGGTTGTGGGGAGATGATAGGGTTTACAGCTAGCGTCAACTCTTGTGTCGACAAGGTTTGTTGCAAAACGGATGTTGCTTCAACCGCTGGGGAAGTAACTTTAGCAGTGATTGGATCATCTTTAAAGAGCTCCCGTGAGGTAATCATCAGGTCACTCAACCCCTCAAAAATGTCATCCCCACTCTGCTTGGCGGGACTCATTCTCTCGGCTCCTTCATCACCGGATTTCCCTGAATGTTGAGGAGGTTCTTCTTCTTCGATGACCGGGGCAAGTGTAAGTTTGTCGGATGGCCCCGCAACGTCAGTAGAAGTAGAGCACTTCACCAGTGAAGCCTCAGAAGTAGGTTCTTTCAGTATAGGTTCCTCGGCAGAAACTGGGGCATCTGGTATCTTGGCTGGAGAATCGGGAACTTCATGAGGCTGAGTAGAACGAGAAGAGTGCAGAAGTCTGAATTGATGCAGAAACTCGTCTCTCAGCAAAAATTTGATACTTCTCTCCTCAGCCGCCACAGCATTTAACCTTTCAAAAGTGGGCTTGTGGCTAGAGTCTCTAGAAGGAGGAGGAAGTGATGAAAAAGTAAAGAATGAAGTTAGCATTTAGCAATTCGGATCTCGAAAAAACTCAGAAAAGGAAAGGACGAGGATGAGTAATCTTACTTCTTACTCTCCAGATGGCATAAAACCCTGGGGGACAGTGAACGAAGAAGAATTGATTCAAGAAACCATGAGAACTCTCGGAGAGATCGGTGATAAGTTTACGATTTCTGGTGCTTCTCACAAGTGTGATGGAGGGGTGATCTTTATTCGTCACGAATGTGCATAAGTAGCAGATTTCTTCAAAAATTGGGAGACGGCCAAGTATTATCCTGAATAGAACGCACAATCCCATCAGGATGGCGTAGCCATTGGGATGCAATTGAAAGGGAGAGATGGTTAGTCGAAGAAGGAGTTGTTAAAGAAATTCATTGAAGGGGGGAATAGCGCCGCACAGGCACATCTGACGATTAACAGTGACAAAACCAAGGGGTGGCCTGTCAGCAGTATCATTTGGCCTGGGAAGTATAGCATCTGATTCAGCAATGCCAAATTGGATGCGTAATTGATTGAACGCCCGTGGACTCAGAGTAGTTGGAGTCCTCTCTGGGGGGTTATCTAGTGGATTGGCTATCGGGAAGGCCTCTCCGGCTTGTCCTATCACCTCCTCTTGTTGAGCAGACATTCTACATAAGGAACTGGATATTCAAATATGAAGGTGCACGTTTCCTAAATATGTGAAGTGTTGTGCAAGACTAATAAAACGACAAGCAAATATAATTGAAATTAAACTAACAAGCATTTGTTAATTACAGAGTTTCAGGGCTTGTTGTTTTAAGTCCAAATACAAGTGCAGTGTTGATGCAAACAAATCAGTTTTAATTGATTAACATTGCTTTGCTTTAATACTTCACTTGGGTTTGTCGATTCACAGCATTTCATACAATTTCTTTAAGTTGATTACTCTTTATTGACTACTCTGCCATTCGATATAGGCAATCAATGGTAGTATATTCGCCCGAGTTTCCTGCAAATGTTGTGTTTAACAGGTTGTTAGCTTAAAGTTAGTATAATCTGTAAAGAAGTGCAACAAAGTTCAAGCAGTTCATTCTAGCAGTTCAAGTTGGAAATACAATCAAGCTCTGTCAAATTTTGAAGCTTTCAAGTTTTGTTCAAATCCTTAAGTCGCAATCCGAGTCAATAAGTTCAAGGCTTAAAGCTCCAAACCAAGGCAGAGCAAATTTGCTTAAGTTCTAAGTCGCTAGGGCATATATGTGACCTAAGAGTTACATCGCGAGAAGTCCTAGGTCGCCTGGTTCAAGCTAAAGAGTCCAAGGCAGGGCAGTGTGAATCTGTCCAAGTCCTAGGTCGATTGAATACAAGCACGACCTAAGAAGTTAAGTCGTAGGCCATTTAAGTCGCAAGTTGTTAGGTCGGCTAAGTGTGTTTGGTCGCTAAAGTTCTTTAGTTGCTTAGATTCGTTAGGTCGCCTCTAATGAAGCTTAGCAATCTTGAACCATTTCCTTTCAAAACCACTATACTCCACTTTCCATAGCTCGCTAACCTCCTCCCTACCCAATAGCTCGCTATCTCGTAACCCGACAACCCGTTATCACCAAAGTAACAAAATCCACCTCCTCTCAGCAGAACCTATTATCTTCCCATTCCATCAAATAACCTATAATCGACGCAGATCATCTCAAATCCATCTTAAATCCAGCGCGCTGCTATGCTCTCATGAATCACAATAGCAACATGGCCGATAGCGATCGAAAATCAATCGCAACATGGCTCAAGAGTGGAACGCGATGTATGGATTTGAACTGGGGACAGAAGATGAAAATTCGTGGTTCGACGGCGATTATGAGTTGGATAAAGATCGAGTTCACTTACGCGATGTGATGGTGAGAAAGAAACGACCGCTTGTTAGTTCGAATTCGCCTTTGGGAAGCTTGAAGTTTCGTTAATGGCGGAGCGGGATATTGAAGCAGTTAAGTAAGAAAGAAGAAACGAGTTAGCAATTTATATGGAGCAAAGAGAAGGAAACGAAGAGGCTCGCGAGTTTGCAAAAGTCTTAGGTCGCTCATGACCTAACGGAATTAGATCGAAGCACACGACTTACGACATAGGCTTGTACTTCGAGGGGCAAGTGTTAGCACCTCTTTTGAGCGACCTAGCGACCTAACTTCATAAGCGACCCAACGACCTAATGAGATGAGCGACCTAACAAGTGTGCTACCTAACGACCTAAAGATAGAACGGTCCTAGCGACCTAAAGATAGAACAGTCCTAGCGACCTAAGGATGAAACGACCTAACACAGCAAGCATTACGACCTAACAAACTAATGGACCAACAACGGGTTAATGACCTAAAGTATGAACGAGGTAACTTAGACGTGACCTAACAGGAATGAAGCTCTCTAACGACCTAGCGACCTAAGGACTCGACGACCTAATAAGGTAAAAATGGGAACAACCTAGCGACCTAGCGTGTTTAAAGTAGTGAAGGACTGCATGCAATTGGTCTCCTTCATTAGGTCGCTCGCGAGTTATACAAAGCCGAAACAACTTATTATGCGGCTACTCCTTATGTCTCTCCTCCCCTAGGTCGTCCACGACCTACCGACTCGCTCAGAAGAAACCAAGTGCTACCCTGTTGAGCCGTATGCCGTGTCCTCTAGGTCGCTCGCGACCTACGACCTACACTTAGGTCGTTCGCGACCTACGACCCAGTCCAGAATCTCCCCTACAAATACAGCACTAGCTCCAACTGAAGGGGGGACCTTTTGGCTCATTTCAGAAATGCCGATACTCTGTTGTTTTCTAAAATCACCCGACACTTCAAACACGCAAGACACTTCATCAAACTTCAAGAAGAAATTGAACTCATTCGATATGGATTCAAAGAATTCTTCCGCATCGAAGTTTTAGCTACTTGTCTTTGTAGTGTTATATTTGAAGACTGTTGTAAAGTTGTAGTCGATTCAGCAGTAAAGAAGATTAAAGTGGACGTAGGCTCAACTCGGAGCCGAACCACTATAAAACTGTTGTCTCACTACTGTTTTTTCTACAATTTCTGCTTGTTTCTAATTCCTGTATTAACGGGTGGTGCTTTCACATTTACTCTACTTGCACCGGGGTGTTAGCGTCTAATTTTTACGTTAACAAGAGATAAGGTGTTTATATAGATAAATTTCAGATTTATTAAATTAAAAGAAAATTAAAGAAAATAATGGACACTTGTCTCTAATTTACATAAATGTCTAACATTTGTTTGACAAAGTGTTTAAGAACTTAACATATGTTAATTTTTATGTATATTTATTGTAAAAGAAATTTAAAAGCCTTTTAAATTAATTTCCTAAATACTAATATGTTTTGTTAATTTTAAAAATACTTTTTCTAATTAAATTCCCAATCAACAAATATATTTATAAATTATAAATGTTTCTAAATTTATATCAAATACAATCTTTAAAAGGAAATGAAACCAAATAAAATTTAAATAAAATTATATACAATATTGCAAACTTATTTTAAATGCTATTTCAAAAGCCTTGTATTTATTAGAATTTTAAAAACATGATTCACTTATTTAGTTTAAACCAAAATCATTCATTCAATAACTTTGAAAAGAAAATATTAAATAAAAACAAATTTTCAAATTACTACAAATATTAAAACTAGAAAATATGCATTACTTATTAAAATTAAAACAAAGCCAATCTATATATATATTTATATTGTAAATAGAAACCAATTTATTATTTTTGAAAGATAAAATAACCAATTAAATAATTATTGAAGAAGATTATTAAATCAATTTGAATTATTATTAACAAAATATCAATATCAATTTAATTTTTAATACAGATTATTAAATTGATATTGTTAAAAATTCCAGGATATTAAATTTTTACAGTCAATCAATCAAAACGACAAGCTCTACGCAATGGTACAATCCTCGTTACCAAATTCCAAAGTTTGTAAAATGATTTTTTTTTCTTTTACCGTTTTATTTAATTAAAGTATCACATTTATTAATTTAAAAATTATTATTAAATTTATGAGGTATTACATAAAATGTATATTATGAAAGGTATAGTTATCGAGCATCTAAAACGTACGTTATCGAAGGTATATCTATCTAGCATCTAAAACATACAGTACCGAAGGTATAACTATCGAGCATCTAAAACGTATATTATTGAAAGTATAAATATCGAGCATCTAAAATGTATACTATTGAAAATGTAAAATGGAAATTTAGTATTTATTTTTAAACCGATTTTTTTCTCCTTAAAGGAATTAGTTTTGACCTAATCTTCCCATATGTTGAATTTTCTTTCATAAAAACCTTTTTTTATTTCTTTTCAGAAAAATTTCGGCAAATATTTTTCCTTTACTTAAAAAATTAATTAATTCCTTAATTAACTAATTATACGTCATTTTTATCCAACTTTTCCATTCATCGAATAACGACTCATATTAATTCAAACTTACATGGGAAAAATCTCAAATAATTATCAAAAATTGAATTTTCTATCTTCCATCATATGTAAAAGTTTCAAAGGGAAATAGTTAATTTTTATATTTTGAGTAACTGAAACCAAAATTTTATCTTTTTCAATCGAATGTTATACATGATATATCAAAATTTTAAATCATTTGGAGATCATTATTATTGGTTTTAAATCCAAAAACCCTCATTTAACTTTTTTATTTCACATATAACATTCTTAAAACCATATATATGGGTATCTTAATGAAAACCACGCTTTATCATCATAAAACACCTTGGGTCTAAACAAATCCAAGAATCGAGAGCCTAAAAACGTAGGGATAATAATATTATTCACCTTGACTAGTTTAAGTATGGAGAGAGTTAGCCATAAGTCTCCTTCTTAAAACAATATCTTTTCTCTCTCTTTAGTTTAGAGAATTTCAATGGAGTTTTCTCTCCTTTCGTTTTTATTATTTTAGTAATGAATATAAGAGAGAGGTAGAGGGGCTGGAGAATATATTAAGTGGGTTGGATCATAATTTCTCCCTTATTCTAAAGTGTCATATCTTCTTTTTAAATTATAGACATCAAAAATTATGTCTCATTAGTTATTTTTTTCATTTAACTATTTATAATAAAGTGTATCAGAAATAGAGGTGTTACACACCAAATATAGCATATATTCCTTCTCCACAGAACTCAACACCCAATGCTACGGCTTTATCTTCTCCACATTGTAATGTTTCAACAATCACAACCAAACCAACTGCCTAAAACCTCAATGGCTTTAACAACAACTCAACCTTGCAAGAGGTGTAGAGCTCACACACAGACATCATGATTTTCATGCAGTAGAAAGCCATTTGAACCATCGGTCACTTATAAGGTAGTCGATGTGTTCAATTAGGATATTGGCCCATCAGATGCTTCGTTCGGTAATCTAGGTAGCACCACAGTAAATGAACCATGCATATAGGCAACAGGTGTGTACTTGGAAGTGTCAAAGCTTAACATTAAAAAGACTTTGAGTTATTATAGTTATCCAACAAATGGTAGTGCCATTAAGCTAACCAAAAATCCTATCTTGCATGATCAATCTAAGCATGTACAAGAACAATTTCACTTTCTCAGAGTTCTTACAAAAGGATATATTGTTGAAATCGAGATTAAGTTGCACACCTGAGGACGAAGCCTCTGAAATTGGAAGAATTTCATCAGTTTTATGATGAACTAGGATTGTGTATTGTCCTTGAAGCTAATTGTCTGCCAAAACCAATAAGTTCAAGAGGGTGTAAGTGGTTGTTTGAGTGTAGAACTGTTTCTTGTTAGAATAAAGGCCAATTTTTATGTTTATTATCAAGTTTTTCTTCTTCTTCGACTTCTTCCGGTTGTTGTTACCACTGGCACTAAGGATGATACAAGCTTTTGTGGGCTTTTACTCTCGTTCCAATTAGTGTGGATGTATCACCATATATGTTTCAAGTTCGTATCAATAAAATCAAGCAATTTGCTTTGCGTTTTCTTTTTTTCAGTTTTGATAACCAAGCAACCTTCACATGTGTAGCTCTTATCGTTTGTTTTCCTTATCAGCCTGCGTTGACATATAAGAAGTATTCTTTCTATTTTCTGAATAGCTTGCGTTTTCGATGACATGGATTGACCTTAAATGTGAGAAAATGTTCATCTATATCTTTCACGTATGAGCATTATTAAAATGGAAGCAAAAAAGAATAGCAGACTGTAACACAGTAAATAGCAAGAGGGCAGAAATATAATGCAAGGACAATAAGGGTCCATCATCCAAAAAGCCTGCACCAATGGGGAATCGAACCAGGGTCTGTGTCGTGGCCGGGTACTATTCTAGCACTAGACCACTGGTGCAAGGTGTTAAACTCGTTAAAATTACCTTTTAAATCATAAATTATATTTTCTTCAGAACCTTTTCATCTACAGGTAGTTCAAGTTCCTGCTACAAATAATTTAAAAATCAGTCATTATATTTAAGCAGTGGTGTCTTATTTTGATTCTAAGATACGTGAAGTTTGAAGATTTATGAAGAGAATAAGAACAAGATGTTTTTCTTCCTCTGTAAATTTTTACGGATATAAACTGTAAATTTTTGCGGATATAAACTGGTAATATTAATTGGAAATATGATTGTTACTAATATTCCATTCCTATAAATTGTAAGCATCAGTGTAAAGGTAACATCATCGATGTAGGTGATTTGTATTTGGGTTGTCTTTTTCTAAGATTTGCATAAATAATAAGCATGTGTAAGGTATATAAGTTTAAAGTTTAGATCAGCAGAAGCGTGCATGCATACAATCTGACAATGTTTGCTAACAAATATGTATCCATCACAGAACCTATATACATATGTATAATGAGCAAAATATAAACAAAATAATCATATATCTTCTTAAATGTAATTTGGCCATCCACTTTGTATAGGTGATAAATATAGCACCCATTGGAGAAAGTATAGCTTGATCGTGCTTGTTAGCGTTGCAAAGCTGTTCTATATTGTGATCAATCGACTGATTTTGTTAGGATATTATTATAAATTTCAGGGGAGCCCTCTCATATGTAAACCAACATATAACTTTGTAAACAAACTATTATCGATATACTAAATGACTTGGTTTGACTTTGACTGTATTTATCTTATAAGTTTACTTTTATATGTCATTGGGACATCGGGTTGTTATGATTTTCTTTTAAGGTTTTAAACGGAGGGAAATTTGTATCCAGTTTTCAGAACAAATAAAAATGAACAAGTTTTCAAGCCTTTGTCAAACAGATTTCAAAAATATAAGTATATTAAAGTGTTAATTATCCACAAGGGCCTCTTTATCAAGTGCAATTAATTTCTAGAACACACAACTGAAATAATTACTTTTAAGGACAAAAAGCAAAATAATTAGTTTGTAAGGCCAAAAAACCTATGAAATTATGTTCTTGAAAGTAATTGAACTACTGATTTTGTCCTTAAAAGTAATTATTCTCTTGACTTTGGCCATGAAATTAATTTTTGTGGATGTATGTCTTAGAAATTAATTGGACTGTAAAGTTTGTCCTTCTTGTGAAATGCCCATATATTAAAACTTTAATAATGTGGTATTTTTAACTAAATTAATTCCAAAGCTTTTGAATTCAAGTAAGTTGATTGATGAAAATAAGTAATTAATTAAAGTAGCTGGTTTATCTTAATTATTTAAGATTTTGCAAATTGATTATACTTTACTAAGGTAAGTAATGGATTGTTAATTACTTAGTATAAGTAACTAAAGAGTAATTACTGATTGTAATTAATTTAAGGTGATTAATTTAAGGTTAATAAATAAATGTATTTAGTTAAAGATAATTAACTAATGAAAGTAAATAAGGGTTAAATAATTTAACTTAAGTAATTATGGGATAATTACTGGATGGAAATAATTAAGAGACGGTTAATTACTTAAATGATAATTACTTAATGTAAGTAATTAAAGGATTTATCTATTGAGGGTCAATTAATTTAATTAGCAATTAAAGGTTAAGTTAATTAATAATCATGGTTAATTAATTGAGGATAATTAAGCAATGGGATAATTACTTGACGAGAGTAATTAAAGGTAGATTACTTAAGAGAAGTTATCAAGAATTAATTATTTAGAGTAATTAATTAAAGGATTGATTAGTTTGGGAAACTAATTAAGGGCTAGTTAATTAATGAGTGTGAATAATTAAAGGATAATAAATCAATGTAAGTGATGATAGGATAATTAATTTGAGTAATTAATTAAGGATAAATGTAATCAACGTGAATGGGTGAAGATTAATTAATTTGTGTAATTAATTAAAGGCTAATTACTTAATGTAATTAAAGAGAGAAATTAAACGATGATTAATTAATGGTTTGTAATTAAGAAATGTTAAGTAAGCAGGATTAAAAGTGATTAAAGGAATTAATTTAATTTATTTAAATTAATTGGAATTGTATGACTAATTAATCTTGCTTATGAGTGATTGAATAATATCGAATGTCTTGGATTATTTGATATTTATGATATGAAATGTTTTGTGATATGATTGTGTTGAATAATGATAACGTGGTTATCTGTCGAGATGAATCACTGTATAAGTGACATCCTGTGTTTTAAGTTTGAATTGTATTTCATTTGAATAACTTAGGATAAGATGACATGAGATTCGAAGGGACCGGGGTCGGGTATAAGTAAATACCCGAAACCACTTCGATTCTTTATAAATTTGAGTTTAGAACCAAACAGGCTAGAATTGGAATAAATTAAGTAACTTGGCATTTAACCGAGTAATAATTATTGAATATTGTTTGTAATAAGTGATTGACTTTGAAAACTCGTAGAAAGGTACGAGTTACCTTGGTATTCACATATGTTATAGCTTGGTATTTCATATTATATGTGTTTACTCACACTGGTTTCCAGCCTGACACGGGTGTTACTTTGATGTAATGCTCGGGTCAGACCGAGTATTATAGATTTTCAGATAAGGACGTTCTGGAGCTCAGAAGACGAGCTGGATGGCTGGAACGTATGGAGTGTTTTCCGCTGAGTTTATCATTGTTGTTTATCTAGGACAAGTTATTATACTGTCCAGTTTTTATGAGATTTGAATGTAACTTTGATGTATTGATGTAAATTAACAGATACAGTTCTTTTTATATAACTTCTATTTTATTTGATATTATATTTTGATCCGCTACGAATGTAAGAATTTGTTTTTTGATGTTTCTGTTTCTTCTTCTTCTTCAATCTCTTTTCTTCTTTTCCCTAACGATCTGGAATTTTCGAAGTCGGAAATTTCAGGTCGTTACAACAAGAATCGAATCTAGCTCTACTGAAGATGAATCAAGGGAATATAGGAAAGTCAACATGATTGACCCTTGCGGGTCGCAAGAAATCTCGAGAGTCCTACCGCTGCATGGCTCTAGTCTAACAACTCTCCTCCCGCTGTCTGATATAGCTCTATATGTGGATAGCCAATCCATCCCAAAAATTATCTCATACACCGAAAATCCCAAAACATAGGCGTAGCAGTCGAATTCTATGCCTAGGATAAAAAATTTCAAACCCCTACAATCCATATATAATGTGTCGGTCATCCTATGGGGTTTGAAATGACAATGTGGTCTACTACTAAAGAAATGTCTAAGTGCAAACAATCCACAAGAGAACTAGAGATAAAAGAGTGTGATGCTTCAGAATCAAATAGAGTTCGAATGAGAAAATCAGAAATAGAAATCAAACCTTCAATTGTGACTTTTCTACCTCTATCTAGAAGCTGCCTGAAGGTGCTGCATCTAATGGCTGAATCCGCACGACCGGTGTACAAGCTCCTTGTCCCGTCTTCTAGGGACAATTCCTACTAAAGTGACCCGGCTACCCACAACTGAAGCACTTTCCCTTCATCTTCCCCCTCTTTCAACCCTTGGCGATATGTCTCATAATTCCACAGCTACCACACTTTAATCCTTTCTTAATCTGCTTCTGAGGGCCTTCACCTTTCTTCTTCTCTTTATTGTTTCTCCATAATTTCTTCTTCAGACCTTCCGACTTAACAACTTCCTTTGATTCTCTTTCCTTGACTACATCAAACATAAGCGCCATCTCCACCAAAGACTCATAAGTAGCTCCCATCAGCACGTGAGTCAACGATGACCTCTAAATGGGCTGATTCAGTCCCTTCACAAACTTCATAGCTTTCCTCTGCGGCATATTCACCAACTCTTTTCCGAACCACGACAATTCATTGAATTGATTGATGTACTCCTTCAAATTGATAAACCACTCTAACTGAACACTCTCCTCTGCTTGAGACAAAAACTTCCTATAAAACTGCTCTCAAAATCCATCCCAAGTCACCTCCTTTCCTTTTAACTCTATGACCTCCCATCAATACGAAGCCTCCTCTTTCAGCTGCCAAAATGCTAGCTGAACTCGCTGCTAATCATCCAATCCCGATAGTATGAATATCCTCTCTATGCCTCTAAGCCAAGCTCTCGCTTCCACAAAAGTCTCCTTAGTAGAAAAAGTCTTTCCATCCAAACTCGTAAGATCCTTACAAAGCTTAGGGAAATTGGCGGCGGCAGGTGGGTTGATGGGATTCCCACCTGCTGGCGCTGGATTAAGCACAAGCGCTTTGCCACGTACCTCTGGAATCGTGGCTTGTAGATACTTATGAAACTAGGTTGGGACTGGAATGCCCTCTGTAGGTTTTGGGGGCATCCGCCATTATATGAAAAGAAAAAGATAGTTAGGAAAGAGTCGAAGGGAGATTGAACTGGACTTTTGAAGGGATATTTATAAAAACTCTTTTAAACTTAAAAACTACTTTTAATAAAAAAAATTGAAAAATACTTTAAAGTAAGTTATTTTGAAAAATATTCTACTTTTTTAAAATAAACTTTTAGGAATCCTCTAATTTAGGCTCTGATACAAAGTGAAACACCCCACACCCCTTAGTATAGCCAAAAGGATACACTAAATGATGTGGTGCGTTGGTATAACAAAAGCTAGTAGGGACTAAGATTCACAAGACAAAATAGATAGATAATAATAATACAAAAAAGTAATTAGAAACAATAAGTGATTTTAAAAATTAATACTTAATAAATACTTTAGATAAACCTCATATGTTCCAAATACCAAAATCAATTGTTTTATGAAAATAAAATCTCAGTCTTATCAGAAAAACCAGAGTACACACACAAACTTTCCCTCGATACAGTGCCAGAACAATAAAAGAACAAAAAGCTAGAAATAAAAAGAAGGAATACATGGTAGAATCTCCAACAAGTTTCCAAGATGTTGTGGTCTACTTTCCTTGCCCATGATTGCCTATGGGGGAAAAGGGGAAAATAGAGAAGTGGGTCAGACTAAAAGTCTGGTGAATGGTACTAATTACTAGAATCTTTAAGAAAATTAAAAGCAATAGACCGTACAACAATTCTAGTATATAAAAGGAAAAAAAGGAAAAAAAAAAAGGAAATATAAAGAAAGAATAAGGTGGAAATAAATATGATTTAACTAAATTGACATAATTGTTTAACTTTGATTGTTTGCACTTGTTTTTGATAGCGGCTAAGATTAGGCTGATTCCTAATATTACCCTTTGATCGGCCTACTACTTCATGGAATCTACCGTGAAACGGACGCTGAAGCTCCCCATGAAATAGGCCGTGGTGCCTACGAAAGACACACACTAAGCGCTTATAACTCATAATGATTACTGGGCACCCGAATAGAAGTCGCACGCGTAACCGCCGCCATGCTCATGTTACCTGCTGTTCCACCTATTGGGTCTTCTTATTACCTCAAGTTCTAGCATAAGCGTACCTCTTGTCTCACTTCAGGGTTATGTGAGACACCTCATTTCACTTAAGGGTTATGTGAAACACCGTGTCCATAGAAATAATAGGGGAAATGATGTTGGTACTAGTCCATCATCCAATTGGTATCTAGTTGTGCCCCTTGACCAAATCCCCATGATTTGGACTTCTACTTATTGACCATTTACTACCGTTATTAACATAAGCGTACCCCTTGTCCCACTTTAGTATTATGTGAGACACCTCATCCCACTTCAGGGTTATGTGAGACACCTCATTTCACTTCAGAGTTATGTGAAACACTGTGTCCATAGAATTAGGGGAACGTTATTTGGTATAGGTTCTACTTTAATTCTTTGCTTATTAACTTAGATAAATTATTTACATAAGTCTTTAATTTTGTTCTTGCTATCTGTGCTTATTAATTTATCCAATGTCTTAATCACTCTGATCTATTTCTTATTATAACCTATGTTATAATCATGCTTGTCACTTAACCCAAAGTCTAAGTGTAAAAGTAAGCTTCTTTCATCTTATACTCTTTTTATTTATAATTTTAAGTTATAACTAGGCCAATTATCTTTAATTTGTCCAATTCTAACATCAATATCCTAATTAGCCTCAATTTTAGTCTTAATTCCTTTTTTATTACGGTCCTTACAATTTACATCTTATCTTCTGTTGTTTCAGTATTCTTAGAATTTTAATCCATATTTCACGTTTAATCTATTCTAATCCATAAAAGAAGAAGAAGGAGAAATAAAAAACGAAAAATAGAGGGAAATCCAAAGCATAGAAAAAAGGTGTAAATAACGCATAAATAACAATAAATAAATTAAAAAACTGTAAATAGAGTATAAATAAATGGAAAAACTATAATTAACAGATTTTAACTAAAATTGACTGAAAAGAATAGCTAAAGAAATAGACTGAAAATAATTTTGAAAACTGTAAATAAACTACTAAAAATGTCATTCCAAAAATCGTAGTAAACCTACAACTATTGGAAACCTATTATTTTAAATTACTTAAATATCAAAATAGTTACAATCACTCACCTATGGTCCTAAACTCTTCCCTTTTGTTCTTCCCGGATCCACTTGAAGATATTAAAATATTTTATTAAAAAGATTCTCTCATTGGAAAATTATTCTTTTTAGGGTCCTTCCTAAAAAGGTGAACCCAAAAGCGAAAATCTAGAATGAGAAAAAGTGTTAGGCCTAGGGTCTTATTTATAGGGGTAAAAGTGGATCTCAGATCGTTGGATTTGTGGATTGAATAAGATGCAACCACATCACGGGCTGAATAGGAGCCATTGGATGAAAGCACGAATGGACTAGATGTGCCAAAACAATGAAATAGACGTGTTAAAATTACCCTAAGGGTTTTACTGAATCCATAGTTGCTGCTTTAATAAACCATAGTTGCTGCTTTAATAAACCATTTAATTTTAAATTACCCTAAGGGTTTTACTTTAGTTTTGCATCCTATTACGGTCATTATAAAATTTAACTTAGATTAAATCAACTTGAACCAATATTTTCGCTTGTACGAACCCAATTTGTAAATCATCCGATTTATTTATTTTATTTTGCGATTAAACTTATAAAATTCAAATTGAACCTATATAGACGTATATCATGATCATATCAGTACCAAAACAATATAATAAGATTTAAGCATGACTCACTTGCTTGACATCACTCTAAGCTTTCAAATTTCTAAAATGTAAACACTGTGTTCGCTACACGGGATTGTATCCCCCTAAAACCTTCGAGATTCACCTCCCAAATGATGTAGAACTGCAATACTTGACCTCTTCTTTGTTTTTTATAAAGCTTCATAAAATTTCATAATGTATTATGGAAGTTATGGTTGATCAAAGGTGGAGGTTTTTAATTTGAAAGAGAAGGAAAAATAAAGGGGTTGTGTTTTCGCAAATGAATGTATGTATTCTCTTATAAATATTGGAGGGGAATTCTTAAATTTGATTATTTCAAATATGAATTTTAAACCCGAAATCCATCTAGAATCACAAACCTATTTTTTCTCATATATCACTTATACGGTCTCCATTTTAGAGAAGTCTATTGTCAATCAATCAAAACGACAAGCTCTACGCAATGGTGCAACCCTCGTTACCAAATTCCAAAGTTTGAAAAATGACATTTTTTTCTTTCTTTTACCGTTTTATTTAATTAAAATATCACATTTATTAATTTAAAAATTATTATTAAACATACGAGGTATTACATAAAATGTATGTTATCAAAGGTATAGTTATCGAGCACCTAAAACGTATGTTATCGAAGGTATATCCATCTAGCATCTAAAACATACATTATCGAATGTATAACTATCGAGCATCTAGAATGTATATTATTGAAGGTATAACTATCGAGCATCTAAAATGTATGCTATTGAAAATGTAAAATGGAAATCTAGTATTTATTTTTAAAACTGATTTTTTTCTTCTTAAAGGAATTAGTTTTGACTAAATCTTTCCAAATGTTGAATTTTCATTCATAAAACCTTTTTTTTAATTCTTTTCAGAAAAGTTTCACCAAATATTTTTCCTTTACTTAAAAAATTAATTAACTATACGTCATTTTTATCCAATTTTTCCATTCATTGAATAACGACTCATATTAATTCAAACTTACTTGGGAAAAATCACAAATAATTATCAAAAATTGAATTTTCTATCTTCCACCATATGTAAAAGTTTCAAAGAGAAATAGTAAATTTTCATATTTTGAGTAATTAAAACCCAAAATTTTATCCTTTTCAGTTGAATGTTATACATACTATATCGAAATTTTAAATCATTTGGAGATCATTATTATTGGTTTAAATCCAAAAACCCTCGTTTTAACTTCTTTATTTCACATATAACATTCTTAAAACCATTTACATAGGCATCTTAATGAAAACCATGCTTTATCATCATAAAACACCTTGGGTCTAACCAAATCCAAGAATCGAGAGCCTAAAAACGTAAGGATAATAATATTATTCATCTTGGTTAGTTTAATATCGAGAGAGTTAGCCATAAGTCTCCTTCTTCAAACATTATCTTGTTTTCTTTAGTTTAGAGAATTTCAATGTAATTTTCTCTCCTTTCATTTTTATTATTTCAGTAATGAATAGAAGAGAGAGGTAGAGGGGTTGAAGAATGTATTAGTGGGTTGGACCATAATTTCTCCCTTCCTTATTCTCACAAAGTGTCATATCTTCTTTTTGAATTATAGACATCAAAAATTATGTCTCATTAATTATTTTCGTCATTTAATTATTTATAATAATATGTATCAGAGACAGAGGTGTTACACAGCAAATATGGCATATATTCCTTCTCCACAGAACTCAACATCCAATACTATCACTTTATCTTCTCCACATTGCAAGGTTTCACACATTGCAACGTTTCGACAATCACAACCAAACCAACTGCCTAAAACCTCAACGTCTTTAACAACAACCCGACCTTGCAAGAGGCGACCTTGCAAGAGGTGTAGAGCTCACAGACGTCATGATTATCATGTTGTAGAAACCATTTTGAACCATCAGGCGCTTAGAAGCATAGTCGATGTGTTCAATTGGGATACTGGCCCATGAGATGCTTCTTTCAGTAATCTAGGTAGCACTACACTAAATGAACCATGCACATAGGCAACAGGCGTGTACTTGGAAGTGTCAAAGCTTAACATAAAAGACTTTGAGTTATTATAGTTATCCAACAAATGGTAGGCCATTAAGCTAACAAAAAATCCAGTCTTGCATGAACAATCTAAACATGTAGAAGCACAATTTCACTTTCTCAAAGTCTTACAGAAGGAGATATTGGTTGGTTTATTGCTGAAATCTGTTGGATCATAGGTTTTGATTGCTGACAAAAATTCACGAATCTACGACTACGACATCATCCTGACTCAACGACTCAAAGTATGGTTCATATAGTTATATATTTTAACAAGAGTCATCAAATATGTATATAAAGTCTAGTAAATGCTTTGTTAATATCTTTCCTCAAGAATCATCATTCACATTCAAATAAACTTGAATGCATATTTTAATCAAAATCAAGTTTTCAAAAAATGCATGGAGCGGGGCTCAAACCCGGGTCACTAGTTTAGAAGGCATGTACTCTAACCAAATGAGCTACTGTTGTTTTTGTTTAACAACAGAATTCAGTCGACTGAATAACCTGAGTCAGTCGACTGAATCTGTACAGTTTAACATACATGCACAGTTTCAGTCGACTGAATTTCCTGCACAGTCGACTGAATTTGGTCCCGAAAATTTTTCTTCATATTTTCAGTCGACTGAATCTCCTGCTCAGTCAACTGAATTTAAACCTGCGAATTTTCTTTGAAAAGACACCTTCTTCTTCCCAAGAGTTGCAACCATTCATCAATGGAAATGGAAGCATCTCTTGTTTGTAACCTTTGACAACATATGCATCTCTTCTACAAGTATAAATTCATGATTCTAACATCAATTAATTTACCGAATTCTCTTGCTTTAATCTTACTATTCTCTTGTTCATATTCTCTAGATATTCTCAAAGCAATCACCAATCTATTGCTTGAATCACTGTTTTTGTTTATAACATTCTTTTGATTCATAACAATTCACATTTCCTAAATCTTCACAAACACATTGCATATTCTCGAGGATAAGATTATAGGAATATTTTACTACATTAGACTAATTAGTGTTGACAAGAACACAACAAGTCGAATATTGTATTTTAGTAATTGAGTTGAAGTCCTCTTCGGTAGTTGAGGCAAGAAATCCCGTTCGGTTGTTCGGGTAAGTTGTAAACATATTCCTCCGGGTGAAGTGAGGGTGTTAGTTAGTGAAATTCCTAAGTAAAGCTTAGGGACTGGACGTAGGACGAGAGGTCCGAACCAGTATAAAATCCTGGTGTCTCCTTGCATTTACCTACTTTATTTACCTAGACTATTTCACTACTCCATATTACACGATCCTACCGCATATCCCACTCTTTCAATTGGTATCAGAGCCTGGTTTTCTAGAGATCGTAACAACATCCTAGAATAAATGGCTACAAAGAGATCTAGTCAAGGCAATAAGAAGACGAAGAGCAATAAAGGAAAATCAAAGGAGCAAACAAACAAATGCTTCATGGCAAAAGATAATGAGGTTAGTGATCTAACTTTTGATGATATGATAGAAATAAATTCAGAACTTCTAGACACTTTAAAAAATCTCAAAAGAAAATATAAGGAAGCTCTAGAAAATCAGAAAAAAGCAGATTTCGAAAGAGATATGCTTAAAGAGGAGAAGAAAATATTAGAAGAAGAACTTGAGAAAATTCAAGATTCACTCTTTGACAATTCTCAACTCGCTCTATTAAGTCAAGAAATAGAAGCTCAAAAAGAAAAGAATAATGCTCTAGCTTCTGAGAATCATGAGTTAAAAACAAAAATTAAAATTGTTGAGTTAGACAACACTAGTCTCAAAACTAAGCTTGATGACATTACTAAAAATGTTTCCAATTTTAATAAAGGGAGAGAAAATTTGTCCAGGATTATTGAAAATTCTCAACCTGCTTCAAATAAGAAAAGATTAGGTTATGTTAAGAATTCAAAAGCTCTCAATGATAAAAGTGGTTTAGGATATAATAAAACTGATCGTAGAAATAGCACTAGATATG
This sequence comes from Allium cepa, assembly GCA_030765085.1. NCBI lineage: Eukaryota > Viridiplantae > Streptophyta > Magnoliopsida > Asparagales > Amaryllidaceae > Allium > Allium cepa. Next base: position 20,201,541 of record CM060940.1, read on the forward strand.
CTTTCATGTATAGTAAAAATGATAGTGCTAGTACTAAATTTCGAGTAAAGCCTAAATCCAATTTTTATAGAAATTCAAATACTACTATGACCTATAATGTTGATAATTTCTTTAGAAGTACAAAATCATTAACAGGAAATATGAATAAAAATTATCTAAGTATATGGGTTCCTGTTAATTGGAAAAATAGGGAAAAATACATTAATGATTATTTTGATATGGTAGTTAATAATGAAAATTATATTTATAAAGGTTCAACCACACCCAAATGGGTATGGTTTCCTAAAAATTAGAAAATTATAAGAACCTTGGGTATCGCATGCTTTAAATGTTAATTTTTTTCTGATACCTTACATTATAAGTAGTAGTTATTTTGTTTTATATTGCTCTATGTTAACACTTATGTAAAATATATTTTATATCATCATATAAACTCTCCTTTTTGTCGATGACAAAGGGGGAGAAAGATATTGCTCTCTAACACAATTTGTAGGAATAAACCATGCAAGCACAGATTAAGGGGGAAAAAGATTAAATAGGAATATATAGCATAGATTCAGGGGGAGAAATCGATAGCACAATTACATGAAGATATTCAGTGAGAGAGATATGTCAACAAAGCTTGTCAAAGATTCGTTCATAGAAAATGGTGTTGTCATCATCAAAAAAGGGGAGAATGTTGGATCATAGGTTTTGATTGCTGACAAAAATTCACGAATCTACGACTACGACATCATCCTGACTCAACGACTCAAAGTATGGTTCATATAGTTATATATTTTAACAAGAGTCATCAAATATGTATATAGAGTCTAGTAAATGCTTTGTTAAAATCTTTCCTCAAGAATCATCATTCACATTCAAATAAACTTGCATGCATATTTTAATCAAAATCAAGTTTTCAAAAAATGCATGGAGCGGAGCTCGAACCCGGGTCACTAGTTTAGAAGGCATGTACTCTAACCAAATGAGCTACTGTTGTTCTTGTTTAACAACAGAATTCAGTCGACTGAATAACCTGAGTCAGTCGACTGAATCAGTGTAGTTTAACATACATGCACAGTTGCAGTCGACTGAATTTCCTGCACAGTCGACTGAATTTGGTCCCGAAAATTTTTCTTCATATTTTCAGTTGACTGAATCTCCTGCTCAGTCAACTGAATTTAAACCTGCGAATTTTCTCTGAAAAGACACCTTCTTCTTCCCAAGAGTTGCAACCATTCATCAATGGAAATGGAAGCATCTCTTGTATGCAACCTTTGACAACATATGCATCTCTTCTACAAGTATAAATTCATGATTCTAACATCATTTAATTAACCGAATTCTCTTGCTTTAATCTTACTATTCTCTTGTTCATATTCTCTAGATATTCTCAAAGCAATCACCAATCTATTGCTTGAATCACTGTTTTTGTTTATAACATTCTTTTGATTCATAGCAATTCACATTTCCTAAATCTTCACAAACACATTGCATATTCTCAAGGATAAGATTATAGGAATATTGTACTACATTAGACTAATTAGTGTTGACAAGAACACAACAAGTCGAATATTGTATTTTAGTAATTGAGTTGAAGTCCTCTTTAGTAGTTGAGGCAAGAAATCCCGTTCGGTTGTTTGGGTAAGTTGTAAACCTATTCCTCCAGGTGAAGTGAGGGTGTTAGTTAGTGAAATTCCTAAGTGAAGCTTAGGGACTGGACGTAGGACGAGAGGTCCGAACCAGTATAAAATCCTGGTGTCTCCTTGCATTTACCTACTTTATTTACCTAGACTATTTCATTACTCCATATTACACGATCCTACCGCATAGCCCACTCTTTCAAAATCGAGACCAAGTTGCACACCTGAGGACAAAGCCACTGAAATTGGAAGATTTTCATCAGTTCTATGATGAACTAGGATTGTGTATTGTCCTTGAAGCTAATTGTCTGCCAAGACCAATAAGTTCAAGAGGGTGTAGGTGGTTGTTTGAGTGTAGAATTGTTTCTTGTTAGAATAAAGGCCAATTTTTTATGTTTATTATCAAGTTTTTCTTCTTCTTCGACATCTTCCGGTAGTTGTTACCGCTGGCACTAAGGATGATGCAAGCTTTTGTGGGCTTTTACTGTCATTCCAATTAGTGTGGATGTATTACTATATATGTTTCAAGTTCGTATCGATAAAACCAAGCAATTTGCTTTGAATTTTCTTCTTTCAGTTTTGATAACCAAGTAACCTTCACATGTGTAGCTCTTACCGTTTGTTTTCTTTTTCATCCTGCATTGGCATATGAGAAGTATTCTTTCTATTTTCTGAATAGCTTGTGTTCCGATGATATGGATTGACCTGAAATGTGACAAAATCTTCATTTGTATCTTTCACGTATGAGCATTGTTAAAATGGAAGCAAAAAAAGAATAGCAGAATGTAACAAACAGCAAACAGCAAGAAGGAAGAAATATAATGCTAGTACAATGACGGTCCATCATCCAAAAAGAGTGCACCGGCCGGGAATCGAACCCAGGTTTGTATCGTGGCAAGGTACTATTCTACCACTAGACCACTGGTGCCACATGTAAAAATTGTTAAAGTTATTTTTTAAACCAGAAATTCTGTTTTCTTCATAATCTTTTCATCTACAGGTAATTCAAGTACCTACTGCAAATAATTTAAAAATCAGTTATTATATTTAAGCAGTTGCGTCTTATTTTGATTCTAAGATACGTGAAGTTTGAAGATTTATAAAGAGAATTAGAACAAGATGGATTTTTCTTCCTCTATCAATTTTTACGGATATAAACTGGTAATTTTAATTAGAAATATGATTGTTACTAATATTCCATTCCTATAAATTGTAAGCATCAGTGTAGAGGTAACATCATCAATGTAGATGATTTGTATTTGGGTTGTCTTTTTCTTAGATTTGCATAAATAATAAGCATGTGTAAGGTATATAAGTTTAAAATTTAGATCAGTAGAAGCGTGCATGTATATAATCTGACAATGTTTGTTAACAAATATGTATCCATCACAGAACCTATATGCATATGTATATTGAGCAAAATATAAACAAAATAAAGTTGGTTTCATATCATATATCTTCTTAAATGTAATTGGGCCTTCCACCTTATATAGGTGATAAATATAGCACCCATTGGAGAATGTATAGCTTGATTGTGCTTGTTAGTGTTGCAAAGCTATTCTATACTGTGATCAATCAACTGATTTTGTTAAGGTATTATTACAAATTTCAGGGGAGTCCTCTCATATGTAAACCAACATATAACTTTGTAAACAAACTATTATCGATATACTAAATGACTTGGTTTGACTTTGACTGTATTTATCTTATATGTTCACTTCAGGGTTATGTGAGACACCTCGTTTCACTTCAGAGTTATGTGAAACACCATGTCCATAGAAATAATAGGGGAAATGTTGTTGGTACTGGTCCGTCATCCAAATAGTATCTAGTTGCCTCAAATCCCCATGATTTGGACTTCTACTTATTGACCATTTACTACAGTTATTAACATAAGCATGCCCCTCGTCTCACTTCAGGATTATGTGAGACACCTCGTCTCACTTCAGGGTTATGTGAGACACCTCGTTTCACTTCAGGGTTATGTGAAACACTATGTCCATAGAATTAGGGGAATGTTATTTGGTACAGGTCATACTTTAATTTTTTTTCTTATTAACTTAGATAGATTATTTACATAAGTCTTTACTTTTGTTCTTACTATTTGTGCTTATTAATTTATCCTATGTCTTAAAATAAGCTTCACTTTGATCTATTTCTTATAACTTACGCTATAAACATGCTTATTACTTAACCCAAGTTCTAAGTGTAAAAATAAGCTTCTTTCATCTTATACTCATTTTATTTGTAATTTTAAGTTATAACTAAGCCAATTATCTTTAAATTGTCCAATTCTAACATCAATATCCTAATTAGGCTCAATTTCTGTCTTAATTTCTTTTTTATTACTCTTTACAATTTACATCTTATCTTCCATTATTTCAATATTCTTAGAATTTTAATGCATATTCGCGTTTAATCTATTCTAATCCATACAAGAAGAAGAAGGAGAAATAAAAAAAAACTGAAAATAGAAGGAAATCCATGTAGGATCTAGATTAACCCTAGAGGGGGGTGAATAGGGTTGTAGCAAATTTTCTCGAATTAAACACAGAAATAAACTGCAGAAATAAATATGCTGAAAAGTAAATCACACACAAAATTTAACCAGCTTCGGCAACCCCTGCCTACTGCTGCATTCCCAGATTCGATTAGAATTAAACAGTATCCCGCTTACAAACACTCTACTAGACTCGCAGACCCTTTTGCTCCCGCTCACAAACACTCTACTAGACTCGCACACCCTGCTCCCGCTTATAGAGTTTCGCTTACTCGCAAACACTGCTCCCGCCTGTAGAGTTTTGCAAACTCGCACACCCTGCTCACTGAACTTATTCTAACTAGACAATCAGACACTACCTAAACCCTAGGTGGTGATTTACCAAGTTTTGATTTGAAAAATAAAAACAACAATTAAAAACAAATAATTAACAAACACTTTAAACCCTAATTAAAAATTATACTAAAGCCCTTTTGAAATTAAAATAGGCCAGCCCTATTCTCTTTTCTTTAACTCGTCAGCTCGTTCCTTTTTCCTGTGGCTTGTGAAAATATGGCGGCCTCTGTTGTATCTTCGTTCGTTCCTTTTTGGCAAAATTAGGGCTTTGTGCAAATTGAAGCGCCGCACGTCACCGTTTGATAATAGGCTTTGATGCTCTTTGATTTGCTCACGGCTCTTCAATTTGGATCGAGTTCGTCTCCTTGCTTCGGTATGTAATTTTATGGTTTGGTTCTTTTGTGTTTTCGTACTTGAACTCGATACTCAAAAATTGCCGATGATGATTTCAATTTATAGGGTTCGCTCCCCTTATTTTCCGTTCATCTAAATATATTTGAATCTGTCATTATTGTTTGATCGGCCGTTTGATTATGCTTGGATGCTTGTTGATTTCTCTGACTAGTTCACAATCGTATATTCGATGCTTGCTTGGTTGACACGGTGTTGATTCATTGCTTGGTCAATACGGTGTAATATACTCGGCTTGAATTTTTGACATTTTTGACTATTTTTCAATACGGCTTCGTGAATTTCTCTTACTTGATAAATTTCGTACAATTTGATTTTTGATAATCAACATTTTGATACGTGACTTGGTCATTATGTCTTTGATGTTTATTAATCTTCTTTGACTTCGATATTTTTGTGAATTGGCTTCGGCCACTGTCTGCATTCCTGTAGTAGCTTTGTTCAAGTTGTCTTGGGCATTGTTGTATCCATTGCAGTCTTATAATCTTCACTCTGGCCATACTGCATTGTTTCGATGCTATCTACCCAGGTTATTCATATAAGCATTTGTATGTTGTCACTGTACCACTGTAATGTGTTCTCTACATTCACTGTAGTGCAATATTGGTTTCAGTAGATTTTTATGCATTTCATCACTTCAGTATTGTATTGTTTGCATTCACTTGTAGTCGGCACCATTTGTAGATGTTCTCTGGTTTGATGTTGATGCTGAAGCTTGATGGTTCGATTCCAGTATGCTTTTTCACTGTCATGTACATGTTGTTTCATTATACTTGAACTTGCATCACTGCACTAGTTTTCTTCAATTTTCTGGCCTCACTGTTGCATTCTTTGATGATTCATTGGTGCACTTGTACTTGGTCATTGTAGTATGTTGTCACTGAGTTCGAGCATTTGCATATTTGCAGCCTTGGTCTTCACTGTGTTCATGCACTTTGGTCTTTGTTGCCTCTTTGTGTATGCACTTGCATACTGCTGCTATGTTGTAAATGTTGCATTCATGTATCAGTGCTTTGATGCATTTGCATGTATTCTATTCATTGTTTCATTTGGTGTGTTTGCCTGAGTCACTTGTTCATATTGCCTTTGTACACTTGTTCATATGAACTGTTGTTCCGTTGTTGGTCTGTGTAGTTGCAGTATTTATGTACACTGTGTTGTACTGAGCTCGACATTGCTTCATGTTGCCTTCATGTAGCTTGTTCTCTACATTTGCTTGATTGTTGCAGTCCATGTTCTGTTGAGTTGTTGTTCTTCTGGTCTTTGCTTCCATCCATTTGGTTGTTGCAGTCCTATGCAGTTGCTATGTCTTGTGTTCTTGTAACTTTCATTACTGGTGCATGTACATTGCTGCTATTATCTTGTACTTCCAATGTGCACTTGTTTGTACTGTCATTTTGCTGGAATAACTTCGACATTGTTTTGATGCATTTGCATGTTTGTCTAAGCTTTGCATTCTTTTTGTAGCCTTGTGTCGAATCCAGTTTTAAAAAACTCGGGTTTGACGTTGTGCTCGTGTCGTGATTTTCAATGTATTACACGTGAGTTGAACCCGGCTTTTCACTCGGGTTTGACCTGTGCTCACCTGTCCCTGTAGCATTATCAAGTGTATATATCGGTGTGCATGGCCTTGTGGCATATACAGTGATACACTGTGTATGTTACAAGTTGTTCATGTATGATGAATTCAAATTTAAATGATGACGAACAACCCAAATAACTGAGGCAAATATTATTTTCAAAATTCATCTTTTATTTTATATTGAAAAAATATTTTATTTTCAATTTTACTGCGTTAGTGAATATTTTTGCAGATTGCTCAGATGCTGGATTCAAATTGGAATGCAGTTGAAGATAGAAATATGAGTGTGAGTGATATGTAGTGAGGATATTAATGTAAATATAAAATCGTGATGTATTCAAAATTGTATATGTATAGTGAGAGCATGAATTTGTACTATTCAAGATTGTAATAAATATTTGTTTGAATAAAATTTCTGTTTGAATTCAAATTCCGTGTAATTTATTTTATTCAACAAATATTTATTTAATCTATGAAAAACAAAATAGTACATTACCAAATACATTTAAATGAATGTATATATGTTTATTATCATCAAACAAAAATCATATAAGCGCATATTCAACAATCCAAAGCGTAAAAAAGGATGTAAATTACGCATAAATAACAGTAAATAAATTAAAATACTGTGAATAAAGTGTAAATAAATGGAAAAGCTATAATTAATAGAAATTAACTGAAAAGAATAGCTAAAAGAAATAGACCGAAAATAATTCTGAAAACTGTAAATAAACTACTAAAAATGTCATTCCAAAAATCGTAGTAAAACTATAACTATTGAAAACCTTATTATTTTAAATTACTTAAAAATCTAAATAATTACAATCACTCACCTGTGGTCTAAACTCTTCCCTTTTGATCTTCCCGGATCCACTTGGGGATATTAAAATATTTTATTAAAAAGATTCTATTCTTGGAAAATTATTCTTTTTAGCGTCCTTCCTGAAAAGTTGAACCCAAGCAGAGAAAATATAGAATGAGAAAAAGTGTTAGATCTAAGGTCTTATTTATAGGGATAGAAGTGGATCTCAGACCGTTGGATTTGTGGATTAAATAGGATGCAACCACGTCACAGGATGAATATGAGCCATTGAATGGAAGCATGAATGGACCAGATGAGCCAAAACAATGAAATAGACGTGTAAAAAACGTACCGCCTCAAAAGAAAATTTTACTTCACTTCATACATTGGGTGGATCGACCGCCAGGTCGAATTTCACCCCCCTAGGTCGGTCGGCCGGTCGACCTAGGTGATGGTTACGTCGGCCTAGCCCATGTGTGTGTGTGTGTGTGTGTGTGTGTGTGTGTGTATTTCTTCAATTTCTTGTTTTACCCGTATCTTTTTCATATTAGCTTGGATTCTGTCGTTCTATATATGGAAATTGATCATAAAATTACCACGAACACAATGGTGCAACTCCACGTGGCTCAATTTCGATAATTTCATAAATTTATTTTATCATTTAATTAACGAATTAATTATTATGGGTTAAATTTCGTGTTGTTACATACAACCTGACAACGTTTGTTAATAATTATGTATCCATCACAAAACCTATATACATATGTATAATGAGCAGAGTATGTTAGGATTTCAATATATCTAGGATGATTAATCATGAAACCCTAAATCTGAATGGGTAGCCCATATTGATTTGTTCGAGAAGAAATCAGATAAAAGTAAACGAATTAGCGAAAGTCATATTCGAATTCATGGTTGCTGATTAGAAAAGTAAATTTGGTTTGGTTTTCCATGTTGACAAAAGCTCTAAATCTTATTTTTGATCTGAATCCATAGTTGCTGCTTTAATAAACCAGTTAGTTTTAAATTACCCTAAGGCTTTTACTTTAGTTTTACATCCTACTATGGTCATTATAAAATTTAACGTAGATTAAATCTACTTGAACCAGTATTTTTGCTTGTATGAACCCAATTTGTAAATCATCCGATTTATCCATTTTAGTTTGTGATTAAACTTATAAAATTCAAATTGAACCTATATAGACGTATATCATGATCATATCAGTACCAAAATAATATAATAAGATTTAAACAAGACCCACTTGCTTGACCTCCCTCTAAGCTTCCAAATTTCTAAAATGCAAACACTGTCTTCGCTACACGGGATTGTAGCCCCCTAAAACCTCCGAGATTCACCTCCAAATGATGTAGAACTGTAATACTTGTCCTCTTCTTTATTTTTTATAAAAGTTTCATAAAATTTCATCAAGTATTATGGAAGTTATGGTTGATCAAAGGTAGTGGTTTTTAACTTGGAAGAGAAGCAAAAATAAAGGAATTGTGTTTTCGCTAATGAATCTATGTATTCTCTAATAAATACTGGAGGGGAATTCTTAAATTTGATTATTTCAAACCCAAAATCCATTTAGAATCACAAACCTATTTTTTTCATATATCCCTCATACGGTCTTCATTTTATAGTCAATCAATCAAAACGACAAGCTCTACGCAATGGTACAACCCTCGTTACCAAATTCTAAAGTTTGTAAAATGACATTTTTTTTTCTTTTACCGTTTTATTTAATTAAAATATCACATTTATTAATTTAAAAATTATTATTAAATTTATGAGGTATTACATAAAATGTATGTTATCAAAGGTATAGTTATCGAGCACCTAAAACGTATGTTATCGAATGTATATCCATCTAGCGTCTAAAACATACACTATCGAAGGTATAACTATCGAGCATCTAAAACGTATATTATTGAAGATATAACTATCGAGCATCTAAAATGTATGCTATTGAAAATGTAAAATGGAAATGTAGTATTTATTTTTAAAACTGATTTTTTTCTTCTTAAAGGAATTAGTTTTGACCAAATCTTTCCAAATGTTAAATTTTCATTCCTAAAACCTTTTTTTTAATTCTTTCCAGAAAAGTTTCACCAAATAATTTTCCTTTACTTAAAAGTTAATTAATTCCTTAATTAATTAATTATACGTCATTTTTATCCAATTTTTCCATTCATCGAATAACGACTCATATTAATTAAAACTTGCATGGGAAAAATGTCAAATAATTATCAAAAATTGAATTTTCTATCTTCCACCATATGTAAAAGTTTCAAAGAGAAATAATAAATTTTCATATTTTGAGTAATTGAAACCCAAAATTTTATCCTTTTCAATTGAATGTTATACATACTATATCAAAATTTTAAATCATTTGGAGATCATTATTATTGGTTTTAAATCCAAAAACCCTCATTTTAACTTCTTTTTTTCACGTATAACATTCTTAAAACCATTTATATAGGTATCTTAATGAAAACCACGCTTTATCATTATAAAACACCTTGGGTCTAACCAAATACAAGAACCGAGAGCCTAAAAACGTAGGGACAATAATATTATTCATCTTGATTAGTTTAAGCATGGAGAGAGTTAGCCATAAGTCTCCTTCTTAAAACATTATCTTTTTTCTTCTTTAGTTTAGAGAATTTCAATGGAGTTTTCACTCCTTTCATTTTTATTATTTTAGTAATAATGAATAGAAGAGAGAGGTAGAGGGGTTAGAGAATATATTAAGTGGGTTGGACCATAATTTGTCCATTCCTTATTCTCACGTTGTCATATCTTCTTTTTAAATTATAGACATTAAAAATTATGTCTCATTAATTATTTTTGTCATTTAATTATTTATAATAAAGTGTATCAGAGACAGAGGTGTTACACACCAAATATAGCATATATTCCTTCTCCACAGAACTCAACACCCAATACTATCACTTTATCTTCTCCACATTGTAATGTTTCAACAATCACAACCAAACCAAACCGCCTAAAACCTCAACGGCTTTAACAACATATCAACCTTGCAAGAGATGTAAAGCTCACGGACATCATGGTTATCATGTTGTAGAAACCCATTTGAACCATCAGCCGCTTAGAAGCGTAGTCGGTGTGTTCAATTGGGATATTGGCCCATCAGATGCCTCGTTCAGTAATCTAGGTAGCACTGCACTAACTGAACCATGCACATAGGCAACAGGTGTGTACTTGGAGGTGTCAATGCTTAACATAAATGACTTTGAGTTATTATAGTTATCCAACAAATGGTAGTGCCATTAAGCTAACAAAAAATCTCGTCTTGCGTGATCAATCTAAACATGTAGATGCACAATTTCACTTTCTCAAAGTCTTACAGAAGGAGATATTGGTTGGTTTATTGCTGAAATCGAGACCAAGTTGCACACCTGAGGACGAAGCCATTGAAATTCGAAGAATTTAATCAGTTTTATGATGAACTAGGATAATGTATTATCCTTGAAGCTAATTGTCCGCCAAGACCAATAAGTTCAAGAGGGTGTAGGTGGTTGTTTAAGTGTAGAACTGTTTCTTGTTAGAATAAAGGCCAATTTTTATGTTTATTATCAAGTTTTTGTTCTTCTTCGACTTCTTCCGGTAGTTGTTACCACTGTCACTAAGGATGATACAAGCTTTTGTGGGCTTTTACTCTCATTCCAATTAGTGTGGATGTATCACTATATACGTTTCAAGTTCGTATCGACAAAACCAAGAAATTTTCTTTGAGTTTTCTTCTTTCAGTTTTGATAACCAAGTAACCTTCACATGTGTAGCTCTTATTGTTTGTTTTCTTTTTCAGCCTGCGTTGGCATATGAGAAGTGTTCTTCCTATTTTCTGAATAGCTTGCGTTCTGATGATATGAATTGACATGAAATGTGAGAAAATCTTCATTTATATCTTTCACGTATGAGCATTGTTAAAATGAAAGCAAAAAAAATAGCAGAATGTAACACACGGCAAACAGCAAGAAGGCAGAAATATAATGCAAGGACAATAACGGTCCATCATCCAAAAAGACTGCACCAGCCTGGAATCGAACCCGAGTCTGTACCGTGGCAGGGTACTATTCTACCACAAGACCAATAGTGCCACGTGTAAGAATTGTTAAAATTATTTTTTAAACCAGAAATTCTGTTTTCTTCATAATCTTTTCATCTACATGTAATTCAAGTACCTACTGCAATAATTTGAAAATAAGCTGTTATATTTAAGCAGTTGCGTCTTATTTTGATTCTAAGATACGTGAAGTTTGAAGATTTATGAAGAGAATTAGAACAAGATGGGTTTTTCTTCCTCTGACAAGTTTTACGGATATAAACTGGTAATTTTAATTGGAAATATGATTGTTGCTAATATTCCATTCCTATAAATTGTAAGCATCAGTGTAGAGGTAACATCATCAATGTAGGTGATTTGTATTTGGGTTGTCTTTTTCTTAGATTTGCATAAATAATAAGCATGTGTAATATATAAGTTTAAAATTTAGATCAGTAGAAGCGTGCATATATACAATCTGATAATGTTTGTTAACAAATATGTATCCATCACAGAACCTATATACATATGTATAGTGAGCAAAATATACACAAAATAAAGTTGGTCTTATATCATATACCTTCTTAAAAGTAATTGGGCCTTCCACCTTGTATAGGTGATAAATATAGCACCCATTGGAGAATGTATAGCTTGATTGTGCTTGTTAGTGTTGCAAAGCTATATTATATTGTGATCAATCGTTTGATTTATTATTACAAATTTCAGGGGAGTCCTCTCAAATGTAAACCAACATATAACTTTGTAAACAAACTATCATCTATATACTAATTGACTTGGTTTGACTTTGACCGTATTTATCTTATATGTTCACTTCAGGGTTATGTGAGACACCTCGTTTCACTTCAAGGTTATGTGAAACACCATGTCCTTAGAAATAATATGGGAAATGCTGTGGGTACTGGTCCGTCATCCAAATAGTATCTAGTTGCGCCCCTTGCCCAAATCCCCATGATTTGGACTTCAACTTATTGACCATTTACTACAGTTATTAACATAAGCGTGCCCCTTGTCTCACTTCAGAATTATGTGAGACGCCTCGTCTCACTTCAGGGTCATGTTAGACAACTCGTTTCACTTCAAGGTTATGTGAAACACTGTGTCCATAGAATTAGGGGAATGTTATTCGGTACAGGTCATACTTTAATTCTTTGCTTATTAACATAGATAGATTATTTATATAAGTCTTTACTTTTGTTCTTACTATCTGTGCTTATTAATTTATCCTATGTCTTAACATAAGCTTCACTTTGATCTATTTCTTATTATAACTTACGTTATAATCATGCTTATTACATAACCCAAGTTCTAATTGTAAAAATAAGCTTCTTTCATCTTATACTCATTTTATTTATAATTTTAAGTTATAACTAAGCCAATTATCTTTAATTTATCCAATTCTAACATCAACATCCTAATTAGGCTCAATTTCTGTCTTATTTCCTTTTTTATTACACTCTTTATAATTTACACCTTATCTTCCGTTATTTCAATATTCTTATAATTTTAATCCATATTCGCGTTTAGTCTATTCTAATCCATACAAGAAGAAGAAGGAGAAATAAAAGAAAACTGAAAATAGAAGGAAATCCAAAGCGTAGAAAAAGAATGTAAATTACGCATAAATAACAGTAAATAAATCAAAATACTGTGAATAAAGTGTAAATAAATGGAAAAGCTATAATTAACAGAAATTAACTGAAAAGAATAGCTAAAAGAAATAGACCGAAAATAATTCTGAAAACTGTAAATAAACTACTAAAAAGGTCATTCCAAAAATCGTAGTAAAACTATAACTATTGGAAACCCTATTATTTTAAATTACTTAAAAATCTAAATAATTACAACCACTCACCTATGGTCCTAAACTCTTCCCTTTTGATCTTCGTGGATCAACTGAGGATATTAAAATATTTTGTTAAAAAGATTCTGTTCTTGGACAATTATTCTTTTTAGCGTCCTTCTTGAAAAGTTAAACCCAAGCCGAGGCCAACAAAGATCGAACAACCAGAGTCGAAGCCGAAGCCAACAAAGAATCGAGCGAGGTTAAAATCGAAACCTTAGCAGCGGCCATTTTTTCGTTTGTTTTGTTTAGGGTTTCGAAGAGAAGTAAATGGATATAGGGGAACGGTTTTCCTTTTAGATAATTATCACGGCCCAAAAATAAAAAGGAAACATGGGCTAAAATTTTATTTAAAGTCCACTTAACCCGTAACAAATTTTTAAATGAATTTCAACCCGGTTAAAAACTCCCAATGGCAATTAGCCAGCAACATTAATCGTCTTGTAACGATAATTAACCAGTGCAAAACCCTGCGTTGTTATACTAGGAGCCACTGGATGGAACATGAATGGACCAGATGAGCTAAAACAATGAAACAGAAGTGAAAAAATCGCATCGCCTTAAAATAAAATTTTACTTCGCTTCATACATTGGGTGGGTCGATCGCCGGGTCGACCTTCACCCCCCTAGGTCGGTCGGCAGGTTGACCTAGGTAATGGTTAGGTCGACCTAGGCCATATATATATATATATATATATATATATATATATATATATCTCTTCAATTTCTTGTTTGACTCGTATCTAGTTCATATTAGCTTGGATTCTGTCATTCTATATATAGAAATTGATCAGAAAATTACCGCGAACACAATGGTGCAACTCCCGTGGCTCAATTTTGACAATTTCACAAATTTATTTTATCATTTAATTAACGAATTAATTATTATGGGTTAAATTTCGAGTTGTTACATACAACCTGAAAATGTTTGTTAATAATTATGTATCCATCACAAAACCTGTATACATATGTATAATGAGCAGAGTATGTTAGGATTTTAATATACTTTAGGATGATTAATCATGAAATCCTAAATCTGAATGGATAACCCATATTGATTTGTTCGAGAAGAAATCAGATAAAAGTAAACGAGTTAGTGAAAGTCATATCCGAATTTATGGTTGGTGATTGGAAAAGTAATTTTGGTTCGGTTTTCCATATTGACACAAGCTCTAAATCTAATTTTTGATCTGAATCCATAGTTGCTGCTTTAATAAACCATTTAATTTTAAATTACCCTAAGGGTTTTACTTTAGTTTTGCATCCTATTACGGTCATTATAAAATTTAACTTAGATTAAATCAACTTGAACCAATATTTTTGCTTGTATGAACCCAATTTGTAAATCATCTGATTTATCTATTTTAGTTTGTGATTAAACTTACAAAATTCAAATTGAACCTAGATATACGTATATCATGATCATATCGGTACCAAAATAATATAATAAGATTTAAACAAGACTCACTTGCTTGACCTCCCTCTAAGCTTCTAAATTTCTGAAATGCAAACACTGTCTTCCCTACACGGGATTGTAGCCCCCTAAAACCTTCGAGATTCACCTCCCAAATTATGTAGAACTATAATACTTGTAACGACCTGGTATTTTGGACCATTCGAATCGACAATGTCGGACTTGAATAGTTCAAAATACCAAATTGTTAATTTAAATTTTGCAAACTCAGCATATAGAGTAAATAAATGAATCACAGAATCATGGATACAGAGTAGAATAATAATGCACAGCGAAATAAATGAATAGTAGTTCATAAAGCTACTATATAAACATCAGAGTTAGAAATAAAATACAACAGAATATCTCAGATGCAGTGAAGTCTCCAGTACGAGCAGATGACTTCTCTGAACCAATCAACTGGATGACTAAAATGGTAGATAGCTGGATCTTCAAGCAAAGCTCCAACTTCGAAGGTGAGTCTCAAATGCTGTATCACTCAGTCTGACTCGAGCGTAAAGCAAAACACAAAAAAACACTCGAGTCATAATTAACATTTTTATATCTATAAATCCAACTCAAGTGAAATATCAACTGAAATACAAGTAACTTAAAGGATGTTTGGGATAACCATCCCCTAAGGATCTACAGAACTATCTACAAGGTAGAAATATACACTATAACACCGTGGTCCTTTCAAATTAATTTATATTTCAAAACCAAAATATCATTTTCACTTCAATATAAGAATAGTTGTGTCTATATATATAGATTTTGAAATTTTTTATAAACTAAAGTATTTATAATTTCCTCAAGTTTCACCGATCACTTCAAAAATCAACTCGACTTTCCTATTCAGATTAAATTCAATCCCAGGTTTCAATTTCCATTCAATTTAGTCTTCTAAAGAACAAATTCAAATTTTATCAATTTCAAATACAGATTTGAATCATAATTTAACTATTTAAGTCCTGTATTTCAAAGCTTCAACATTTCAAACTAAACCTAACAGTTTCATAGAGCTCTTGATTTAACTTCATTATTATTTATTCTTGAAATATCCACTCAATTTACTTATATCGCCTTATATTACAATTCATTATATTTGCCTTCAATTTCTTTAAATGTGAATATTCATTGAATCACTAAAGTCAAAGTTATGTTATGAACTATATTTTAAGTTTTCAAATTCAATAAGTTTCGAATTTGATTTAATTAAACAAAATTATTAATTAAATACCATTCCAATCAATTCAACTTTATCTTCCGTAACATATACAAACATTGGAAATCTATTTAAAATAAAATACTTAAACATATTCTATTAATTAAATCAAACTTTATTAAATTAAAGTTTACTATTAAATCTACTTTACACTAAAAATATTTATATATAAAAATATTTCCAATATTAACTAAAACCCTACATTTCTCCTAAAACCATAGAAAATCATTTCAAAATATTTATATATGGACCAACGGCGTTTGTATATACTTCTGTCATATGGTTAAGTGATACGGATATTTATCATTTCAATCCGTAATTAAGTGTGTATATGTAACGACCCAGTATTTTCAACCATCCGTATCCGCACATTGTCGGACTTGAATTGTTCAAAATACTGCGTTGTAGAATAAATTTGGCAAAACTCAGAATATACAGTAAATAAATCAAAGAATCACATACACAAATATCAGAATCTCGCAGCGGAATATAACATAATACAGTGGTTCATGAAGCCACTTAAACTTTTCCGAACAGAATTACATTTTTAGTCTTTAATACAATTTAAACATATACAGATATAGAGTCTTCAAGGTCTTGAATTACGGAAAAGATAAAGACTGAAACAAGCTTCCAGCAGCAGGAATGATCTACGAGTGTCCTAGCTCTGGAGAAGAAACTGATGGTGCAACTCAGGCTGACCCGAGCGTAAAACAAAACAAAACACTCGAGTCAGGACATACATACTTATATAATGTAAGCTAAATCAAGTGTACTGTAATATAGAGCAAGTAACTTAAAGGATGCTTGGGACCGCCCATCCTCTAAGGATCCGTCAAACTATTTACTATGTAGTATATTGCGCTATTATAATAGTGTCTATTTATAAAATAAACATACTTTTTTCTTAGCATTAAGGGGTTACCCATATAGCCCTTAACACGTAATAGTCCCAGTAGTCCATCCAATATCATAGCTCCTCCTGATCGGGAAGCAACTAGAGGATACCACACGGGCTACGGGAGAAATCCAAACTCGTACAAGGCTCGATATGGTAGGTGACACGGCACAACTAGGCAATGCCAGGGTAGATATACCAATTACGCTTCCGGACCGATGGTAACGCGAAGCCGCAGCAACCGCCCACCTCGAACAATACTCCCAAATCAAAGGGTGCACCCAAACAATCACATAAGCAATAGAATGGTATACGAAGAAGTGCGTTCGATCAGAGGAGCTACCTCATTAATCCGTCAATCGCTCCTGTTTTAGCCACCTTAAGCCAACTCACGGGAGTCGGGTCCACGTATTACCTTTCAAGAAACCGTCACCACCATCCTACTTCATTCTGGAATCTCCACCGCGTACACGGTTAGTCAAAGTGGTTTTCGGTATCGACAGAGAGTATGTCCATATCCGATCCCGGTCTCTTTGCCAACCCATCGTTATTATAACCCGTGGCCATTTAAAAGCAGTTTATACTTTAAAACCAGAATAATCATTTCCCTTTCAAACTATAAATATGATATCATTTTAAAACCCAAAACGATATGATATCGTTATATTCAAATTATAATTCTTTTCCAAAACTATACTGCTTAAAAATTTATAATATCTGGAAACCAAATATTTGACTTATATCTTCAAACATAATATTTTGGAAATTTTACTTTAAAACCATAACTCCCAAACATAATGGTTTGGACATTCAACGGTATATAGAATAAATGATTTAAGTTTATGGTTACTTTGTAAAGAAGATAATTTACATAGCTTTACAAATATATTTCTTTATTTAAAGTTTTAAACCATAATTTAAATATCACTTCGTGTTCCCCAAAACCATTACAATTCCTATATATATATCCAATTGGAGTATTACTATTCAAAACTAAGGTTGGGTTTTATTCTTTCAACAAATCAATATTTTATTATTTAGTCTTGAATATTCCCATAAATCCCATAAATAAAATTCCAAATTTTAGCCATTAAATATTTTCAAAATTTACTTAATACTAGAATATTCATCTTATATTTATTAAGAAAAATCCAGTTATAAATATCATGTCTTAAGTTTTTCCAAAACTTAACCTAAAATAAAATTTATCAAATTCCATAAATTTTAAAACAATCAATTCTAGACTCTGTAGCACTTATGAAATGCTACCTAAAGTTACTAGCCCAATTTCAAAAGACAGCATTTAAATGCTGTAGTAGATTGTTTAACTTAATAAATAATTCCAAATATAACTTATTTATTTATATATATATTTCTTAACTGAAATCTTATTCTTTCAAAATCCAGATTTTCCAAAATAAGTTATATTCCATAATTTTATTCAAATATTTATTTATTTCTTTATTTATAACTTATCCAAAATCAAAATAAAATCTTTTGAAGATAAAAAATCAAATATTTAACTTCCAAAATAGTTATAAATATTTCAGAAAATATTATAAAGACCACGGGCCTGTATATAGTTTTCTAGCCTAGGTCAAGTGATACGGATGTATATCATTTCAACCCGTAATTTACAAACCCCGGGTTCTATCATTTCAAACCCGCAATCCCAAGTTATCAGTTAAACAGTTAACAGCAAAATTTGACAGTAATAATCATTTAGGCCTATCATTTCAGCTCATACAAACTAAATTTAACAGGGAACTGGCAGTGGTGATTTAAGCAGTAAATAGACAATAATATAATATAACTGCAGAAATAATACAACAGATAACAACTGATATGGTGTCAATTAAAAAGGGGTTCATCATTCTACATCATACTATAGACAGATAATAGTGAAATACAAATTTACACCACAAATTTACACATACACTTGTAATAATTTACTAAAATATAAATACGTATGTCTGGTGAGAAATACTCACCTGAGAATTTGCAGAAAATTTGAATTTCAAAATGACGATTCACCGGTAGAGACCGACAGAGGGTAACGATAAAATTTCTCGGATGTCGCCTAGATTCAAATCTAGAACAAAATAAAATATAGGATACGCGACTTTAGAAATTACGGTCAAAGGAAAGATAAAATAGAACGAGAATGGTTTGACTTGCTCGACCACTCCACCGTGTAATATGACCAAAGTGTACCCAAAATGTGAACCGGGCTAACACAAAAATCCAAAATAAAATTTCCTAAAGACGAACTAAGGTAAAATGGTGGGGTTTCCTATTATATGTCGGGACACATACACATGTACACGTGCACGAGTTTTCCTTTCTTTGCTCGCGCCAACATTTTAGTTCAGCCTAACTTACTTCAACTTAGATTTACACATAATTTTACATTCATCCCATTATTACTACAATTTCCATGCTTCGAAATTCAACATACAGAAACTCCCAAAATACAAGACTTCCCAGTTCAACTTCACCAGTCATACACCCAACTACCCGAGCCAAGAACAATGTCACTTCGAGCTTATCCCACCATTTCTTCGAGAAAATTTCCTATCTGCTTCGAGAAATATGCAAGGCCTTTCTATCACTACCCTCACTACTCCAGTTCATCTTACTCAAATCAGTTGTGCACAGGGGCAAAACATGTACACAGAAATGCTTAAAAATTTCCTCTCAGACCCACACTTAGATTTGCAACTCTACTGACACTTGTTTGTTCTTCACCCAAAATTTGTTGCCTAAATCATTAAATCCAGAACCCAAATGCAAGCTACTCCCTGACCCCTGTGCATGTCTTACTGACACACTGTGCACAGCATGCACAGTCCCAACCCTCGCGTATAGGTAGACTACTCTATAAACTATTCTTTCAGCTACTTCTCGTCCATCAGGAAACAGCTACCCCCTCTTCAATCTTTCCCAGTCTTCTTCTTCTCTGAGTCTATGCATCATCCAGCTTTAGCTAATATAGTCTTGCTCACTGATGCTAATTCAACCCCCCCACTGATCTCTTGTATCACCCACTCCAGTCAGAGGGAAACTTGCACAACTCTATACTAAATGCAGACAAGTGACACAAGAACAAACTGGTATTGCACTTACACTTTTCTGCCGCCTACTATTCCTAGTCATTCAACTAAACACTTAGGCTAGATGGAGTTTACACACTAGACATGCTTTACTGACATGATATGGTCCTGATATCAATAAGTTGAAACCTATTCTTAGTAAACTCACATCCACGCAAATTATATACCAAAGTACATGCAGACTACAACCCAATCTGTTATCCATGTTTATGCAAACCAATCTACTCAAACAGAATGCAACTGGAAAACAAATCTCTGCCTATACTCCACTACTAAAGTTACACTTCTTTAATCATTCCAGACAAACCTCTGCAGGCTTTACAACTTCTCTATAATATAACTTCAGCCCAGATCTTCCTATATCCTACTGTATCATCCAAAATGGTGGTGTACGCAACTAATTCATAAATGCAAAAGGAAAGGTGATCAAGCAAACACGTTCCCTCATGTCAGGATTGCCTTCCCATGAAGTTGGCGTAAGCGGTACATAGCCCAGGCTTGGCTTCACCCCGGCATGGGATGGTGATTCATGAGGGGAGGAGTGGTAGTGATGGGTTGAAGTGGCCGAGCATAAGGTTGAAGGGGCAAGGCATGTCAGTAGAGAAATAAGATAGAAAGAAGAAGAGAGAAAAAATGTTACCTGGTGAGCACTCACAAGAACAGATAGGGGATGAAGGTAGCGCAAATAGATGTAAGGGAAATAAATTTATAGGCAAAAGGCTTTTGAATTCTAGAGGAAAAATAACGTATCAGTTACAAAAGAAATAAAGCAAGAAGGGGCCGAGAGTTACAACCTATATAAAGTTTGAAAATATGAAAATATACGTGCGTGATTTATGGTTTGTTTAATAATGGGTTTAAAGTATTAGTTACACGTTATGAATATATTAGCTTGCGTGATTTAAGCACTGAGATGAATGTACAGTGTAAAATTTGTTTGATAATTTTTAAATGCCAGATCAATGTTTGTCTCAGTTTTAAGGCAAATGCTTGTACACGTGATATAAGCTTTTGGCAGTTCAAACTGGATTAATGCATTCGTTGATTCTTTAGACCTGAAAACTATTGATATCCAATTTGTTGTAAACAACAGTGTGATATTTGAAGGCTGATTGTTTCCAATTAAAACACGCATTGATTTTGGTTTTATGGCTTGCGTGATTATAGTCTGGTAACAGATGAAAAATAGAGGCAAGAGCACGTGTGCACGGTTTCAGGTTTTCAAATGCATGTGAAAGGAAAAATATCAGAGAGCCAAAACATTCCAACGTTACATAAAAAAATACGTACTTTAATTTCATCATCTTGATTTTGGTTTTGTTATCAACATTTAAGAAGATAAATGTTTATGCTTAGGTTTGGAAAAACGTATATAACGTTATAAAACAATTGGTTCTTAACACGAAATAACGTTTGTTTTTAAAATCACTGACTGATAATTTATATCCAAAAATATTTAAAACTTGATTTTTACACTACGCTAAACAGACGCAGTCTAAAACATCAAAAATTTTCACAAAAATAACATTTTAAAAACACACGTTTTGTTACGTTGCTTATACCCTATAATTGACGCGTCTTTTGAACGCGAAATTTAACCGTTCAAACTTAGCTTAAATTTCTACAATTATTATTAAATTTTATTGACATACAAAATTTTATAAAATATATCTCCAATTTAAATAATTAAACTATATTGTTAAACACAATTTATATAAAATATATTTCAAAATTAAAATAATTAAAATAAAATAAATAGCTAAAACTAGGGCTGTTACACTCTCCCCCACTTAAGAACTTTTCGTCCTCGAAAAGGAACGAAAGAAAAGAAACAAAGGAAGATAAGCTAGATAAACAAGAACCTTTACCGAATAGTTCCGGATTTGAAGCACGAAGAAGATCCTGTAGAATTGGTTTTACCCTTTCAGTTTGACTGTCAGGCTATGGGTGCTCAGCGGTGCTCAGGCCCCGATGAGTAACAAAGATTTTCAAGATTATAGAAAGATTTCTAAACAGACTGGTAAAAGCAATAGTCTTCCCAATCCGTAGTAGATAGGGAAACCAAGGACACTCAAAGATAGTTTGAAAATAAGTTAATAAATTTGAAATCATAATACTTTGAAAGTCATTAAAATTTATAGATATTATCATTTGGAAAATCATACTACCAGAATCATAACACTTTAAAAATAATCTTCATTTATTCAATTATAGATTTTCCAAAACATTTTATTTTGAGAAACAGCAGCACTTATAATATGCTATAGTAGATATGATAGTATTCCTAATCAGTTTATTATTGTACTTAACTCTTAATTTAACAATTAACTTAACCCATTATTTGAAATACCTATTTTATAAGATATTCCTTTAATAAGTTATACTTGAAATTTTTATTTGAAAACCAAAATCTCAATTCTCAAATTTTGATTATGAGGTTATTTAAATAAATTCCTTAAATTCCTTTTTCTTATTTATCTCACTTAATCTTTTATAACTAAAATTTAAGTGTATAACATTTATTATAACTACTCAAATTTTTATAAAATCCTTTTATTTTGTATATTATCCAATTACATTGCTAACTTTTGAAAATCAAGGTAAGTTACATTGAAATGAAATTGAGTATTATACAACTAAAACTTCCAAATTCAATTATGTCCCATTGGAGCTTTTTATTCAAAATTTTATTTTCCTTTTTATAAAAAAAAAATTTCTTTTCTTAAGATAAAATTTAAGAATTGAATTTCTGATTCCCTTTGAACCATTTAGAGATAAATAAATATATATACATAATATGTCAAATCAAATTTAAATTATATATCTATATATATTAAGTCATTTTTAGAAATTCAAATCAATTAAAATCTCAAAGTAACCCTGTAGCCAGACTACAGAAATGGTCTTTTCACTTCGAAACTCGAAGATGAATGTCGATGATGCTGCAGTCATCACCGAAATTATTTTCCAGCGACAAAGAGAAAAGCACTAAATTTTTAAAATTTTTTGGAAACAAATTTCTATACAAAAATACTTTTTACATCCTTTTAAAATTTAAACACAAGGTTCGAAATCATCAGAAATTGAATTCTCCAGTTTTTGTTTTAAATTCATTTCTGTTTCTAAATTGATTTATAACCATTTTTATATTCAATTATTTATTTAGACAAACACATGGTTTACAAAATCATTAATAAAATCAAAACTTTTATCTCTTGAAAAATAGTTAAATTAAAATTTTTTCAAAATTCTGAAAATTATACTCATTTATATAATATTAGCTTTATTTCAAATATAGGAATAAACTTCTCAAACCAGGATAGAGACTCAAATTTGATGAACTCCAATCAAATAGAATTCAAGATAGGTTGGAATCAGAAGATCTGATAATTAAATAACCGAATAGGGACTGGGTAAGTCTATATAAATCGCGGACAACTTTGACCTGGTCGACCGTGACTTAAAGAGTCGGGTCGATGTGGTTGAGTAAATCTATACTTGACCTGAAGAGATAGAGTTCAGAATAACCAAGGATACTAGCATATAAACCGAGGATAAATATAAATCCCTGGTGAATCAATGCTATTTGCAAAGGAGTTTCACTCCTTTATTAAAACAATGGCGAGACCGCCGATTCACTATAAAGATCATCTGAAGTGGAGTTATGAGACACTCCAGAATCTATAGTAGATGAAAAGTGAGGGACACGAATGAACTTTGGAACCGTAGGGGACGTTCCAAAATTCGAAAAGGAAATGGTTCAATCTCTAATGAAGGTGATTCTGTAAATCCAATTTACCAAATATTCTATGTTTTGCCTAGAGCCAAAGCTCTGATACCAGCTGTAACGACCCAGTATTTTCAACCATCCGTATCCGCACATTGTCGGACTTGAATTGTTCAAAATACTGCGTTGTAGAATAAATTTGGCAAAACTCAGAATATACAGTAAATAAATCAAAGAATCACATACACAAATATCAGAATCTCGCAGCGGAATATAACATAATACAGTGGTTCATGAAGCCACTTAAACTTTTCCGAACAGAATTACATTTTTAGTCTTTAATACAATTTAAACATATACAGATATAGAGTCTTCAAGGTCTTGAATTACGGAAAAGATAAAGACTGAAACAAGCTTCCAGCAGCAGGAATGATCTACGAGTGTCCTAGCTCTGGAGAAGAAACTGATGGTGCAACTCAGGCTGACCCGAGCGTAAAACAAAACAAAACACTCGAGTCAGGACATACATACTTATATAATGTAAGCTAAATCAAGTGTACTGTAATATAGAGCAAGTAACTTAAAGGATGCTTGGGACCGCCCATCCTCTAAGGATCCGTCAAACTATTTACTATGTAGTATATTGCGCTATTATAATAGTGTCTATTTATAAAATAAACATACTTTTTTCTTAGCATTAAGGGGTTACCCATATAGCCCTTAACACGTAATAGTCCCAGTAGTCCATCCAATATCATAGCTCCTCCTGATCGGGAAGCAACTAGAGGATACCACACGGGCTACGGGAGAAATCCAAACTCGTACAAGGCTCGATATGGTAGGTGACACGGCACAACTAGGCAATGCCAGGGTAGATATACCAATTACGCTTCCGGACCGATGGTAACGCGAAGCCGCAGCAACCGCCCACCTCGAACAATACTCCCAAATCAAAGGGTGCACCCAAACAATCACATAAGCAATAGAATGGTATACGAAGAAGTGCGTTCGATCAGAGGAGCTACCTCATTAATCCGTCAATCGCTCCTGTTTTAGCCACCTTAAGCCAACTCACGGGAGTCGGGTCCACGTATTACCTTTCAAGAAACCGTCACCACCATCCTACTTCATTCTGGAATCTCCACCGCGTACACGGTTAGTCAAAGTGGTTTTCGGTATCGACAGAGAGTATGTCCATATCCGATCCCGGTCTCTTTGCCAACCCATCGTTATTATAACCCGTGGCCATTTAAAAGCAGTTTATACTTTAAAACCAGAATAATCATTTCCCTTTCAAACTATAAATATGATATCATTTTAAAACCCAAAACGATATGATATCGTTATATTCAAATTATAATTCTTTTCCAAAACTATACTGCTTAAAAATTTATAATATCTGGAAACCAAATATTTGACTTATATCTTCAAACATAATATTTTGGAAATTTTACTTTAAAACCATAACTCCCAAACATAATGGTTTGGACATTCAACGGTATATAGAATAAATGATTTAACTTTATGGTTACTTTGTAAAGAAGATAATTTACATAGCTTTACAAATATATTTCTTTATTTAAAGTTTTAAACCATAATTTAAATATCACTTCGTGTTCCCCAAAACCATTACAATTCCTATATATATATCCAATTGGAGTATTACTATTCAAAACTAAGGTTGGGTTTTATTCTTTCAACAAATCAATATTTTATTATTTAGTCTTGAATATTCCCATAAATCCCATAAATAAAATTCCAAATTTTAGCCATTAAATATTTTCAAAATTTACTTAATACTAGAATATTCATCTTATATTTATTAAGAAAAATCCAGTTATAAATATCATGTCTTAAGTTTTTCCAAAACTTAACCTAAAATAAAATTTATCAAATTCCATAAATTTTAAAACAATCAATTCTAGACTCTGTAGCACTTATGAAATGCTACCTAAAGTTACTAGCCCAATTTCAAAAGACAGCATTTAAATGCTGTAGTAGATTGTTTAACTTAATAAATAATTCCAAATATAACTTATTTATTTATATATATATTTCTTAACTGAAATCTTATTCTTTCAAAATCCAGATTTTCCAAAATAAGTTATATTCCATAATTTTATTCAAATATTTATTTATTTCTTTATTTATAACTTATCCAAAATCAAAATAAAATCTTTTGAAGATAAAAAATCAAATATTTAACTTCCAAAATAGTTATAAATATTTCAGAAAATATTATAAAGACCACGGGCCTGTATATAGTTTTCTAGCCTAGGTCAAGTGATACGGATGTATATCATTTCAACCCGTAATTTACAAACCTCGGGTTCTATCATTTCAAACCCGCAATCCCAAGTTATCAGTTAAACAGTTAACAGCAAAATTTGACAGTAATAATCATTTAGGCCTATCATTTCAGCTCATACAAACTAAATTTAACAGGGAACTGGCAGTGGTGATTTAAGCAGTAAATAGACAATAATATAATATAACTGCAGAAATAATACAACAGATAACAACTGATATGGTGTCAATTAAAAAGGGGTTCATCATTCTACATCATACTATAGACAGATAATAGTGAAATACAAATTTACACCACAAATTTACACATACACTTGTAATAATTTACTAAAATATAAATACGTATGTCTGGTGAGAAATACTCACCTGAGAATTTGCAGAAAATTTGAATTTCAAAATGACGATTCACCGGTAGAGACCGACAGAGGGTAACGATAAAATTTCTCGGATGTCGCCTAGATTCAAATCTAGAACAAAATAAAATATAGGATACGCGACTTTAGAAATTACGGTCAAAGGAAAGATAAAATAGAACGAGAATGGTTTGACTTGCTCGACCACTCCACCGTGTAATATGACCAAAGTGTACCCAAAATGTGAACCGGGCTAACACAAAAATCCAAAATAAAATTTCCTAAAGACGAACTAAGGTAAAATGGTGGGGTTTCCTATTATATGTCGGGACACATACACATGTACACGTGCACGAGTTTTCCTTTCTTTGCTCGCGCCAACATTTTAGTTCAGCCTAACTTACTTCAACTTAGATTTACACATAATTTTACATTCATCCCATTATTACTACAATTTCCATGCTTCGAAATTCAACATACAGAAACTCCCAAAATACAAGACTTCCCAGTTCAACTTCACCAGTCATACACCCAACTACCCGAGCCAAGAACAATGTCACTTCGAGCTTATCCCACCATTTCTTCGAGAAAATTTCCTATCTGCTTCGAGAAATATGCAAGGCCTTTCTATCACTACCCTCACTACTCCAGTTCATCTTACTCAAATCAGTTGTGCACAGGGGCAAAACATGTACACAGAAATGCTTAAAAATTTCCTCTCAGACCCACACTTAGATTTGCAACTCTACTGACACTTGTTTGTTCTTCACCCAAAATTTGTTGCCTAAATCATTAAATCCAGAACCCAAATGCAAGCTACTCCCTGACCCCTGTGCATGTCTTACTGACACACTGTGCACAGCATGCACAGTCCCAACCCTCGCGTATAGGTAGACTACTCTATAAACTATTCTTTCAGCTACTTCTCGTCCATCAGGAAACAGCTACCCCCTCTTCAATCTTTCCCAGTCTTCTTCTTCTCTGAGTCTATGCATCATCCAGCTTTAGCTAATATAGTCTTGCTCACTGATGCTAATTCAACCCCCCCACTGATCTCTTGTATCACCCACTCCAGTCAGAGGGAAACTTGCACAACTCTATACTAAATGCAGACAAGTGACACAAGAACAAACTGGTATTGCACTTACACTTTTCTGCCGCCTACTATTCCTAGTCATTCAACTAAACACTTAGGCTAGATGGAGTTTACACACTAGACATGCTTTACTGACATGATATGGTCCTGATATCAATAAGTTGAAACCTATTCTTAGTAAACTCACATCCACGCAAATTATATACCAAAGTACATGCAGACTACAACCCAATCTGTTATCCATGTTTATGCAAACCAATCTACTCAAACAGAATGCAACTGGAAAACAAATCTCTGCCTATACTCCACTACTAAAGTTACACTTCTTTAATCATTCCAGACAAACCTCTGCAGGCTTTACAACTTCTCTATAATATAACTTCAGCCCAGATCTTCCTATATCCTACTGTATCATCCAAAATGGTGGTGTACGCAACTAATTCATAAATGCAAAAGGAAAGGTGATCAAGCAAACACGTTCCCTCATGTCAGGATTGCCTTCCCATGAAGTTGGCGTAAGCGGTACATAGCCCAGGCTTGGCTTCACCCCGGCATGGGATGGTGATTCATGAGGGGAGGAGTGGTAGTGATGGGTTGAAGTGGCCGAGCATAAGGTTGAAGGGGCAAGGCATGTCAGTAGAGAAATAAGATAGAAAGAAGAAGAGAGAAAAAATGTTACCTGGTGAGCACTCACAAGAACAGATAGGGGATGAAGGTAGCGCAAATAGATGTAAGGGAAATAAATTTATAGGCAAAAGGCTTTTGAATTCTAGAGGAAAAATAACGTATCAGTTACAAAAGAAATAAAGCAAGAAGGGGCCGAGAGTTACAACCTATATAAAGTTTGAAAATATGAAAATATACGTGCGTGATTTATGGTTTGTTTAATAATGGGTTTAAAGTATTAGTTACACGTTATGAATATATTAGCTTGCGTGATTTAAGCACTGAGATGAATGTACAGTGTAAAATTTGTTTGATAATTTTTAAATGCCAGATCAATGTTTGTCTCAGTTTTAAGGCAAATGCTTGTACACGTGATATAAGCTTTTGGCAGTTCAAACTGGATTAATGCATTCGTTGATTCTTTAGACCTGAAAACTATTGATATCCAATTTGTTGTAAACAACAGTGTGATATTTGAAGGCTGATTGTTTCCAATTAAAACACGCATTGATTTTGGTTTTATGGCTTGCGTGATTATAGTCTGGTAACAGATGAAAAATAGAGGCAAGAGCACGTGTGCACGGTTTCAGGTTTTCAAATGCATGTGAAAGGAAAAATATCAGAGAGCCAAAACATTCCAACGTTACATAAAAAAATACTTACTTTAATTTCATCATCTTGATTTTGGTTTTGTTATCAACATTTAAGAAGATAAATGTTTATGCTTAGGTTTGGAAAAACGTATATAACGTTATAAAACAATTGGTTCTTAACACGAAATAACGTTTGTTTTTAAAATCACTGACTGATAATTTATATCCAAAAATATTTAAAACTTGATTTTTACACTACGCTAAACAGATGCAGTCTAAAACATCAAAAAATTTCACAAAAATAACATTTTAAAAACACACGTTTTGTTACGTTGCTTATACCCTATAATTGACGCGTCTTTTGAACGCGAAATTTAACCGTTCAAACTTAGCTTAAATTTCTACAATTATTATTAAATTTTATTGACATACAAAATTTTATAAAATATATCTCCAATTTAAATAATTAAACTATATTGTTAAACACAATTTATATAAAATATATTTCAAAATTAAAATAATTAAAATAAAATAAATAGCTAAAACTAGGGCTGTTACAGTATATATATATATATATGTGTATATATATATATATAAATATATACGGGTAGATATCATTTCGACCCATGGTCCCAATTCAAATGAAAATCGCTTGAATTTGTTTTCAACCCATAACGATTTTCTCCTATTCTAAAGTCCATTCGGGTGTGTATCATTTCAACCCATAGTGAATTCTATACTAATAGGGACCTTGCAGAATGATAGCAGATAATAAAATAATAACATACATATATCATCAATAATAAATAAAATATGAACAACAGGATAGGGTCTCATATCCCACAGGTGAACAGTTACAGATAATAGCATATATAACGAAATAACTACAACATTATATTTCAATTATCGTTTCAATTGAAATCAAAATTAATAAAATACAAGAGCGTTAATCGTGAGTGATTGCTCACCTTTCGAGGCAAGAGATTTTGACGACTCGACAATATACGAATTGGATCACGATCTAGACCATCGAATAGTCCAAACAATAACTCAAAGCAAAGTAAGATTTGAACGCGAATTGGACGAACAAGGCTGATGATCAAGAATTGATAAAATGAATAAGAACTGGATCGATGAAGGTAAAAGGTATATAGGTGCATTTATATACTAAAGTCAAACATGTAAAATAAATTGTATGCTATAGTTAAAACAATATTTGTTATAAATTTAGTATCGACGAAATCAACTTAAGTCCAAAATAGTATGTATATATATAAACAAATATATATAAGATATTTATATATATACCACCCGCTACATTCATGTACTCAAATGTATACAGACCCATTATAAGTCTATGCAGACCCATCAACATACAAGTATAAGTTATATAGTAACCTTTATAATTCTATTATGACTCACACTTTAAAATATAACTGTAACTATTTATAACAAAATATATATAATAGGTTTTAGACTATGAATATATGCACAGCCTTTACAAAATATATGCACAGCCTTTTACAAAAATATATGCACAGCCTTTTAAATTTCCAAATACCTACAAATCCTTACTGCTATAAGCTAACACACACACTGTAACACGCAACTACTTAGATATGATTATTTATGTATTATTTTAAATATAAAGTAACGTGCCTATAACACAAATATAAACTTAAATACTAATATATCTTTACGTATTAGTTATGCGCATAATTACAGTGACATATGTAACTTACATTTTTATCAACAATAAAATTTATTACTGCAACCGATATATATAATAAATTTGAATATAACCAAGAGATTATAACATACTTTGTAATATAAATTGTAAATAAAAGATCTGAATGTAAAATCCATGTGTTAAAACACTTACATTAAAACTGTAAAATACATATACTTATATATATGTGAAAATATTATTTATATAAGACTTGTTGCAAAAAAAATGACCGATTTAAAAATAATGATATAAATCTAAATATATTCAGCTCTTACAATTATATATATAAACAAATATAGACCCTATATGTAAAATATGGCTAAATATGCACACATTGTCCTGTTTATGTAACCAATTGTATGTTGACAAGTGTGTATATAACAATTGTATATATAAGCTATTTACAAATCATCAGCGTACTATATATATAGATAAGACAACTTATAATAATTCGTATGAATTCATATATATAAGTATAAAATGGTAAACAGATTATAGCTTTTAACTTTTAGGTAAATACAACACAATATATTTATAATATAGATATTACCTTGTATAAAAGAATTTCAAAGGTTGCAGAGGAAAGGAGAAAGGTGGGGTTCGGAAAATAAAGGAGGAGGGAACTGCTATCTACAAGCATGCGAAATATTTATATATGGACCAACGGCGTTTGTATATATTTCTGTCATATGGTTAAGTGATATACATATATACATATATATATATACAGGTATATATCATTTCGACTCGTAATCCCAATTCAGTTCAAATGAAAATCGCTTAGGTTTATCATTTCAACTCATAACGATTTTCTCCTATTCTAAAGTCCATTCGGGTTTGTATCATTTCAACCCATAGTGAATTCTATACTAACAGGGAACTTGCAGAGTGATAGCTGATAATAAAATAATAACGGACATATATCATCAATAATTTAAATAAAATATAAACAACAGGATATGGTGTCATATCCCATAGGTGAATAGTTACAGATAATAGCATATATAACAAAATAACAACAACATTACATTTCAATTGTCATTTCAATTGAAATCAAAATTAATAAAATACAAGAGCGTTAATCGTGAGTGATTGCTCACCTTTCGAGGCTAGAGATTTTGACCACTCGACAAGATACGAATTGGATCATGATCTAGACCATCGAATAGTCCAAACAACAACTCAAAGCAAAGTAAGATTTGAACGTGAATTAGATGAACAAGGCTGATGATCAAGAATTGATAAAATGAATCAGAACTGGATCGATAAAGGTAAAAGGTATATAGGTGGATTTATATACTAAAGTCAAACATGTAAAATAAATTGTATGCTATAATTAAAACAATATTTGTTATAAATTTAGTATCACAAAATCAACTTAAGTCCAAAATAGTATATATATATGTATAAACAAAGATATGTAAGATATTTGTATGTATACCACCCACTCCATTCATGTTACTCAAATGTATACAGACCCATTATAAATCTATGCAGACCTATCAACATACAAGTATAAGTTATATAGTAACCTTTATAATTCTGTTATGACTCACACTTTAAAATATAACTATAACTATTTATAACAAAATATATATAATAGGTTTTAGACTATGAATAAATGCATAGCCTTTACAAAATACATGCACAGCCTTTTAAATTTCCAAATACCTACAAATCCTCACTGCTATAAGCTAACACACCCACTGCAACATGCAACTACCTAGATATGATTATTTATGTATTATTTTAAATATATAGTAACGTGCCGATAACACAAATATAAAGTTATGTACCATTATATCTTTACGTATCAGTTATGCGCATAATTACAGTGACATATGCAACTTACATTTTTATCAATAATAAAATTTATTACTGCAACCGATATATATAATAAATTTGAATATAACCAAGAGATTATAACATACTTTTTAATATAAATTGTAAATAAAAGGTCTAAATGTAAAATCCATGTGTTAAAACACATACATTAAAACTGTAAAATACATATACTTATATATACGTGAAAATATTATTTATATAAGACTTGTTGCAAAAAAATGATCGATTTAAAAATAATGATATAAATCTAAATATATTCAGCTCTTACAATTATATATATAAACAAATATGCAGACCCTATATGTAAAATATTGATAAATATGCACACATGCTTCCGTTTATGTAACCAATTGCATGTTGACAAGTGTGTATATAACAATTGTATATATTAGCTATTTACAAATCATCAGCGTACTATATATATGGATAAGACAACTTGTAATAATTCGTATGAATTCATATATATATAAGTATAAAAAGGTAAAATAGATTATAGCTTTTAACTTTTAGGTAAATACAACACAATATATTTACAATATAGATATTACCTTGTATAAAAGAATTGAAAAGATTGCAGGGGAAAGGAGAAAGGTGGGGTTCGGAAAATAAAGGAGGAGGGGACTGCTATCTACAAGCATGCGAAATAATTTTTTTCAAAGAGAACAAAATGAGCAGTTAAATAGAGAAGAAGGCCACTTATATCCTTTGTTGTATTCTCTCACAAGCAACACCAGATGACTGAGAAGAGAAGTGAAAGGACAAAGACAACGTATAGATTTATATTGTGAATATCAAGGCCAAAAGTGAATAAATATAAAGGTGAATAAAGTGGGCCATTTAAAATTTAATGAATGCAAAGTAACGTATAACGTTTTATGAACGCAAAAATAACGTACCGATATAAATGTAAAGTAACGAATATAGAAAAATTCAAGCGCAAATAAATGAAATGAAACGTACACAAATAAATGAATATGAGAAAAATGAAGATGAAGGGGGAAAGAAATAAACTATTTATGGGCGATGAATTTATAAAAGGAACCATGATGTGTACAAAAATTGAAACGAAAACGTACACAAATAAATGAATATGAGACAAAGAAGATGAAGGGGGAAAGAAATAAACTATTTATGGGCGATGAATTTATAAAAGGTACCATGATGTGTACAAAAATTTAAACGAAAACGTACACAAATACATGAATATGAGACAAATGAAGATGAAGGGGGAAAGAAATAAACTATTTATGGGTGATGAACTTATAAAAGGAACCATGATGTTTACAAAAATTAAAACGAAAACGTACACAAATAAATAAATATGAGACAAATGAAGATGAAGGGGAAAGAAATAAACTATTTATGGGCAATGAATTTATAAAAGGAACCATGATGTGTACAATAATTGAAACGAAAACGTACACAAATAAATAAATATGAGACGAATGAAGATGAAGGGGAAAAGAAATAAAATTTATGGTAACAGTCTATTCCCTTGATTTCATGCAAATTTATTTTCAACAATTCTTAACTGATTTGGGTTTAATAGAATTACATAAATAAACTTTCATATAATTAATTGAAAATTTACCATTTGCTATATTTAATTATACGTAATCCAAATAATTTTTTTCTTTTCTTTTCAAAATTTTATTATTAATAATTTCTCAAAAATCCAATTCAATACGTTATAAACCAATTAAAAATTGCTAAAATTTTATGGGTCGTTACAATACTTGTCCTCTTCTTTATTTTTTATAACAATTTCATAAAATTTTATCAAGTATTATGGAAGTTATGGTTGATCAAAGGTAGAGGTTTTGTAACTTTGAAGAGAAGGAAAAATAAAGTAGTTGTGTTTACGCAAATGAATCTACGTATTCTCTTATAAATATTGGAGGGAAATTCTTAAATTTGATTATTTCAAACCCAAAATCCATTTAGAATCACAAACCTATTTTTTTCATATATCCCTTATATGGTCTCCTTTTTAGAGTCAATCAATCAAAACGACAAGCTCTATGCAATGATACAATCCTCGTTACCAAATTCCAAAGTTTGTAAAATGATTTTTTATTTTTTTACCTTTTTTTTAATTAAAGTATCACATTTATTAATTTAAAAATTATTATTAAATTTATGAGGTATTACATAAAATGTATATTATCAAAGGTATAGTTATCGAGCATCTAAAACGTATCTTATCGAAGGTATATCTATCTAGCATCTAAAACATACAGTACCGAAGGTATAACTATCGAGCATCTAAAACGTATATTATTGAAAGTATAAATATCGAGCATCTAAAATGTATGCTATTGAAAATGTAAAATGGAAATTTAGTATTTATTTTTAAAACCGATTTTTTTCTTCTTAAAGGAATTAGTTTTGACCAAATCTTTCCATATGTTGAATTTTCTTTCATAAAACCCTTTTTTTATTTCTTTTCAGAAATGTTTCGGCAAATATTTTTCCTTTACTTAAAAAATTAATTAATTCCTAAATTATTTAATTATATGTCGTTTTTAGCCAATTTTCCATTCATCGAATAACGACTCATATTAATTCAAACATAGATGGGAAAAATCTCAAATAATTATCAAAAATTGAATTTTCTATCTTCCATCATATGTAAAAGTTTCAAAGAGAAATAGTTAATTTTCATATTTTGAGTAATTGAAACCCAAAATTTTATCTTTTTCAATTGAGTGTTATACATAATATATCAAAATTTTAAATCATTTGGAGATCATTATTATTGATTTAAATCCAAAAACCCTCATTTTAACTTCTTTATTTCACATGTAACATTCTTAAAACCATTTATATGGATATCTTAATGAAAACTACGCTTTATCATCATAAAACACCTTGGGTCTAACCAAATCCAAGAATCGAGAGCCTAAAAACGTATGGATAATAATATTATTCACCTTGATTAGTTTAAGTATGGAGAGAGTTAGCCATAAGTCTCCTTCTTCAAACAATATCTTTTCTCTTCCTTTAGTTTTGGAGAATTTCAATGGAGTTTTCTCTCCTTTCATTTTTATTATTTTAGTAATGAATATAAGAGAGAGGTAGAGGGGTTGGAGAATATATTAAGTGGGTTGGATCATAATTTCTCCCTTATTCTAAAGTGTCATATCTTCTTTTGAAATTATAGACATCAAAAATTATGTCTCATTAGTTATTTTTTCCTTTAATTATTTATAATAAAGTGTATCAGAGACAGAGGTGTTACACACCAAATATAGCATATATTCCTTCTCTACAGAACTCAACACCCAATGCTATGACTTTATCTTCTCCACATTGTAATGTTTCAACAATGACAACCAAACCAACTGCCTAAAACCTCAATGGCTTTAACAACAACTCAACCTTGCAAGAGGTGTAGAGCTCACACACAGACATCATGATTACCATGTTGTAGAAACCCATTTGAACCATCAGTCGCTTGAAAGGTAGTCGGTGTGTTCAATTAGGATATTGGCCCATCAAATGCTTCGTTCAGTAATCTAGGTAGCACTACAGTAAATGAACCATGCATATAGGCAACAGGTGTGTACTTGGAAGTATCAAAGCTTAACATAAATGACTTTGAGTTATTATAGTTATCCAACAAATGGTAGTGCCATTAAGCTAAACAAAAATCCAGTCTTGCATGATCAATCCAAGCATATAGACGAACAATTTCACTTTCTCAGAGTTCTTACAAAAGGATATATTGTTGAAATCGAGATTAAGTTGCACACCTGAGGACGAAGCCACTGAAATTGGAAGAATTTCATCAGTTTTATGATGAACTAGGATTGTGTATTGTCCTTGAAGCTAATTGTCTGCCAAGATAAATAAGTTCAAGAGGGTGTAAGTGGTTGTTTGAGTGTAGAACTGTTTCTTGTTAGAATAAAGGCCAAGTTTTTATGTTTATTATCAAGTTTTTCTTCTTCTTCGACTTCTTCGGGTAGTTGTTACCACTGGCACTAAGGATGATACAAGCTTTTGTGGGCTTTTACTCTCATTCCAATTAGTGTGGATGTATAACTATATATGTTTCAAGTTCGTATCGACAAAATCAAGAAATTTTCTTTGACTTTTCTTCTTTCAGTTCTGATAACCAAGTAACCTTCACATGTGTAGCTCTTATCATTTGTTTTCTTTTTCAGCTTGCGTTGGCATATGAGAAGTATTCTTTCTATTTTCTGAATAACTTGCGTTCCGATGATATGGATTGACCTGAAATGTGAGAAAATCTTCATTTATATCTTTCACGAATGAGCATTGTTAAAATGGAAGCAAAAAAGAATAGCAGAATGTAACACACAGCAAACAGCAAGAAGGCAGAAATATAATGCAAGGACAATAACGGTCCATCATCCAAAAAGACTGCACCAGCCGGGAATCGAACCCGGGTCTGTACCGTGGCAGGGTACTATTCTACCACTAGACCACTGGTGCCATGTGTAAAAGTTGTTAAAATTATTTTTTAAACCAGAAATTATGTTTTCTTCATAATCTTTTCATCTACAGGTAATTCAAGTACCTACTACAAATAATTTAAAAATCAGTTATTATGTTTAAGCAGTTGCGTCTTATTTTAATTCCAAGATACGTGAAGTTTGAAGATTTATGAAGAGAATTAGAACAAGATGGGTTTTTCTTCCTTTGTCAATTTTTACGGATATAAACTGGTAATTTTAATTGGAAATATGATTGTTGCTAATATTCTATTCCTATAATTGTAAGCATCAGTGTAGAGGTAACATCATTAATGTAGGTGATTTGTATTTGGGTTGTCTTTTTCTTAGATTTGCATAAATAATAAGCATGTGTAATATATAAGTTTAAAATTTAGATCAGTAGAAGCGTGCATGTATACAATCTGACAATGTTTGTTAACAAATATGTATCCATCACAGAACCTATATACATATGTATAATGAGAAAAATATACACAAAATAAAGTTGGTTTTATATCATATATCTTCTTAAAAGTTATTGGGCCTTAATGGCGAGCAGTTTCAGGCATTAATGGCGAGCAGTCTCAGGCGATTTTCGCTTCCTCTCCGTAACCATCCTGTTTCAGGTCCTTTCGCCGCTCCCTCCCCCTCCATCTTCGCCTTACCGTCCGTCCTTCCTTTTCGCCCTCCTCTCTCCCTATGCCCTCGAAGAGGTTATCGCGATTTTCGAAGAAGTCTTCAAATCTGTTACGTGTTTCTGGCAAGCACGTTGTTCCTGCTTCCTCTAGTTCGAATCATGTCTGTGATTTGCCTAAGATGGTGCTCGATTATCCTTTGTCCGGTATTATGTCAGACTTCATTTCTCCAGTCTCGTCTGCTCAATCTGTGCTTGGATCCATTCCAATTACTGGTACGTCCTCTTTGTCACCATTTTTAGCTGCTACTTCTGAGAATGCTTAATCGTTATTGGATGTGGGTCTTCCTGTTGACTCTATTAAGGATGTTGGATCTGAGTTTCCTGATTATTTAGTGGGTAAGCCTGACTCTATTAATTTAAATGTTAACCGTACTATTGTGGAGCCAAATGGCTGTGAGGTTGTTGCTGATGTCCGTGTTGACGCTGCGGTGTTCTGCAAGGCTAATTCTGGGGTAACCTTGGGTAGCACATCAGGTGCTTGTTGTATTGCCGATGACATTATTCCTATGACTGTTGTTTCCCAAGTTAATCCGTTGGTCCCTCCTTTGCCACGGCCTACATCCAAGTGGTCATCTTTGTTTACCAGCCAAGTAATGCGGTATTCATTCGCCTCGTCGCTTTGATATAGTTGAGAACGAGGGAGTGATGATTCCGCCCGTGGAAGTAATTGAGGCCGGCATGGATATTTGGAAAGAGCATTTGGTTGGTTTCTTTCTTGACTCCAATCCTCCCTATCACTTAGTTAAGTCGAGGTTCAATATGGCGCTGAAGCCTAGAGGTGGTTTGTCTGTTCACTATGATAATGAAATGTTCCTTTTTACGTTTTCACGTAGTGATGAAAGGCAACGTACTCTGGAAGCAAACCCTATCCTTATTGATGGAAAACCGTTCATTATCACTACGTGGAGTCCTTCTATGGATCGTGCGAGGGAACAAGTTTTATCTATTCCTGTCCGGGCCTATTTTTCTCATACTGCATCTATTCTCCAGCCTCTTATCGGGATTTACTGGCTTGCTGGTTTAGTTGGCAAGGTGATATGTTATGATGCTAATACTGTGGCCAGAAAGAAGCTTGTATATGCCAAAGCTCTAATTGAGATTACTCCTGACAAACCCTTGCCTATGGTTTTAAAGGTCAAATTAGATGAGAGCCATGTAGCTGAGGTCAGAGTTCGCTATAGTTGGAAACCTGAGATTTGCTCGTCTTGTCCGTCCTTTGGTCATTGTGCTGATGCCTATCCTGGTCCGGTTGTTCCCTTTGTTGACCGGATTCCTCTTCCTCGTCCTCCTATCCGAAAGTGGGTTAAGAAGGTTGCTCCTCCTATTCCCTTAGTTGTTGCGCCACTAGCACCCATTGTAGTCCCCCTATTGTGGATCCTCCTGCAGTTTCGTCGGTATGCTTTGCTCCTACTGTTTCAATGCCTGCTTTAGCCCCATCCTTTGGATCCTTTTGCTTCCACTTATGATAACATTTCCTGGAACACGGATGAACGTGCTTGGGTTCACACTCCTTCCGATATGAGATTTTCGCCTATTATTTTTTATGCTTTTATTAGTGAGATTGGGGGCGAGAGTCGATACCTTATGTACCATATTGTGGGAGATGGTTTGTGCCTCACTACGGAAGGTGAGATTGGGGAGGAGAACAAAAGTAATTTTTTTGATGTCACTTGGGATAGGAAATTTCTTTACTCACCTGGCTCAGTTGGTTATGATCATCGTCTAGCTGCTCTCTTCTCAGGGTTTTCACATGTTATTGGACCATCTTCGGTTGATGGACGTGATTGTTCTTCCTCTTCTGAAGGAAGATTAGTTTTGTTGTATTAGTAGTTTAGACTTTTTTATCTAGCTCCTATTCTTTTAAAATTTCTCCTACTTAGTTGCTTTGTGCATGTGCAGAGCACCTGTTCTCCCATTTTTATACACAGCGGCACGACCCACTATAAAGCCAGCTAGCTTTGCTAAAAAAAAGTAATTGGGCCTTCCACCTTGTATAGGTGATAAATATAGCACCCATTGGAGAATGTATAGCTTGATTGTGCTTGTTAGTGTTGCAAAGCTATATTATATTGTGATCAATCGACTGATTTTGTTAGGATGTTATTACAAATTTCAGGGGAGTCCTCTCAAATGTAAACCAACATATAACTTTGTAAACAAACTATCATCGATATACTAATTGACTTGGTTTGACTTTGACCGTATTTATCTTATATGTTCACTTCAGGGTTATGTGTGACACCTCGTTTCACTTCAGGGTTATGTGAAACACCATGTCCTTAGAAATAATATGGGAAATGATGTGGGTACTGGTCCATCATCCAAATAGTATCTAGTTGCGCCCCTTGCCCAAATCCCTATGATTTGGACTTCAACTTATTGACCATTTACTACAATTATTAACATAAGCATGCCTCTCGTCTCACTTCAGAATTATGTGAGACGCCTCGTCTCACTTCAGGGTTATGTGAGACACCTCGTTTCACTTCAGGGTTATGTGAAACACTGTGTCCATAAAATTAGGGGAATGTTATTTAGTACAAGTCATACTTTAATTCTTTGCTTATTAACTTAGATAGATTATTTATGTAAGTCTTTACTTTTGTTCTTACTACCTGTGCTTATTAATTTATCCTATGTCTTAAAATAAGCTTCACTTTGATCTATTTCTTATTATAACTTACGTTATAATCATGCTTATTACATAACCCAAGTTCTAATTGTAAAAATAAGCTTCTTTCATGTTATACTCATTTTATTTATAATTTTAAGTTATAACGAAGCTAATTATCTTTAATTTGTCCAAATCTAACATCAATATCCTAATTAGGCTCAATTTCTGTCTTAATTCCTTTTTTATTACACTCTTTATAATTTACATTTTATCTTCCGTTATTTCAATATTCTTAGAATTTTAATCCATATTTGCGTTTAATCTACTCTAATCCATACAAGAAGAAGAACGAGAAATAAAAGAAAACTGAAAATAGAAGGAAATCTAAAGCGTAGAAAAAGTATGTAAATTACGCATAAATAACAATAAATAAATTAAAATACTGTGAATAAAGTGTAAATAAATGGAAAGCTATAATTAATAGAAATTAACTGAAAAGAATAGCTAAAAGAAATAGACCGAAAATATTTCTGAAAACTGTAAATAAACTACTAAAAAGGTCATTCCAAAAATCATAGTAAAACTTTAACTATTGGAAACCCTATTATTTTAAATTACTTAAAAATCTAAATAATTACAATCACTCAC
Source organism: Allium cepa (assembly GCA_030765085.1). Classification (NCBI taxonomy): domain Eukaryota; kingdom Viridiplantae; phylum Streptophyta; class Magnoliopsida; order Asparagales; family Amaryllidaceae; genus Allium; species Allium cepa. The sequence continues at coordinate 20,242,149 of CM060940.1, forward strand.
CTGTGGTCCTAAACTCTTCTCTTTTGATCTTCGCGGATCCACTTGAGGATATTAAAATATTATATTAAAAAGATTCTGCTCTTGGAAAATTATTCTTTTTAACGTCCTTCTTGAAAAGTTGAACCCAAGCAGAGAAAAACTAGAATGAGAAAAAGTGTTAGACCTAAGGTCTTATTTATAGGGGTAGAAGTGGATCTCAAACCGTTGGATTTGTGGATTGAACAGGATGCAACCACATCACAGGCTGAATAGGTGTGACGCCCCACCTCTATGCTCACAATAACAAAGAGTATTAAAAGAAATACTGTCTGTTATTACGAAGAATAAGGCTGGATAGGAGCGGTCATCCGTAGTTAGGCCTTACACTTGTATTGATTACCTCGATGGGAGTGGTATATATTTTTATTTTTATTCTCTTATTTATTTACTCCCATCGACATACCCAATTCCAGTATAAAACGAACTACAATGGTTCATAATAGTTTAGGACAATATATATATATATATATATATATATATATATATATATATATATAAAAACACAGATAAGCTAAATGTGGAAAACAGAGAATACAAAATCTCATACATACATACATACATTTATATATATATATATATATATATATATAACTGAAGTCAGTTACAATACATGTGATATAATACATGTGATACAACTACAACTGTCGACACTGGAAGTTTCATATACGTGTACATTATTGACAATAATATACATGAATACATATCATCCTATACTATGACAATGACTACTCCAAAAGATATAAAGAGACTTCATAGCTCAAGCAGCAACCCAAAGTAAGATATCAACAACCTGTAAATAACTCGGTCTGACCCGAGTATTAAATTCAAAAGAAAATAATACACGGGTCAGTCTAATTCAAACTCAGTATTAATGCACAGAAGCAATAATAATTAAATAACGAATAGACGATAGTCACAATAAATCTCACCTATCCAATCCTTTAATAAGGAAATCAGATAACGGTAAATATAACACGTAACCGTGTTAAACAACAAATCAGCAATTTCAATTATCAATGAAGATAAATGAAAGGATTATCAATGAAGATAATTTAGAAAACAACAGAATTGCCTAAATGGCAATTAACGACAAAACCTAATTATTAAACAAATAATTAGAAACTCATAATCTAATTATCAAAAAGATAGTTAGATATCAACAAAATCATCAAATCAAACCAAATCGAAATCCAATTTCAAAATATTGAATTGGACACACAAAACAATTCAAGCAATTGAAATATCAATTAAAACGTCAATTCTGATTTGGCTGCAGTACACGCTCGCGTGTACTGCCTCGTCAAAATCAGATATACACCTGAACCAAGCAGCAATAACAATATGTGCAGCGAAACTCGAGACAACCAGAAAATATGCAAACAAAATATGCAGTGCCAACTCGACTAGCAGGTTCAAGTAGACCAGTGAATAATATAATGGTACAGATACAATGTTCAAATTCAACAAAACATCTACACCAGTGAATGTCGAAGAAACCAGACCTGGAAACATATTGATATGACCAAAGATATGTATAATGGAATCTGACTCAAGATTTAGTTCAATGTAGTTGCAGTGAAGACTACAAGAACAAAACAAGCACCTGTTCAATATGCAATGTAACCAGAACCCAAAGTACACAAAACAGTGGCATGCCAAAACAAAAACAGGTCTGGCATCAAAGTGTATAAACAGTGAACTACAATGAACCAGACAAGCTTGCATAATTAAATCAATGAAGTAGTGTCAGTGACAGCACCGAAGTAAAAGTCAATGCTGATAGCAACAAAGTTTCAAATATGCAGTGACAACAAATGCATAGCTACAACAATGAAGAACTACTCCAGACGGAGATGTACAAGATGATAGCACATACATACATACACGAACACGTATATTGGCAGTGAACATGTGAAAATCAGGCTACAGCAAAAACAGAGTCAACACAAAGGCTACAGTATGGCAAAAATGCACAGATCACACTCGAGTACACTGTCTCGAGGCAATGCTTAGTGCACAGTATACATATGAACCAAGTTCATATGTACAACAACACGAACACATGCCAGTGAAATGGCGCAGGCAACAAATAAATCAAATCAGAGTCGAGCAGTGACAATGGTCAACATCAAACATTATCGCATAAACAAAGTCGTTGCAGAAGTCACCAGCAAAATCAATCAAAAACAGTTCTAAAATTTTCAAGTGCGGTTTAACATAAACAAGACCAAATGGCCGAAGTCTTTAGAAATTCACGGAACAAGTCAAAAATCGCAGTCATTCAAAGATAATAAAGTGGCCGAACAAAAATTCAACCAATTTTTAGGGATTCGATTGTCGAAACCCCAATTCACCAAATCACTAAAATTCAAAGCAGCTGTTAATGGCCGATGACATAAGCAACTGTTAATGGCCCATGACATAAAACCACAGGTACAATCGAACAAGGTCGAAAGTCGAACAAAATCAAAATCGTTACAGCATACCCATCAAGCCAGAGATTTATCAAAATACACGAAATCGATAAATTTAGTGAAATCACTAACACGAGACAAAATCGAACAGACGAAACACTTTACTAAGTTTGAACTACAAATGTGAGTGAAAATGAAAATCACTCACCTTATTATAAGAACCCCATCTCCAAATTGCAGCCGAATCAAAGATCGAACAACCAGAGTCGAAGCCGAGGCCAACAAAGAATCGAGCGAGGCTAAAATGGAAACCCTAGCAGTGGCTATTTTTTCGTTTGTTTTGTTTAGGTTTTCGAAGAGAAGTGAATGGATAAAGGGGAACGGTTTTCCTTTTTGATAATTATCACGGCCCAAAAATAAAAAGGAAACATGGGCTAAAATTTTATTTAAAGTCCACTTAACCTGTAACAAATTTTTAAATGAATTTCAACCTGGTTAAAAACTCCCAATGGCAATTAGCCAGCAATATTAATCGGCTTGTGACGATAAATAAGCATTGCAAAACCCTGGGTTGTTATACTAGGAGCCACTGGATGGAGCATGAATGGACCAGATGAGCTAAAACAATGAAACAGAAGTGTAAAAATCGCACCGCCTTAAAATAAAATTTTACTTCGCTTCATACATTGGGTGGGTCGACAGCCAGGTCGACCTTCACCCCCCTAGGTCGGTCGATCGGTCGACCTAGGTGATGGTTAGGTCGACCTAGCCCATATATATATACACACACACACACATATATATATATATATACATATATATATATATATATATATATTTCTTCAATTTCTTGTTCGACTCATGTCTTGTTCATATTAGCTTGGACTTTCGTCTATATATAGAAATTGATCAGAAAATTACCACAACGCAATGGTCCAACTCCCGTTGCTCAATTTCGATAATTTCACAAACTTATTTTATCATTTAATTAACTAATTAATTATTGTGGGTTAAATTTCGGGTTGTTACATACAACCTGACAACGTTTGTTAATAATTATGTATCCATCACAAAACCGGTATACATATGTATAATGAGCAGAGTATGTTAGGATTTCAATATACTTTAGAATGATTAATCATGAAACCCTAAATCTGAATGGGTAACCCGAGAAGAAATCAGACAAAAGTAAACGAATTAGCAAAAGTCATATCTAAATTTATGGTTGCTGATTGGAAAAGTAAATTTGGTTTGGTTTTACATATTGACACAAGCTCTAAATCTTATTTTTGATCTGAATCCATAGTTGTTGCTTTAATAAACCAGTTAGTTTTAAATTACCCTAAGGTTTTTACTTTAGTTTTGCATCCTATTATGGTTATTATAAAATTTAACGTAGATTAAATCAACTTGAACCAATATTTTTGCTTGTATGAACCCAATTTGTAAATCATCTGATTTATCTATTTTAGTTTGTGATTAAACTTATAAAATTCAAATTTTGACATACGTATATCATGATCATATCAGTACCAAAATAATATAATAAGATTTAAACAAGACTCACTTGCTTGACCTCCCTCTAAGCCTCCAAATTTCTGAAATGCAAACATTGTCTTCGCTACATGGGATTGTAGCCCCCTAAAACCTTCGAGATTCACCTCCCAAATGACGTAGAACTGTAATACTAGTCCTCTTCTTTGGTTTTGATAACAATTTCATAAAATTTCATCAAGTATTATGGAAGTTATCGTTGATCAATGGTAGAGGTTTTGTAACTTTGAAGAAAAGGAAAAATAAAGTAGTTTTGTTTTCGCAAATGAATCTATGTATTCTCTTATAAATATTGGAGGGAAATTCTTAAATTTGATTATTTCAAACCCAAAATCCATTTAGAATCACAAATCTATTTTTTCATATATCCCTCATACGGTCTCCTTTTTTGAAACGACCAGACTTTCTTACCATAGAAAATCGCATCATTTTTAAAAAAGAAAGGGATAGAAAAGAGAAAAGAAAGAAGAGAAAGAAGAAAAAACATCAGAATCTAAACAGCAGAACGAATAAATTATATTAATAACATAAATATTACATAGTTTACAACCATCATCAGAGTTACACAGACATACATCACATACTAGACAGTTATAAACACCTGTCTAGTTATACAACTCAATACAATACAAGAGAACTACTCAGAGAAAACTACACAGCGGAATACTATATATCTACACGCAAAAGCCTCCTGCTCCATTGCTCCTCCATAATTCGTCAAAGCTAACCTGAATCCCTTGGCTACTCGTAAAAATTTGAGTACCCAAGAGTTAAAGAAAAACAGAAATAACTCCGGGTCAGACATGGGTCTGGTGTGAGTAACAGGTTAAGGTTGATTAACTTTTAAAAACCTTATGAAAAGAAAGGTATCACGTAAGACTTCCCACACATAAACATGGAAAAGTTTTTACCATAAGCTAACCAAAACATTTGATAGGAAATTCTATGATATTATAATAGGTCTAGGGTTTTCAAATAAATATGAAATAGCCGAAATTGTTACATTTATTAAATTCCAGCTACATAGGTATACAATCAAAACCGTTGGCACTTATTGAATATTGGATTCCATACAATGGCAGGGCTACTGGGGTACCGCCCGTCACAGTACGTGGCCTAGATCACCATACCGAGGACCACTCCCGATCCCATGCAACACAAAGCCGGAACCATTCCTTACGAAATAGTTCCGAACTAGACAACCCCGTGGTTGTAGCTAGCAACCACCCACACAGCCGAATATAAAGGGACCTCTAGACAGGGGTAAATCTCACTCTCAAGTGGGGGCTACCCATGAAGTCTTGCTGCACCTCCCATGTTTTAGCCATTCCCGGTTGATGAGGCTTGAGGCTACGATTACCTTTATAGGACATATCACTTAGAATGCTCATCGTCCACCTGACGATGTTCTGAAAGCATTCAATACATACAAGTTCGTTCCGGGTTCGAACGAAACCGAAGGCATTATCTCGTTACACTCATTTTGGAATCACCCTCAGAGTTAACGACGATAACCCTTGCACTCTGAACCACCATCTCGAATCTGAAAGTACTACCCGTCAAACTCATCATGGAATCACCCCCAGAGTTATACCGACGAATAGTCCTTACACCTCGAGTCTTCACAAAGCTCCACTTTGATTCACGACCTAACGTTAATTTGGATCGATGTGGTTTTCGGATATTCAAATATTGAAACCCGATCCCGGTCTCATAGAAATCCAAAGCGTGTCTTTTAGGTCAAAGTTGTTTTAAAGTTTAAAACAATTCAATACAGTATCTATATATACACAGATAGATAACTCACAAATCACAATTGATAATCCACATTATCATAATAAACAAATGATCCATATCAAAATAGGTAATCCATATCATCCTCACAATAGATAATCTATATTATCATTACAATGCAACCAAGCATTCATACCACACAACATTATTTATCTCATTTCTGAGATTACATCCATTCAAGACAATCAATGTCATCCATTCATACATAAGCAAAGATTTACTTAATCACAATATAATTAATTTAAAATGAATTAAATTAACTATCTCTATCTCTAATTAATTTTAAAATGAATTAAATTAATTACTTCATCTTTAATTAATTTAAAATAAATTAAATTAATTACTTCACCAATATATATCTTGCTTACTCAATCAACTAATCATTCATTATTAATCACCTTAATTAATCACCCTTGATTAATTACCCTTAAATACATTCATGTAATTATCCTTAATTAATTTCACAAATTAATTATTCACAACTAAACAGTAATTAACCTTTAATTACTTCAATTGATTAATTAACTATAATTAATTACATTAATTAATTACCTTCAATTACTTATCATTGTTTAATTAATCTTAATTAATCAACTTTTAATTACATCATTAATTATAGAAATTAATGAACCTTAATTATATTTAAATTAATTATCTTCTTAAATTAATTACCTTAAGTAATTAACCCATAATTATTAATCCCTCTTGATTAACCGTATTCAGTAATTAATTAAATTAATTACCTTATTAAAACAAATTAATTATTCCTTAATTAATTATCTTAATTAATCCCTTGATTATTTAGAAAGTAATTTAATCCAAATTACTTCCATTATTAAAATCATCTCCCATTAATTACATCCAGTAATTATCAATTAATTACTTCACTAAGTAATTACAATCCATTAATTACATTAAGTAATTATACTTCACAAATCATTAAGTGATTATTTCAAATTAATTAAACTTAATTAATTAACTTAAACTAATCAAATTAAACTCAGTTAATTACAATGAGTAATTAATTCCTTAATTACTTCCTTAAGTAATAATATTTAAACAATTTACACAAATGGTTATCTTTAATTAATTAATCTAAATAATTATTAAAATTAATCACATTAATTAATTAATTAATAATCCTTAGTTAATGACCTTTATTGACTATTAAAAATTCTTTAATTACTTTTCTAAAGTAATTAAGCTTACATTAATCATTATTAATTATAAATTAATTAACCATAAATAACCCATAAACTAATCCTAATTTCTTATTAATTAAGTGTTAACTATAGCTTAATTAATCCTTAATTACTTGATCAATTAATCTCTAATTATTAATTAAAATCTAATTGATAATCCTTAATTACCAATTAATTATTCCTAATAAATTAATCTTAATCCTTAATTAATTAATTAATTAAACCTTTAATTACTTATTTAGTTAATCCAAATCCTTAATTAATTAAATAAACTAATTGTCCATTTTTAATTAACTTAATAATTCAAATCAGTTAATCTTCATTTACTTAAAGATAAAACATTTCTTACTAATGATCAAATTATCATTATGAGAAGTATTTAAAAACAATTTTCTTCAAACTTACTTCAAATTTCATTTTAAATTTAAGATTTAAAATGAAAACAAATTAACTTAAATATAGTTAAAAAAACAATTCAAAAAAACCTTTAATTACACAAGTTAAAGGAATACTCATTTTATAAAAGAAGTTTAAAGGAATTTAAAAACCAAATTCATCTTTAAATTCAAATCAATTTAAAATATACACTTTACGTTCAAAGTTGTTTAAATCATTTCAAAATTAAAAACTTCTTTTAATTTCAAAATAGAAATGCATATTACACTTTGATTCCAGATTTAAACTTTAGATTTAAATTTCTCTTACATTTTAAAACATCATTTTAAAATTCAAACTACTTAAACATTTTATTTCAAACTAGGATTCAAATTAAGCTTTGAATCCAGATTAAAATTTAAATTTTAAACTCTGTTTAAACCTTTAATTTCATATTTTAAAAACATTTTATAAAATACTTTAACAATTTCAATGTTGTTAAAAACATTCCAGTTTTATAAAACTAATATATTTTTAAAACTAGAATTCAAACTCATTTTGAATTCAGATTTTAAACTTGTTTCAAAACTTTGTTTAAAACTTGCTTTACACGTCGGACATCATCTCTGCACCCTAACTCGATCATCAGATCGAACTTCTGATCTCAAAACCAAATTCGAGATGACATGCTCAAACCTGGAACAACTGAGCAACCCAACCCAAAAACCTGGCAACGCCTCGACCACTGTCCTCCGACCACCTGAAACACTACAACTCCGGCCATGAACTTGTATACGACCAAGCTTCCTTCACCCAAAAAATTGAAGCACTCGATCCATCCTTCTCCTCAAACTGACCCAATTCTTAAATCCATTCAAAACTAGGGTTTAACAAAAGATTTTCAAACTGCTCCCTCCTCATTGAATTACAACACCATTTATGATTTTTACAAGAATCTACAAACCTTCCTCTATAACTCAGAGCAACCCCGAGTTTCTCAAGTCACAGATCACAAGAAATTGCACAAATTTCATTTTCATTTCAAGTACTAACTGCTACTTAAACGAAACTCTAAAAATCCTATTTCTTGATTTAAAAATCAAGTTATAGTTAGAATTTTTGATTTATGAAACCGACTTACAATATTAATATGATTGGTTTTGATAAAGATCAACATGCAATTGTGTTACCTGTGTTTACAGAGACGACATCCTGCATTTTTAACTTACTTAAGTTTTAATTATAACTTTAGACAGTCAAACAACTTTACTTCATAGCTTTTAATTCTAATCTATGATAAGCAAACATTTTTTTATATTTTAAAATCCAGATACTATCTCTAATAAAGTCAATTGTAGAGGATTCATTTAAATGGGAAGATGGATCTGGAAACACAGCAGAGCAGGAACAACATGCATACACAAACATATTTACATCAGGCTTTTATAAACACACAAGCAATACTTAATTATCAAAAATTTAACATGCAACCTATTTAAAATTTAAGATTTTAAAGTTACTCACCTTATTAAATGCAAAGCTCTGTTTGACTTGCATTTGAATTTTGTAGAAAAGAAAATGCAGGCTTGCTTCTTCTTAAAAAAAATTAGTTACAAGCCTTGAATAAATCTGAATGCTCATGATCCCTAACTAACCACTTGCATGTAGATGCATTTGACAGGTTTCAATTTTGAGGTTGTGCAGGGAGAAAATGCAAGCTTGATCAATTCTAGGTTTTAAAAACAGAATGCAGGCCTTTTTATTTTTAGGAAGTTGAATATGCAGATTTTCTTGATAAAGAGGAATTTGTGAAATGGTTTTTGATCATGATTTGTTTATAGATTTTGGTAAACAGAGGCTGATGTTTAAATTGAGGAATTGATGGCAGATTTAAGCATGGTTTTGAGGATTTCCTGGTTTTGGAATGAGTAAAAGTTGTATTGATAGTCTGGTTTCTTCTTTTAGGAATGAACAAAGATTTTAAAGGAAAGGAAAGTGAAGAGATAAGGTGTTTATATAGATAAATTTCAATTAAATTAAAAGAAAATTATAGAAAATAATGGACACTTGTCTCTAATTTACGTAAATGTTTAACACTTGTTTGACAAAGTGTTTAAGAACTTAACACATGTCAATTTTTATGTATATTTATTCTAAAAGGAATTTAAAAGCCTTTTAAATTAATTTCCTAATTACTAATATGTTTTCTTAATTTTAAAAATACTTTTTCTAATTAAATTCCCAATTAACAAATATATTTATAAATTATAAATGTTTCTAAATTTATATCAAATACAATCTTTAAAAAGAAATGAAACCAAATAAAATTTAAATAAAATTATATACAATATTGCAAACTTATTTTAAATGCTATTTCAAAAGCATTGTATTTATTAGAATTTTCAAAACATGATTCACTTATTAAGTTTAAATCAAAATCATTTATTCAATAACTTTGAAAAGCTAATATTAAATAAAAACAAATTTTCAAATTACTACAAATATTAAAACTAGAAAATATGCTTTACTTATTAAAACTAAAACAATGCCAATCTATATATATTTATATTGTAAATAAAAACCAATTTATTATTTTTAAAAGATAAAATGACCAATTAAATAATTATTGAAGAAGATTATTAAATCAATTTGAATTATTATTAACAAAATATCAATATCAATTTAATTTTTAATACAGATTATTAAATTGATATTGTCAAAAATTCTAGGATATTTCAATCCTCACCCCTCAAAAGAATTTCGTCCCCGAAATTTAAAACAAAGGTAATTTAATAATCTCATTAAAGATTTAATTTTAAAACACAAGCATATATCAAACATATGCTAATAACCATAGTAACCAATTCAACCAATCAAACAAATTTAATTATCTAGACTAAATTCTGGATAAAATTTCTTCGAGTTTCCCCCAAGTATATATACACCGAGCTACTCGCTCTATAGAATCCAAACAATCAATACTATGAAGCTACAAAGTTCATGTTCATCTATATCTACAACACTAGACAAGATATCAGACTACAGATGAGTCTGACTCAATAACCAACCTCTATAACTACTGGTTCTAAAACCAGAGATAGACCTTATATGTACTCCCCCAGAGATACATGAAACTCATCGAATCCCAGTTATCCAAACTGGCAATTCAATCCTGCAGATAAATCACTTATCCTTGCAGAAAAGATCCAAAACACTTCAGAGCTAGCTTCCCAGACTTGCTCAATCTTATAGCTCCCTTTCGATTGGAGAAATCTTATCCAAAATCAAATCTCCGTCTCCGTCTTCGGAATCTATATTCCTTCATCTCTTATCCACAAAAATCTTCAGACGATCCTGGGCTGCCTACAACCTTACTGATCAGCTCATCCCTTGCTGATGCCTTTAGAAACAGACAGAACCAAAAACAACTCAGCACAATAATCCCCTCAAGATCAATCAGAAAAAAGAACACACCCTACTCCTCAAACAACAGAAAACAACAACTTAACCTATCCGGAAAAGAAAAACAGATGCACCCCCAAACTGCTTCCGCTGCACAACTCTGATCCGAAGTAGATGAAAACGCTGATGAGCACAACTCGACAATACATCCCAGAAATATGGTTCAACAGATCCATAAGAAAACTCAAAGCTCCACTAGAACCTAAGCTGCTACACCAACTCAAGTCTCTAAGAACTATCCTTCTATTAAGCTGAACTACCGGTAGTACTCCTGGAATCCTGGTCGATAAGGAAACTCAACTATCGCAAGTCACTTTTGCAATCAATCCAAACCAAATCCAAGGAAAACTGTTCCCCCTTTATCAAACAAAACAGCTCACACTTAACTAGCCAATCCACCTAAGAAACGGGTCTACTCTGCTGTTTCTGAACACTACTTCAGAAAAACTGCTCAGCCATAAAAAAATTCCTGCCAACACATAGAACACTCCGAGATGCACTGCTGCCACAGATGCCAAAGATTTCCAAATCAAAGCTCTTTGAGAAAACTCAGACCTCAAAGCAAACAGAAACACTGGCTGAACACAGCCACAACACTGAAGCAGACTCACCTCCTTAACTTGTTCCAAAGAAAACATCTTCGGGAACATCCATAGTCACTGCATCTCATCACGCAGCTACTATTCCCTGAGGTATCAAGATACCATCACTTACTTCTGCACCAATCAACAGATCCAAACTCTACTCATCCAATCTTCAAAAATAAACTCCGAACCTTAACAGGTTTCCTTCAGAGATTAATGAAATCCTTCATCACTACAAAGCTCACTCGAGACGGTATTAGATCTACAGTCTCGACAGATACACTTCCAACTTCAAATATTCAAACTCCAACCAATGGTAGTCGTGTTACACACTACTACCCTATTTACCTTTATAACTTGTATTGGAAAACCTAAACAGGTAAACCAACAGATAAGTAGAAATAAAAATATATATAAAAATATTTAAAATTACAAATACGCTCTCTCAAGATAGACACCACTCCAGAGCCTAGGTATTCACTCAACCTAATGCTCTGATACCAGCTGAAACGACCCAACTTTCTAACCATAGAAAATCGCATCATTTTTAAGAAAGAAAGGGACAGAAAAGAGAAAAGAAAGAAGAGAAAGAAGAAACAACATCAGAATCTAAACAGCGGAACGAATAAATTATATTAATAACATAAATATTACATAGTTTACAACCATCATCAGAGTTACACAGACATACATCACATACTAGACAGTTATAAACACATGTCTGGTTATACAACTCAATACAATACAAGAGAATTACTCAGAGAAAACTACACAGCGGAATACTATATATCTACACGCAAAAGCCTCCTGCTCCATTGCTCCTCCACAATTCGTCAAAGCTAACCCGAATCCCTTGGCTACTCGTAAAAATTTGAGTACCCAAGAGTTAAAGAAAAACAGAAATAACTTCGGGTCAAACATGGGTCTGGTTTGTGTAACAGGTTAAGGTTGCTTAACTTTTAAAAACCTTTTGAAAAGAAAGGTATTACGTAAGACTTCCCACACATAAACATGGAAAAGTTTTTACCTTACGCTAACCTAAACATTTGATAGGAAATTCTGTAATATTATAATAGGTCTAAGGTTTTCAGATAAATATGAAATAGCCTAAATTATTACATTTATTAAATTCCAGCTACATAGGTATACAATCAAAACCGTTGGCACTTATTGGATTTTGGATTCCATACAATGGCTGGGCTACTGGGGTACCGCCCGTCACAATACGTGGCCTAGATCACCGTACCGAGGACCACTCCCGATCCCCTGCAACACAAAGCCAAAACCACTCCTTACTGAACAGTTCCGAACAAGACAAGCCCGTGGCTATAGCAAGCAACCACCCATACAGCCGAATATAAAGGGACCTCTAGACAGGGGTAAATCTCACTCTCAAGTGGGGGCTACCCATGAAGTCTTGCTGCACCTCACCTGTTTTAGCCATTCCCGGTTGATGAGGCTTGAGGCTACGATTACCTTTATAGGACATATCACTTAGAATGCTCATCGTCCACCTGACGATGTTCTTAAAGCATTCAATCCATACAAGTTCGTTCCGGGTTCGAACGAAACCGAAGGCATTATCTCGTTACACTCATTTTGGAATCACCCTCAGAGTTAACGACGATAACCCTTGCACTCTGAACCACCATCTCGAATCTGAAAGTACTACCCGTCAAACTCATCATGGAATCACCCCCAGAGTTATACCGACGAATAGTCCTTACACCTCGAGTCTTCACAAAGCTCCACTTTGATTCACGACCTAACGTTAATTTGGATCGATGTGGTTATCGGATATCCAAATATGGAAACCCGATCCCGGTCTCATCGAAATCCAAAGCGTGTCTTTTAGGTCCAATTTGTTTTAAAGTTTAAAACAATTCAATACAGTATCCATATATACACAGATAGATAACTCACGAATAACAATTGATAATCCAAATTATCATAATAAACAGATGATCAATATCAAAATAGGTAATCCATATCATCATCATAATAGATAATCTATATTATCATCACAATGCAATCAAGCATTCATACCACACAACATTATTTATCTCATTTCTGAGATTACATCCATTCAAGACAATCAACGTCATCCATTCATACATAAGCAAAGATTTACTTAATCACAATATAATTAATTTAAAATGAATTAAATTAACTATCTCTATCTCTAATTAATTTTAAAATGAATTAAATTAATTACTTCATCTTTAATTAATTTAAAATAAATTAAATTAATTACTTCACCAATATATATCTTGCTTACTCAATCAATTAATCATTCACTTCTAATCACCTTAATTAATCATCCTTGATTAATTACCCTTAATTACATTCATGTAATTATCCTTAATTAATTTCACGAATTAATTATTCACAACTAAACAGTAATTAACCTTTAATTACTTCAATTGATTAATTAACTATAATTAATTACATTAATCCTTAATTAATTACATTAATTAATTACCTTCAATTACTTATCATTGTTCAATTAATCTTAATTAATCAACTTTTAATTACATCATTAATTATAATAACTAATGAACCTTAATTATATTTAAGTTAATTATCTTCTTAAATTAATTACCTTAAGTAATTAACCCATAATTATTAATCTCTCTTGATTAAACGTATTTAGTAATTAATTAAATTAATTACCTTATTAAAAAAATTAATTATTCCTTAATTAATTATCTTAATTAATCCCTTGATTATTTAGAAAGTAATTTAATCCAAATTACTTCCATTATTAAAATCGTCTCCCATTAATTACATCCAGTAATTATCAATTAATTACTTCACTAAGTAATTACAATCCATTAATTACATTAAGTAATTATACTTCATAATTCATTAAGTGATTATTTCAAATTAATTAAACTGAATTAATTAACTTAAACTAATCAAATTAAAATCAGTTAATTACAATGAGTAATTAATTCCTTAATTACTTCCATAAGTAATTATATTTAAACAATTTACACAAATGGTTATTTTTAATCAATTAATCTAAATAATTATTAAAATTAACCACATTAATTAATTAATTAATAATCCTTAGTTAATGACCTTTATTAACTATTAAAAATTCTTTAATTACTTTTTTAAAGTAATTAAACTTACTAATAATTATTAATTATAATTTAATTAACCATAAATAACCCATTAATTAATCCTAATTTTTTTATTAATTAAGTGTTAACTATGACTTAATTAATCCTTAATTACTTGATCAATTAATCTCTAATTATTAATTAAAATCTAATTAATAATCCTTAATTACCAATTAATTATTCCTAATTAATTAATCTTAATCCTTAATTAATTAAATAAACCTTTAATTAATTATTTAATTAATCCAAATCATTAATTAATTAAATAAGCTAATTGTCCATTTTTAATTGACTTAATAATTCAAATCATTTAATCTTCATTTACATAAAGATAAAACATTTCTTATTAATGATCAAATTATCATTATCAGAAGTATTTAAAAACAATTTTCTTCAAACTTACTTCAAATTTTATTTTAAATTTAAGATTTAAAATGAAAACAAATTAACTTAAATATAGTTTAAAAAAACAATTCAAAAAAACCTTTAATTACACAAGTTAAAGGAATACTCATTTTATAAAAGAAGTTTAAAGGAATTTAAAAACCAAATTCATCTTTAAATTCAAATCAATTTAAAATATACACTTTACATTCAAAGTTGTTTAAATCATTTCAAATTTAAAAACTTTCTTTTAATTTCAAAACTGAAATACATATTACACTTTTATTCCAGATTTAAACTTAAGATTTAAACTTCTCTTACATTTTAAAACTTCATTTTAAAATTCAAACTACTTAAACATTTTATTTCAAACTAGGATTCAAATTAAGCTTTGAATCCAGATTTAAATTTAAATTTTAAACTCCATTTAAACCTTTAATTTCAGACTTTAAAAACATTTTATAAAATACTTTAACAATTTCAAAGTTGTTAAAAACATTCCATTTTTATAAAACTTTATATTTTTAAAACTAGAATTCAAACTCATTTTGAATTCAAATTTTAAACTTGTTTCAAAACTTTATTTAAAACTTGCTTTACACTTTTTAAATTCAGTTTAAATTTTAAAAACTTAAATACTGACTGGTTTTTCCCAAAACTTGTAACCACAAATTACTCCATCCAGTCAAAATGACTTCGAGTCAAACACCCTAATGCTTTGAGTAAACAACCCAACTACTTCGAGTCAATACAAATTTAACTCAAGAACAACCCAAAGCAACTTCATCCGATAACAGTGCACCGTGCACATGTACTGAGCTTCCGATCAACTCCATCCATCAACGATGATCTTCACACGTCGAACATCATCTCTGCACCCTAACTCGATCATCAGATCGAACTTCTGATCTCAAAATCGAATTCGAGATGACATGCTCAAACCTGGAACAACTGAGCAACCCAACCCAAAAACCTGGCAATGCCTCGACCACTGTCCTCCGGCCACCTGAAAAACTACAACTTCGGCCATGAACTTGTATACGACCAAGCTTCCTTCACCCAAAAACTTGAAGCACTCGATCCATCCTTCTCCTCAAACTAACCCAATTCTTAAATCCATTCAAAACTAGGGTTTAACAAAACATTTTCAAACTGCTCCCTCCTCATTGAATTACAACATCATTTATGATTTTTACAAGAATCTACAAACCTTCCTCTATAACTCAGAGCAACCCCGATTTTCTCAAGTCACAGATCAAAAGAAATTGCACAAATTTCATTTTCAGTTCAAGTACTAACTGCTACTTAAACTTAACTCTAAAAGTCCTATTTCTTGATTTAAAAATCAAGTTATAGTTAGTATTTTTGATTTATGAAATTGAATTAAAATATTATTATGATTGGGTTTGATAAAGATCAACATGCAATGGTGTTACCTGTGTTTACAGAGACAACATCCTGTATTTTTAACTTACTTAAGTTTTAATTATAACTTCAAACAGTCAAACAACTTTACTTCATAACTTTTAATTCTAATCTATGATAAGCAAACATTTTTATTATATTTTAAAATCCAGATACTATCTCTAATAAAATCAATTGTAGAGGATTCTTTTAAATGGGAAGATGAATCTGGGAACATAGCAGAGCACAATCAACATGCATACACAAAAATATTTACATCAGGCTTTTATAAACACACAAGCAATACTTAATTATCAAACATTTAACATGCAACCTATTTAAAATTTAAGATTTTAAAGTTACTCACCTTATTAAATGCAGAGCTCTGTTTGACTTGCATTTGAATTTTGCAGAAAAGAAAATGCAGGAATGCTTCTTCTTAAAAAAAATTAGTTGCAAGCCTTGAAGAAATCTGAATGCTCATGATCCCTGACTAACCACTTGCATGCAGATGCATTTAACAGGTTTCAATTTTGAGGTTGTGCAGGGAGAAAATGCAAGCTTGATCAATTCCAGGTTTTAAAAATAGAATGCAGGCCTTTTGATTTTTAGGAAGTTGAATATGAAGATTTTCTTGATAAAGAGGAATTTGTGAAATGGTTTTGATCATGATTTGTTTACATATTTTGGTAAACTAAACAAAGATTGAAGTTTAAATTGAGGAATTGATGGCAGATTTTAGCATGGTTTTGAGCATTTTCTGGTTTTGGAACGAGTAAAAGTTGTATTGATAGTCTAGTTTCTTCTTTTAGGAATGAACAAAGATTTTAAAGGAAAGGAAAGTGAAGAGATGTTAACCCATCTTTTGAGCGACCTAGCGACCTAATTTCATAAGCGACCCAGCGACTTAATGAGATGAGCGACCTAAAAAGTGTGCTACTTAACGACCTAAAGATAGAACGGTCCTAGCGACCTAAAGATGAAACGACCTAACACAGCAAGCATTACGACCTAACGAACTAATGGACCAACAGCGGGTTAATGACCTAAAGTATGAATGAGGTAACTTAGACGCGACCTAACAGGAATGAAGCTCTCTAACGACCTAGTGACCTAAGGACTCGACGACCTAATAAGGTAAAAATTGGAACAACCTAGCGACCTAGCATGTTTAAAGTAGTGAAGGACTGCATGCAATAGGTCTCCTTCATTAGGTCGCTCACGAGTTATACAAAGCCGAAACAACTTCTTATGCGGCTTCTCCTTATGCCGCTCCTCCCCTAGGTCGTCCACGACCTACCGACTCGCTCAGAAGAAACCTAGTGCTACCCTGTTGAGCCGTATGTCGTGTCCTCTAGGTCGCTCGCGACCTACACTTAGGTCGTTCGCGACCTACGACCCAGTCTAGAATCTCCCCTATAAATACAGCACTAGCTCCAACTGAAGGGGGGACCTTTTGGCTCATTTCAGAAATGTCGATACTCTGCGTTTTTCTCAACTCACCGGACACTTCAAACACGCAAGACGCTTCATCAAACTTCAAGAAGAAATCGAACTCATTCGACATGGATTCAAAGAATTCTTCCGCATCGAAGTTTTAGCTACTTGTCATTGTAGTGTTGTATTTGAAGACTATTGTAAAGTTGTAATCGATTCAGCAATAAAGAAGATTAAAGTGGACGTAGGCTCAACTCGGAGCCGAACCACTATAAAACTGTTGTCTCGCTACTGTTTTTTCTGCAATTTCTGCTTGTTTCTAATTCCCGTATTAACGGGTGGTGCTTTCACATTTACTCTACTTACACCGGGGTGTTAGCGTGTAATTTTTACGTTAACATTTTTGGTGCTTTCACTGAGAACCCAACTCAGGCTACTCTCATCATTGCTTCACAAAAATTTATGGAAAGGATCTCTTTCAAAACCATAAGTTTATCAGAGATAATGGCTCCTGGAAGAAAGCGCGGATCTGTCAGATCCGATGATGTTCATGAGAATACTGCCACCTCTCCTCCGTTAAATCAAACAGCTCCAACTGTTGGAGTTACACGAGCGGAGCTAGATGTTACAGTTTCTGGGCTGTATCAGCAAATGGAAGCCCAAAACAATCTAATGTTGGAAAGGTTAAACGCTTTGCTCGGAGCTAACCGTCAACCGGTGAATAATGAACAAAACTTTGTTGATGGTGGTCATGATGTTGAAGGAAGAAATATTCCTCAAAGGGCAGCTACTCCCGTCGAAAGGACACCTCCCCAAGCTGGAGGATCTGGGCAGAAGCCAACTCTCCGCGAACGCTTGTCAAGACAAACTTTTGAGAAAATGGCTGATGCTTGTCCCACAGAGCCTATGAATGATGAGGAATTTTTCTCGGGAATGACTAGGAAAATCATGAAAGAAAGTATGCAATGGGAAGTGAATGAAAAAGAATGGGGATTCGCTCCGAGCAAGACTCCGTTCACTGAAAGGATTTTGAAAGCAGAATTTCCAAGGAAGTTTGTTCCTCCTACCATTCCGGCTTATAAGGGGACAAGTGACCCTAATGAATTCTTGTACAAGTATTATTGGCACATGACTAGTGCCAGAGCATCCGACGAAATCAAATGCCGGTATTTTCCGGTATACTTGGAAGGAGTGGCTCTACTTTGGTTCACAAAGCTGTCGGTCCGATCCATAGACCAGTTTTATGATTTGACTCGAAAGTTTAAGGAATAATTCAGATTGTATGCTTCGAAGGCGAAAGATATAATGTCATTATCCGGCTTGGAACAGAATCCTGGAGAATCTATTAGGTCTTTCTTGAATCGCATCAACATAGCTTTGGCTGAAGTAGACAATGCAGAGCCGAGAATGATCCTAACATACTTGATGAAGGCTATCGACAAGTCAAGTGAATTTGGAAAGTGGATGAAGATGAAAGAACCGAATTCGCTTGAGAAATTCTATAAGAAAGCTGATGAATTCATGCGCTTGGAAAGCCTTCAAGCACCGGCCAAGGTGGTATCGACAGAGGTTGGAAACAATAATGCTGCTCCTAATAAGAAGGAATCTGGTGCTCAGAAAAGGGGAAACGATGGTGGGAAGAAGCAAGGAGATGTGAAGAAAAATCGTCCTTTTAACTTCACTCCCTTGACTGATACCCCAAAAAACATCTTCTTTGCAACTAAGGACACTGTCGAATACCCCACGCCAGCTAAACAGAGGGTTGGGAAAAAAGCTGAGAAGAGTGGAAGATTTTTCCGATTCCACAACCAACCCGGGCATGATACTAATGAGCGTCGTCACTTGAAGGAGTTGATTGAGGAACTATTGAAAGAAAACAAACTCCAACAGTATGTGAAGAGGAACAGGAACGGCCCAATTTCATCAACTCAAGGACAACAGGATCCTGTTCATCGTCCCAGCTGAAGTGAAAAGGCAGCAGCGCATGAATCAGAGTGGCCCGTTATTAATGTGATTACGGGAGGACCTCACCCAGCAGGCAGAAGCTGGGAAGAGATGGAACGATAGGCTCGTGCATTGAAATATGCACCAGCAGAAGAAAGTGTTTTTGTATTGGAAGATGCTGCACCTTTGAAGCAGCAGAGAACTTTTAATGATGATATTGTGTTCAGAGCCAGGGACTCTATGAGCATTGAGGCTCCTACCATGGATCCCTTGGTCATTTCTGCAGGCATTGTGCCGGCTATTGTAAGGAGAGTACTTGTTGATTGCGGTGCTTCTTGCAATATTTTCTTCAAAAAGACATTCGATCAGATGAAGATTCCGATGGCTGATGTTCAAGCTTCTTCGTAAAAGATTGTTGGGTTTACTGGGAAACCCAACCAGCCGATTGGAACTATTGATTTGTTCGTAGAGCTTGGAGAGGGGCAGAAAAAGATGGTTTGAAAGCAGACTTTTGTAATTATTGATAAATTTTCTGCTTACAACGCCTTCCTAGGTCGGCCAACTCTTGCAGCATTTAAGGTAATTCTCGCCCCGTGGTGCCTTACCATGAAATTCCCTACGGATAATGGAGTTGGTGTTATTAAAGGGGATCAGAATGCGGACGGGAATGTTATCTTATAGAGTTGCGTGAGGCAAGGAAGAGAGAGATGGGAAAAGATGCGGTAGCCCCAGTCCGCATCAAAGAACCAACCTTGTAGAAATTACAGGATGGACCCTGTACCGGCGAGCATAGAGGAGCACGAAGAGAAATGGATCCCAGAAAAGCTAGTGCAGGGGAAAATGGAGTGGTGCTAGTGGAAGTAACGGTGCCAGTACCTGTTGACCCGGAAGACCCGAACAAGGTGCTGAATGTGGGTTCGCAACTTAATGTGGTGGTTCAGAATATTTTGATATCATTCTTGAAAGCAAATCTAAACGTATTCGCTTGGAATCATGCTGATATGTGTGGAATATCTCCGGAAGTTGTAGTACATACTCTGAATATTGATCCGAAGTTTACACCTGTAAAGCAGAAAAGAAGAACCCAGGGTCCTGAAAGGTCAGCGGCATTGAGGGAAGAAGTAGATCGGCTCATGGAGAATGGCTTTATCAAGGAGTCCATTTATCCGAATTGGGTTTCAAATCCTTTACTGGTTAAGAAAGCTAATGGAAAGTGGAGAGTATGCATTGACTTTTCATATTTAAACAAAGCCTGCCCCAAAGACTGCTTCCCGTTACCCCAGATTGATCAGTTGGTGGATGGAATAGCGGGGAATGAATTGTTATCTTTTATGGATGCTTACTCCGGATATAACCAGATCATGATGCATGAGCCAAATCAGGAGGATACAAGCTTCATCACCGATGTTGGTCTTTACTGCTACAAAGTCATGCCCTTCGGACTTAAGAATGCAAGGGCAACTTACCAGAGACTTGTTAATGCGATGTTCAAACCACAGATTGGAAAGACTATGGAAGTTTATGTTGATGACGTGTTGGTGAAATCAAAGAAAGCAGTGGACCATATGGATCATTTGGCACAGATGTTCGCAGTCCTCCGAAAGTACAGAATGAAGTTTAATCCTTTGAAATGTTCATTTGGGGTGGAGTCCGGAAAGTTCTTGGGATTCATTGTGAGTGCCAGGGGCATTGAAGCTAATCCTGCTCAAATCATTGCCTTAAGAGAAGTCAAAGATCCCAGAACGAAGAAGGAATTGCAAAGTCTCAATGGAAAAGTCGTTGCATTGAGTCGGTTCATTTCCAAAGCTACTGATAAATGCATTCCATTCTTTGATGCTTTGAAGAAAGGAAGGAAAAACTTTGACTGGAATCCTGAATTTCAGAAAGCTTTCGATGAGTTGATTCGTCATATGGAAACGCCTCCAATACTTTCTAAGCCCGACAATGGTGAAGATCTTTTTGTATATCTGGCAATCTCATTTCATGCTCTCAGTGCAGCTTTGGTACGAGAAGATGCAAAAATTAAGCGCCCGGTTTATTATATCAGCAAAAGATTCACTAGGGCAAAGATGAATTATTCAAAGTTGGAAAAGCTTGCCTATTGTCTACTGAACGCATCAAGAAAATTGAGGCCATATTTCCAAGATCATCCTATCAAAGTCTTCATTGATCAACCTCTGAAGCAAGTCCTGTTTTACCCCGAGACTTCGGATCGTCTTTTGAAGTGGAATATTGAACTCAGTCAATACGACATCACTTATCATCCCCGAAGAGCAATTAATGGACAAGCTTTGGCAGATTTCATCGCAGAATGTACAGATAAAGGTGATGGTGAGGAAGTGGTGATTGACAAAACCCAAATTCGATGGAAGTTGTATGTGGATGGTGCAAGAAATGATTACTGTTCCGGAGCTGGGGTTGTCCTTGAAACCCCTGAAGGGCGGTCACTATGCTATGCATTGAGATTAGAATTTCCTTCGACCAATAATGAGGCAGAATATGAAGCTCTTATTGCTGGCTTGAAGATGGATAAAGAACTGAACGTCAAAGTATTGCAGATCTTCAGTGATTCTCAGCTTATCGTGTGCCAAGTCAAGAAAGAGTTTCAAGCTAAAGGGGGAAATCTGCCTGCTTATTTGTCAAAGGCCTGGGAGCTTCTTGATGTTCTTGATCATTACACAATAAGCCATATACCCCGAGAAGAGAACATGAAGGCAGATTCTCTCGCAAAATATTCCAGTACTGGAGAAGCTCAGTTATTGGGATTAGTTCCTGTAGAAGTCTTGTCAGCCCCAAGCATTGACGAAATGGATATTGACTGGATCATGACCGTATCTCAAGAGCAAGAATCATGGATGACTCCGATAAAAGAATATCTGCTCAACGGTTCTCTGCCAGAAAATTCGAAAGAACGTCAGAACTATTAAGAAAAGCTTCGAGATATGTAATTCAAGATGGCCGATTGTACAGATGGGGATTTTCAATGCCATTACTCCGATGTGTAACCAAGGAAGAAGCCAAGGAAATTCTGGCTGAAGTGCATGGGGGGGAATGTGGAGACCATACAGGTGGCCAAACTTTAGCAAAGAAATTCTTCGTTATGGATATTTTTGGCCAGATATCAATCGAGATGCTGCTGACTATTCTCGAAAGTGTGACAAATGCCAGAAAATTTCCAAAATCCCTAGACCACCTTCCACCGAGCTAACACAGATGGTTGGCCCATGGCCATTTGCCATTTGGGGGATAGATCTTATTGGGCCTTTGCCGACTACCAAGTCTAGAATCAAATATGCTATTGTTTTTGTTGATTATTTCACTAAATGGGCTGAAGCTGAATCGTTGGCTACTATTACCTCTAAAAAGATGATAAATTTTGTGACTAAAAATACCATTTGCAGGTATGATGTGCCTCAGAAGATAATCACAGACAATGGTACCCAATTCGAAAGTGAAGAATTCCAGGATTTTTGCAAGTGATTCAAAATCAGAAAAAGCTTCTCAGCAGTGGCTCATCCACAGGAAAACGGGCAAGTGGAAGCAGTAAACAAAATTATCAAGTCAACCATCAAAAAACAGCTGGAGAAAGCAAAAGGTGGTTGGGTCGATAAGCTGCCATTAGCACTATGGGTATACAGAACTACCCACACAACTGCGACTGGGCACACTCCATTTTCATTGGCATATGGATCAGAAGCGATGATTCCGGTGGAAACAGAGATCCCTTCACACAGAAGAATTCATTTCGATCAAGATGAAAATGAAAAGCTGCAATTCGAAGCACTTGACCTCCTTGATGAAAGAAGGGAAGAAGCTGAGCTCAGAGTTGCAGCCCATCAGCAAAGGATAGCCACGCATTTTAATTTCAAAGTTCACCAACGCAGCTTTGAAGTTGGGGATCTAATATTGAAAAGAATTATGACAGCAACAGGTGTGTTTGGGCCGAACTGGGAAGGGCCGTATGTCATAGGCAAAAAACTTCTTGATGGCACGTTCAAACTCACAACTGTCGAAGGAGATCCAATTCCAAGGGCTTGGAATAGCAATCACTTGCGTCCATATTTTACTTAAAAGCTTTGCTGAAATATTCTAAAAGAATTATGGATAAATGATTCTTGTATTGAAAGCCATTGTAAAGCCAGTGCAAGTGAATAATAAGAACTATAAAGTGGATGTAAAGCCAGTGCAAGCTTCCTTCTTTTTCTTTGAGACTCCACGCTTCCCCCTCTTCTTAGAAGAAGACTCACTGCCCGGAGTGAAAAGAGAAGACAATTTTATGTCATCAGAAGCAGTTTGCTCCGGAGTTCTCTCGCCTTCTTCAGGTTCTTCGGCCTTCTGTTCTTGAGAAGCGACAGGATCGTCCAAGTCACGAAGAGCTTCTACCTGCTCTTCTTGCGACCCCGGTTGAGAAGCAGAAGGGGGAGTAATCTGAAGAGACGGAGGGGGAACAGCTGGAGGAGGGGAAGTCTGAGCAATACTTGGTGCTTTCTTTACAGGATAAGAAAAGTTAAAGTCAGTATTCCTCATAAAAAGAGGGATAATGGCTCATCGACGCTTAAGAAATAAGCAAGAAGCTCATCGAACTCGGTCGAAGCGAACGAGCAGTCCACTTGAGCAAGATCGACATTGAGGTTACCTGGAGAAGTAGGCTTTATTATGTCAACTTCAAAAGCTTGCGCGTCAGTGCTTTCTTGAGTCTCATCTCCAGTGTGAGCAGTAGCACTGTCAATGACGGCTTTAGTAGCAGGCGGAGAATGGGAACTGGAGCCAACGATATCGATGTCGGCCGAAACCGAAGGTTGAACTGGATCGGTTAAAGTTGCCTTCCCTACATGCTCTCCTTCTGTCATTCCGGCTCTCTCCTTAGCAAGTTGCTCCTTTCCCCTGGCAAGGGCAGTGCGTGCATCATCATCTAAGTAATGCGCCTTAAGATCTGCTTCAACGTAGCCAGCGCCTCCACCTTCAAGCATGTCAAGTGCGGCCTCCCACACTTCGGCCAAAGTAACTTTATATTTAGGGCCTAGGAACGAGAGTCTACCACGCCCCAGGACGCTATGCAAGTAAAACTCAAATAGACTAGAGCTGACATTGGCCTTGGTTGCTTCATGAGATTCTTCGGCTGCAATTTTGCCGGCAACGGCCTCATCACACTCGCTTTCAGTTTTAGAGAGTTTAATTTTTAGCATTTCGATCTCCACGTCCTGGGAGCTAGTCTTCTTTCATAACTCTGCAATGTCAGTAAGATAATCCTCATTAATTCTTTTCTGCACATCAAGCCTAGCTTCGACATCTCTTTGGCTAGCATGAGCATCCCTTACTTGCTTCTGAAGCACTTCTTCCTTTTGAGTATAGGAAGTGGAAGAAGTGG
Source organism: Allium cepa (assembly GCA_030765085.1). Taxonomy (NCBI): domain Eukaryota; kingdom Viridiplantae; phylum Streptophyta; class Magnoliopsida; order Asparagales; family Amaryllidaceae; genus Allium; species Allium cepa. The sequence goes on from CM060940.1 coordinate 20,267,238, forward strand.
CAAGCTCTTCTTTAAGTTTTTCGACTTCTGCTTCAAGCTTTTCATTATAAGCGGCAATGCTCCTCATTTCCACGTCATGCTGCTCAAGAGTTTTCTGCCATTCGGATTTGTCGTTTTCCATTGTTAGCATGGCTTCAAAGTTTGCGCGATTTGGCCTCTGAAGCTCGTCGACAAGCTTTTGCCAACCCGACATTCTCTCAATATCAAGTTTGACGGCATCAAGATTGTGCAACATAGCCTACTTGTCGATCGGGACCAAATCGAGGTCAAAGCGCACGCACGAGTGCGGAAACCGACTTTGAAGAGTAGCCGGGCCTTGTCCAACTTGATACGAGGGCCTGCCGATGATTGTTTGAATGTCAGTGCGAGTAAGTGCAGGAGATTGAGAAGGTACGAGAGCAGCAGGCATTTCAGAAATTTTAGATGCCGACTTTTCGCCATGTTTGGCCCTTTTACTCGTATCTTCAGGAATGTGGCTTTTCCCTTTATCACCACGGGATTTTCGTTTGTGAGAATCATCTTCCTTCTGGGAAGAATCATGTCACGCATCCCGTCTTTCGTGATGTTCTTCATAGACGCGTCTTTCGCGAGCTTTTCTTGCAGCTCTTTCTGCGTCAGTCTCCCAGGAGGAAGGAAGATACCTCTTGGGGTCATAAGAGCCGTGTCTACCATATCTTTGGAAGTCATCGTAGTAAGAGCCGCTTCGCCCCATTGGAGAACCAGAAAATGAGAAAGAGACAAAACTTAAGAATCTCTGGAGTAGGGAAGCAAAGTGCACACAAGTTCTGAAAAATCCTAAGTGTGTGTAACGTGCAAACTACACGCGTCAAACTGCGAACCACTCCTCGGTTGTGGGGAGATGATAGGGTTTACAGCTAGCGTCAACTCTTGTGTCGACAAGGTTTGTTGCAAAACGGATGTTGCTTCAACCGCTGGGGAAGTAACTTTAGCAGTGATTGGATCATCTTTAAAGAGCTCCTGTGAGGTAATCATCAGGTCACTCAACCCCTTAAAAATGTCATCCCCACTCTGCTTGGCGGGACTCGTTCTCTCGGCTCCTTCATTACCGGATTTCCCTGAATGTTGAGGAGGTTCTTCTTCTTCGATGACCGGGGCAAGTGTAAGTTTGCCGGATGGCCCCGCAACGTCAGTAGAAGTAGAGCACTTCACTAGTGAAGCCTCAGAAGTAGGTTCTTTCAGTATAGCTTCCTCGGCAGAAACTGGGGCATCTGGTGTCTTGGCTGGAGAATCGGGAACTTCATGAGGCTGAGTAGAACGAGAAGAGTGCAGAAGTCTGAATTGATGTAGAAACTCGTCTCTCAGCAAAAATTTGATACTTCTCTCCTCAGCCGCCACAGCATTTAACCTTTCAAAAGTGGGCTTGTGGCTAGAGTCTCTAGAAGGAGGAGGAAGTGCTGAAAAAGTAAAGAATGAAGTTAGCATTTAGCAATTCGGATCTCGAAAAAACTCAGAAAAGGAAAGGACGGGGATGAGTAATCTTAGTTCCTACTCTCCAGATGGCATAAAACCCTGGGGGACAGTGAACGAAGAAGAATTGATTCAAGAAACCACGAGCACTCTCGGAGAGATCGGTGATAAGTTTACGATTTCTGGCGCTTCTCACAAGTGTGATGGAGGGGTAATCTTTATTCGTCACGAATGTGCATAAGTAGCAGATTTCTTCAAAAATTGGGAGACGACCAAGTATTATCCTGAATAGAACGCACAATCCCATCAGGATGGCGTAGCCATTGGGATGCAATTGAAAGGGAGAGATGGTTAGTCGAAGAAGGAGTTGTTAAAGAAATTCATTGAAGGGGGGAATAGCGCCGCACAGGCACATCTGACGATTAACAGTGACAAAACCAAGGGGTGGCCTGTCAGCAGTATCATTTGGCCCGGGAAGTATAGCATCTGATTCAGCAATGCCAAATTGGATGCGTAATTGATTGAACGCCCGTGGACTCAGAGTAGTTGGAGTCCTCTCTGGGGGATTATCTAGTGGATTGGCTATCGGGAAGGCCTCTCCGGCTTGTCCTATCACCTCCTCTTGTTGAGCAGACATTCTACATAAGGAACTGGATATTCAAATATGAAGGTGCACGTTTCCTAAATATGTGAAGTGTTGTGCAAGACTAATAAAACGACAAGCAAATATAATTGAAATTAAACTAACAGGCATTTGTTAATTACAGAGTTTCAGGGCTTGTTGTTTTAAGTCCAAATACAAGTGCAGTGTTGATGCAAACAAATCAGTTTTAATTGATTAACATTGCTTTGCTTTAATACTTCACTTGGGTTTGTTGATTCACAGCATTTCATACAATTTCTTTAAGTTGATTATTCTTTATTGACTACTCTGCCATTCGATATAGGCAATCAATGGTAGTATATTCGCCCGAGTTTCCTGCAAATGTTGTGTTTAACAGGTTGTTAGCTTAAAGTTAGTATAATCTGTAAAGAAGTGCAACAAAGTTCAAGCAGTTCATTCTAGCAGTTCAAGTTGGAAATACAATCAAGCTCTGTCAAATTTTGAAGCTTTCAAGTTTTGTTCAAATCCTTAAGTCGCAATCCGAGTCAAGAAGTTCAAGGCTTAAAGCTCCAAACCAAGGTAGAGCAAATTTGCTTAAGTTCTAAGTCGCTAGGACATATATGTGACCTAAGAGTTACATCGCGAGAAGTCCTAGGTCGCCTGGTTCAAGCTAAAGAGTCCAAGGCAGGGCAGTGTGAATCTGTCCAAGTCCTAGGTCGATTGAATACAAGCACGACCTAAGAAGTTAAGTCGTAGGCCATTTAAGTCGCAAGTTGTTAGGTCGGCTAAGTGTGTTAGGTCGCTAAAGTTCTTTAGTTGCTTAGATTCGTTAGGTCGCCTCTAATCAAGCTTAGCAATCTTGAACCATTTCCTTTCAAAACCACTATACTCCACATTCCATAACTCGCTAACCTCCTCCCTACCCAATAGCTCGCTATCTCGTAACCCGACAACCCGTTATCACCAAAGTAACAAAATCCACCATCCTCTCAGCAGAACCTATTATCTTCCCATTCCATCAAATCACCTATAATCGACGCAGATCATCTCAAATCCATCTTAAATCCAGCGCGCTGCTATGCTCTCATGAATCACAATAGCAACATGGCCGATAGCGATCGAAAATCAATCGCAACATGGCTCAAGAGTGGAACGCGGTGTATGGATTTGAACTGGGGACAGAAGATGAAAATTCGTGGTTCGACGGCTATTATGAGTTGGATAAAGATCGAGTTCACTTACGCGATGTGATGGTGAGAAAGAAACGACCGCTTGTTAGTTCGAATTTTCCTTTGGGAAGCTTGAAGTTTCGTTAATGGCGGAGCGGGATATTGAAGCAGTTAAGTAAGAAAGAAGAAACGAGTTAGCAATTTATATGGAGCAAAGAGAAGGAAACGAAGAGGCTCGCGAGTTTGCAAAAGTCTTAGGTCGCTCACGACCTAACGGAATTAGATCGAAGCACACGACTTACGACATAGGCTTGTACTTCGAGGGGCAAGTGTTAGCACCTCTTTTGAGCGACCTAGCGACCTAACTTCATAAGCGACCCAACGACCTAATGAGATGAGCGACCTAACAAGTGTGCTACCTAACGACCTAAAGATAGAACGGTCCTAGCGACCTAAAGATAGAACGGTCCTAGCGACCTAAGGATGAAACGACCTAACACAGCAAGCATTACGACCTAACGAACTAATGGACCAACAACGGGTTAATGACCTAAAGTATGGACGAGGTAACTTAGACGCGACCTAACAGGAATGAAGCTCTCTAACGACCTAGCGACCTAAGGACTCGACGACCTAATAAGGTAAAAATGGGAACAACCTAGCGACCTAGCGTGTTTAAAGTAGTGAAGGACTGCATGCAATTGGTCTCCTTCATTAGGTCGCTCGCGAGTTATACAAAGCCGAAACAACTTATTATGCGGCTACTGCTTATGTCGCTCCTCCCCTAGGTCGTCCACGACCTACCGACTCGCTCAGAAGAAACCAAGTGCTACCCTGTGGAGCCGTATGTCGTGTCCTCTAGGTCGCTCGCGACCTACGACCTACACTTAGGTCGTTCGCGACCTACGACCCAGTCCAGAATCTCCCATACAAATACAGCACTAGCTCCAACTGAAGGGGGGACCTTTTGGCTCATTTCAGAAATGCCGATACTCTGTTGTTTTCTAAACTCACCCGACACTTCAAACACGCAAGACACTTCATCAAACTTCAAGAAGAAATCGAACTCATTCGATATGGATTCAAAGAATTCTTCCGCATCAAAGTTTTAGCTACTTGTCTTTGTAGTGTTATATTTGAAGACTGTTGTAAAGTTGTAGTCGATTCAGCAATAAAGAAGATTAAAGTGGACGTAGGCTCAACTCGGAGCCGAACCACTATAAAACTGTTGTCTCACTACTTTTTTTTCTACAATTTCTGCTTGTTTCTAATTCCTGTATTAACGGGTGGTGCTTTCACATTTACTCTACTTGCACCGGGGTGTTAGCGTCTAATTTTTACGTTAACAAGAGATAAGGTGTTTATATAGATAAATTTCAGATTTATTAAATTAAAAGAAAATTAAAGAAAATAATGGACACTTGTCTCTAATTTACATAAATGTCTAACATTTGTTTGACAAAGTGTTTAAGAACTTAACACATGTCAATTTTTATGTATATTTATTGTAAAAGAAATTTAAAAGCCTTTTAAATTAATTTCCTAAATACTAATATGTTTTCTTAATTTTAAAAATACTTTTTCTAATTAAATTCCCAATCAACAAATATATTTATAAATTATAAATGTTTCTAAATTTATATCAAATACAATCTTTAAAAGGAAATGAAACCAAATAAAATTTAAATAAAATTATATACAATATTGCAAACTTATTTTAAATGCTATTTCAAAAGCCTTGTATTTATTAGAATTTTAAAAACATGATTCACTTATTTAGTTTAAACCAAAATCATTTATTCAATAACTTTGAAAAGCAAATATTAAATAAAAACAAATTTTCAAATTACTACAAATATTAAAACTAGAAAATATGCGTTACTTATTAAAATTAAAACAAAGCCAATCTATATATATATATTTATATTGTAAATAGAAACCAATTTATTATTTTTGAAAGATAAAATAACCAATTAAATAATTATTGAAGAAGATTATTAAATCAATTTGAATTATTATTAACAAAATATCAATATCAATTTAATTTTTAATACAGATTATTAAATTGATATTGTTAAAAATTCCGGGATATTAAATTTTTACAGTCAATCAATCAAAACGACAAGCTCTACGCAATGGTACAATCCTCGTTACCAAATTCCAAAGTTTGTAAAATGATTTTTTTTTCTTTTACCGTTTTATTTAATTAGTATCGCATTTATTAATTTAAAAATTATTATTAAATTTATGAGGTATTACATAAAATGTATATTATGAAAGGTATAGTTATCAAGCATCTAAAACGTACGTTATCGAAGGTATATCTATCTAGCATCTAAAACATACAGTACCGAAGGTATAACTATCGAGCATCTAAAACGTATATTATTGAAAGTATAAATATCGAGCATCTAAAATGTATGCTATTGAAAATGTAAAATGGAAATTTAGTATTTATTTTAAAACCGATTTTTTTCTTCTTAAAGGAATTAGTTTTGACCTAATCTTTCCATATGTTGAATTTTCTTTCATAAAAACCTTTTTTTATTTCTTTTCAGAAAAATTTCGGCAAATATTTTTCCTTTACTTAAAAAATTAATTAATTCCTTAATTAACTAACTATACGTCATTTTTATCCAACTTTTCCATTCATCGAATAACGACTCATATTAATTCAAACTTACATGGGAAAAATCTCAAATAATTATCAAAAATTGAATTTTCTATCTTCCATCATATGTAAAAGTTTCAAAGGGAAATAGTTAATTTTTATATTTTGAGTAATTGAAACCAAAATTTTATCTTTTTCAATCGAATGTTATACATGATATATCAAAATTTTAAATCATTTGGAGATCATTATTATTGGTTTTAAATCCAAAAACCCTCATTTAACTTTTTTATTTCACATATAACATTCTTAAAACCATTTATATGGGTATCTTAATGAAAACCACGCTTTATCATCATAAAACACCTTGGGTCTAAACAAATCCAAGAATCGAGAGCCTAAAAACGTAGGGATAATAATATTATTCACCTTGACTAGTTTAAGTATGGAGAGAGTTAGCCATAAGTCTCCTTCTTAAAACAATATCTTTTCTCTCTCTTTAGTTTAGAGAATTTCAATGGAGTTTTCTCTCCTTTCGTTTTTATTATTTTAGTAATGAATATAAGAGAGAGTTAGAGGGGTTGGAGAATATATTAAGTGGGTTGGATCATAATTTCTAAAGTGTAAGTGGTTGTTTGAGTGTAGAACTGTTTCTTGTTAGAATAAAGGCCAATTTTTATGTTTATTATCAAGTTTTTCTTCTTCTTCGACTTCTTCCGGTTGTTGTTACCACTGGCACTAAGGATGATACAAGCTTTTGTAGGCTTTTACTCTCATTCCAATTAGTGTGGATGTATCACGATATATGTTTCAAGTTCGTATCAATAAAATCAAGCAATTTGCTTTGCGTTTTCTTTTTTTCAGTTTTGATAACCAAGCAACCTTCACTTGTGTAGCTCTTATGGTTTGTTTTCCTTATCAGCCTGCGTTGACATATAAGAAGTATTCTTTCTATTTTCTGAATAGCTTGCGTTTTCGATGACATGGATTGACCTGAAATGTGAGAAAATCTTCATCTATATCTTTCACGTATGAGCATTATTAAAATGGAAGCAAAAAAGAATAGCAGACTGTAACACAGTAAATAGCAAGAGGGCAGAAATATAATGCAAGGACAATAAGGGTCCATCATCCAAAAAGCTTGCACCAACGGGGAATCGAACCAGGGTCTGTGTCATGGCAGGGTACTATTCTAGCACTAGACCACTGGTGCAAGGTGTTAAACTCGTTAAAATTACCTTTTAAATCATAAATTATATTTTCTTCAGAACCTTTTCATCTACAGGTAGTTCAAGTTCCTGCTACAAATAATTTGAAAATCAGTCATTATATTTAAGCAGTGGTGTCTTATTTTGATTCTAAGATACGTGAAGTTTGAAGATTTATGAAGAGAATAAGAACAAGATGTTTTTCTTCCTCTGTAAATTTTTACGGATATAAACTGTAAATTTTTGCGGATATAAACTGGTAATATTAATTGGAAATATGATTGTTACTAATATTCCATTCCTATAAATTGTAAGCATCAGTGTAAAGGTAACATCATCGATGTAGGTGATTTGTATTTGGGTTGTCTTTTTCTAAGGTTTGCATAAATAATAAGCATGTGTAAGGTATATAAGTTTAAAGTTTAGATCAGCAGAAGAGTGCATGCATACAATCTGACAATGTTTGCTAACAAATATGTATCCATCACAGAACCTATATACATATGTATAATGAGCAAAATATAAACAAAATAATCATATATCTTCTTAAATGTAATTTGGCCATCCACTTTGTATAGGTGATAAATATAGCACCCATTGGAGAATGTATAGCTTGATCGTGCTTGTTAGCGTTGCAAAGCTGTTCTATATTGTGATCAATCGACTGATTTTGTTAGGATATTATTATAAATTTCAGGGGAGCCCTCTCATATGTAAACCAAAATATAACTTTGTAAACAAACTATTATCGATATACTAAATGACTTGGTTTGACTTTGACTGTATTTATCTTATAAGTTTACTTTTATATGTCATTGGGACATCGGGTTGTTATGATTTTCTTTTAAGGTTTTAAACGGAGGGAAATTTGTATCTAGTTTTCAGAACAAATAAAAATGAACAAGTTTTCAAGCCTTTGTCAAACAGATTTCAAAAATATAAGTATATTAAAGTGTTAATTATCCACAAGGGCCTCTTTATCAAGTGCAATTAATTTCTAGGACACACAACTGAAATAATTACTTTTAAGGACAAAAAACAAAATAATTAGTTTCTAAGGACAAAAAACCTATGAAATTATGTTCTTGAAAGTAATTGGACTACTGACTTTGTCCTTAAAAGTAATTATTCTGTTGACTTTGGCCATGAAATTAATTTTTGTGGATGTATGTCTTAGAAATTAATTGGACTGTAAAGTTTGTCCTTCTTGTGAAATGCCCATATATTAAAACTTTAACAATGTGGTGTTTTTAACTAAATTAATTCCAAAGCTTTTGAATTCAAGTAAGTTGATTGATGAAAATAAGTAATTAATTAAAGTAGCTGGTTTATCTTAATTATTTAAGATTTTGCAAATTGATTATACTTTACTAAGGTAAGTAATGGATTCTTAATTACTTAGTATAAGTAACTAAAGAGTAATTACTGATTGTAATTAATTTAAGGTGATTAATTTAAGGTTAATAAATAAATGTATTTAGTTAAAGATAATTAACTAATGAAAGTAAATAAGGGTTAAATAATTTAACTTATGTAATTATGGGATAATTACTGGATGGAAATAATTAAGAGACGGTTAATTACTTAATGATAATTACTTAATGTAAGTAATTAAAGGATTTATCTATTGAGGGTCAATTAATTTAATTAGCAATTAAAGGTTAAGTTAATTAATAATCATGGTTAATTAATTGAGGATAATTAAGCAATGGGATAATTACTTGACGAGAGTAATTAAAGGTAGATTACTTAAGAGAAGTTATCAAGAATTAATTACTTAGAGTAATTAATTAAAGGATTGATTAGTTTGGGAAACTAATTAAGGGCTAGTTAATTAATGAGTGTGAATAATTAAAGGATAATAAATCAATGTAAGTGATGATAGGATAATTAATTTGAGTAATTAATTAAGGATAAATGTAATCAACGTGAATGGGTGAAGATTAATTAATTTGTGTAATTAATTAAAGGCTAATTACTTAATGTAATTAAAGAGAGAAATTAAACGATGATTAATTAATGGTTTGTAATTAAGAAATGTTAAGTAAGCAGGATTAAAAGTGATTAAAGGAATTAATTTAATTTATTTAAATTAATTGGAATTGTATGACTAATTAATCTTGCTTATGAGTGATTGAATAATGTCGAATGTCTTGGATTATTTGATATTTATGATATGAAATGTTTTGTGATATGATTGTGTTGAACAATGATAACGTGGTTATCTGTCGAGATGAATCACTGTATAAGTGACATCCTGTGTTTTAAGTTTGAATTGTATTTCATTTGAATAACTTAGGATAAGATGACATGAGATTCGAAGGGTCCGGGTCGGGTATAAGTAAATACCCGAAACCACTTCGATTCTTTATAAATTTGAGTTTAGAACCAAACAGGCTAGAATTGGAATAAATTAAGTAACTTGGCCTTTAACCGAGTAATAATTATTGAATATTGTTTGTAATAAGTGATTGACTTTGAAAACTCGTAGAAAGGTACGAGTTACCTTGGTATTCACATATGTTATAGCTTGGTATTTCATATTATATGGGTTTACTCACACTGGTTTCCAGCCTGACACGGGTGTTACTTTGATGTAATGCTCGGGTCAGACCGAGTATTATAGATTTTCAGATAAGGACGTTCTGGAGCTCAGAAGACGAGCTGGATGGCTGGAACGTATGGAGTGTTTTCCGCTGAGTTTATCATTGTTGTTTATCTGGGACAAGTTATTATACTGTCCAGTTTTTATGAGATTTGAATGTAACTCTGATGTATTGATGTAAATTAACAGATACAGTTCTTTTTATATAACTTCTATTTTATTTGATATTATATTTTGATCCGCTACGAATGTAAGAATTTGTTTTTTGATGTTTCTGTTTCTTCTTCTTCTTCAATCTCTTTTCTTCTTTTCCCTAACGATCTGGAATTTTCGAAGTCGGAAATTTCGGGTCGTTACAACAAGAATCGAATCTAGCTCTACTGAAGATGAATCAAGGGAATATAGGAAAGTCAACATGATTGACCCTTGCGGGTCGCAAGAAATCTCGAGAGTCCTACCGCTGCATGGCTCTAGTCTAACGACTCTCCTCCCGCTGTCTGATATAGCTCTATATGTGGATAGCCAATCCATCCCAAAAATCATCTCGTACACCGAAAATCCCAAAACATAGGCGTAGCAGTCGAATTCTATGCCTAGGATAAAAAATTTCAAACCCCTACAATCCATATATAATGTGTCGGTCATCCTATGGGGTTTGAAATGACAATGTGGTCTACTACTAAAGAAATGTCTAAGTGCAAACAATCCACAAGAGAACTAGAGATAAAAGAGTGTGATGCTTCAGAATCAAATAGAGTTCGAATGAGAAAATCAAAAATAGAAATCAAACCTTCAATTGTGACTTTTCTACCTCTATCTAGAAGCTGCCTGAAGGTGCTGCATCTAATGGCTGAATCCGCACGACCGGTGTACAAGCTCCTTGTCCCGTCTTCTAGGGACAATTCCTACTAAAGTGACCCGACTACCCACAACTGAAGCACTTTCCCTTCATCTTCCCCCTCTTTCAACCCTTGGCGATATGTCTCATAATTCCACAGCTACCACACTTTAATCCTTTCTTAATCTGCTTCTGAGGGCCTTCACCTTTCTTCTTCTCTTTATTGTTTCTCCATAATTTCTTCTTCAGACCTTCCGACTTAACAACTTCCTTTGATTCTCTTTCCTTGACTACATTAAACATAAGCGCCATCTCCACCAAAGACTCATAAGTAGCTCCCATCAGCACGTGAGTCAACGATGACCTCTAAATGGGCTGATTCAGTCCCTTCACAAACTTCATAGCTTTCCTCTGCGGCATATTCACCAACTCTTTTCCGAACCACGACAATTCATTGAATTGATTGATGTACTCCTTCATCGAAAAACTTCCTTGCTTCAAATTGATAAACCACTCTAACTGAACACTCTCCTCTGCTTGAGACAAAAACTTCGTATAAAACTGCTCTCAAAATCCATCCCAAGTCACCTCCCTTCCTTTTAACTCTATGACCTCCCATCAATACGAAGCCTCCTCTTTCAGCTGCCAAAATGCTAGCTGAACTCGCTGCTGATCATCCAATCCCGATAGTATGAATATCCTCTCTATGCCTCTAAGCCAAGCTCTCGCTTCCACAAAAGTCTCCTTAGTAGAAAAAGTCTTTCCATCCAAACTCGTAAGATCCTTACAAAGCTTAGGGAAATTGGCGGCGGCAGGTGGGTTGATGGGATTCCCACCTGATGGAGCTGGATTAAGCACAAGCGCTTTGCCACGTACCTCTGGAATTGTGGCTTGTAGATACTTATGAAACTAGGTTGGGACTGGAATGCCCTCTGTAGGTTTCGGGGGCATCCGCCATTATATGAAAAGAAAAAGATAGTTAGGAAAGAGTCGAAGGGAGATTGAACTAGACTTTTGAAGGGATATTTATAAAAACTCTTTTAAACTTAAAAACTACTTTTAATATAAAAAATTGAAAAATACTTTAAAGTAAGTTATTTTGAAAAATATTCTACTTTTTTAAAATAAACTTTTAGGAATCCTCTAATTTAGGCTCTGATACAAAGCGAAACACCCCATACCCCTTAGTATAGCCAAAAGGATACACTAAATGATGTGGTGCGTTGGTATAACAAAAGCTAGTAGGGACTAAGATTCACAAGACAAAATAGATAGATAATAATAATACAAAAAAGTAATTAGAAACAATAAGTGATTTTAAAAATTGATACTTAATAAATACTTTAGATAAACCTCATATGTTCCAAATACCAAAATCAATTGTTTTATGAAAATAAAATCTCAGTCTTATCAGAAAAACCAGAGTACACACACAAACTTTCCCTCAATACAGTGCCAGAACAATAAAAGAACAAAAAGCTAGAAATAAAAAGAAGGAATACATGGTAGAATCTCCAACAAGTTTCCAAGATGTTGTGGTCTACTTTCCTTGCCCATGATTGCCTATGGGGGAAAAGGGGGAAATAGAGAAGTGGGTCAGACTAAAAGTCTGGTGAATGGTACTAATTACTAGAATCTTTAAGAAAATTAAAAGCAATAGACCGTACAACAATTCTAGTATATAAAAGGGAAAAAAGGAAATATAAAGAAAGAATAAGGTGGAAATAAATATGATTTAACTAAATTGACATAATTGTTTAACTTTGATTGTTTGCACTTGTTTTTGATAGCGGCTAAGATTAGGCTGATTCCTAATATTACCCTTTGATCGGCCTACTACTTCATGGAATCTACCGTGAAACGGACGCTGAAGCTCCCCATGAAATAGGCAGTGGTGCCTACGAAAGACACACACTAAGCGCTTATAACTCATAACGATTACTGGGCACCCGAATAGAAGTCGCACGCGTAACCGCCGCCATGCTCATGTTACCTGCTGTTCCACCTATTGGGTCTTCTTATTACCTCAAGTTCTAGCATAAGCGTACCTCTTGTCTCACTTCAGGGTTATGTGAGACACCTCATTTCACTTAAGGGTTATGTGAAACACCGTGTCCATAGAAATAATAGGGGAAATGATGTTGGTACTAGTCCATCATCCAAGTGGTATCTAGTTGTGCCCCTTGACCAAATCCCCATGATTTGGACTTCTACTTATTGACCATTTACTACCGTTATTAACATAAGCGTACCCCTTGTCCCACTTTAGTATTATGTGAGACACCTCATCCCACTTCAGGGTTATGTGAGACACCTCATTTCACTTCAGAGTTATGTGAAACACTGTGTCCATAGAATTAGGGGAACGTTATTTGGTATAGGTTCTACTTTAATTCTTTGCTTATTAACTTAGATAAATTATTTACATAAGTCTTTAATTTTGTTCTTGCTATCTGTGCTTATTAATTTATCCAATGTTTTAATCACTCTGATCTATTTCTTATTATAACTTATGTTATAATCATGCTTGTCACTTAACCCAAAGTCTAAGTGTAAAAGTAAGCTTCTTTCATCTTATACTCTTTTTATTTATAATTTTAAGTTATAACTAGGCCAATTATCTTTAATTTGTCCAATTCTAACATCAATATCCTAATTAGCCTCAATTTTAGTCTTAATTCCTTTTTTATTACGGTCCTTACAATTTACATCTTATTTTCTGTTGTTTCAGTATTCTTAGAATTTTAATCCATATTTCGCGTTTAATCTATTCTAATCCATAAAAGAAGAAGAAGGAGAAATAAAAAACGAAAAATAGAGGGAAATCCAAAGCGTAGAAAAAAGGTGTAAGTAACGCATAAATAACAATAAATAAATTAAAAAACTGTAAATAGAGTATAAATAAATGGAAAAACTATAATTAACAGATTTTAACTAAAATTGACTGAAAAGAATAGCTAAAGAAATAGACTGAAAATAATTTTGAAAACTGTAAATAAACTACTAAAAATGTCATTCCAAAAATCGTAGTAAACCTACAACTATTGGAAACCTATTATTTTAAATTACTTAAATATCAAAATAGTTACAATCACTCACCTATGGTCCTAAACTCTTCCCTTTTGTTCTTCCCGGATCCACTTGAAGATATTAAAATATTTTATTAAAAAGATTCTCTCATTGGAAAATTATTCTTTTTAGGGTCCTTCCTAAAAAGGTGAACCCAAAAGCGAAAATCTAGAATGAGAAAAGGTGTTAGGCCTAGGGTCTTATTTATAGGGGTAAAAGTGGATCTCAGACCGTTGGATTTGTGGATTGAATAAGATGCAACCACATCACGGGCTGAATAGGAGCCACTGGATGAAAGCACGAATGGACTAGATGAGCCAAAACAGTGAAATAGACGTGTTAAAATTACCCTAAGGGTTTTACTGAATCCATAGTTGCTGCTTTAATAAACCATAGTTGCTGCTTTAATAAACCATTTAATTTTAAATTACCCTAAGGGTTTTACTTTAGTTTTGCATCCTATTACGGTCATTATAAAATTTAACTTAGATTAAATCAACTTGAACCAATATTTTCGCTTGTACGAACCCAATTTGTAAATCATCCGATTTATTTATTTTATTTTGCGATTAAACTTATAAAATTCAAATTGAACCTATATAGACGTATATCATGATCATATCGGTACCAAAACAATATAATAAGATTTAAGCATGACTCACTTGCTTGACATCACTCTAAGCTTTCAAATTTCTAAAATGCAAACACTGTGTTCGCTACACGGGATTGTATCCCCCTAAAACCTTCGAGATTCACCTCCCAAATGATGTAGAACTACAATACTTGACCTCTTCTTTGTTTTTTATAAAGCTTCATAAAATTTCATAATGTATTATGGAAGTTATGGTTGATCAAAGGTGGAGGTTTTTAATTTGAAAGAGAAGGAAAAATAAAGGGGTTGTGTTTTCGCAAATGAATGTATGTATTCTCTTATAAATATTGGAGGGGAATTCTTAAATTTGATTATTTCAAATATGAATTTTAAACCCGAAATCCATCTAGAATCCCAAACCTATTTTTTCTCATATATCACTTATACGGTCTCCATTTTAGAGAAGTCTATTGTCAATCAATCAAAACGACAAGCTCTACGCAATGGTGCAACCCTCGTTACCAAATTCCAAAGTTTGAAAAATGACATTTTTTTCTTTCTTTTACCGTTTTATTTAATTAAAATATCACATTTATTAATTTAAAAATTATTATTAAACATACGAGGTATTACATAAAATGTATGTTATCAAAGGTATAGTTATCGAGCACCTAAAACGTATGTTATCGAAGGTATATCCATCTAGCATCTAAAACGTACATTATCGAAGGTATAACTATCGAGCATCTAAAACGTATATTATTGAAGGTATAACTATTGAGCATCTAAAATGTATGCTATTGAAAATGTAAAATGGAAATCTAGTATTTATTTTTAAAACTGATTTTTTTCTTCTTAAAGGAATTAGTTTTGACTAAATCTTTCCAAATGTTGAATTTTCATTCATAAAACCTTTTTTTTAATTCTTTTCAGAAAAGTTTCACCAAATATTTTTCCTTTACTTAAAAAATTAATTAATTATACGTCATTTTTATCCAATTTTTCCATTCATCGAATAACGGCTCATATTAATTCAAACTTACTTGGGAAAAATCTCAAATAATTATCAAAAATTGAATTTTCTATCTTCCACCATATGTAAAAGTTTCAAAGAGAAATAGTAAATTTTCATATTTTGAGTAATTAAAACCCAAAATTTTATCCTTTTCAGTTGAATGTTATACATACTATATCGAAATTTTAAATCATTTGGAGATCATTATTATTGGTTTAAATCCAAAAACCCTCGTTTTAACTTCTTTATTTCACATATAACATTCTTAAAACCATTTACATAGGCATCTTAATGAAAACCATGCTTTATCATCATAAAACACCTTGGGTCTAACCAAATCCAAGAATCGAGAGCCTAAAAACGTAGGGATAATAATATTATTCATCTTGGTTAGTTTAATATCGAGAGAGTTAGCCATAAGTCTCCTTCTTCAAACATTATCTTGTTTTCTTTAGTTTAGAGAATTTCAATGTAATTTTCTCTCCTTTCATTTTTATTATTTCAGTAATGAATAGAAGAGAGAGGTAGAGGGGTTGAAGAATGTATTAGTGGGTTGGACCATAATTTCTCCCTTCCTTATTCTCACAAAGTGTCATATCTTCTTTTTGAATTATAGACATCAAAAATTATGTCTCATTAATTATTTTTTTCATTTAATTATTTATAATAATATGTATCAGAGACAGAGGTGTTACACAGCAAATATGGCATATATTCCTTCTCCACAGAACTCAACATCCAATACTATCACTTTATCTTCTCCACATTGCAAAGTTTCACACATTGCAACGTTTCGAAAATCACAACCAAACCAACTGCCTAAAACCTCAACGTCTTTAACAACAACCCGACCTTGCAAGAGGCGACCTTGCAAGAGGTGTAGAGCTCACAGACATCATGATTATCATGTTGTAGAAACCATTTTGAACCATCAGGCGCTTAGAAGCGTAGTCGGTGTGTTCAATTGGGATACTAGCCCATCAGATGCTTCTTTCAGTAATCTAGGTAGCACTACACTAAATGAACCATGCACATAGGCAACAGGTGTGTACTTGGAAGTGTCAAAGCTTAACATAAAAGACTTTGAGTTATTATAGTTATCCAACAAATGGTAGGCCATTAAGCTAACAAAAAATCTAGTCTTGCATGAACAATCTAAACATGTAGAAGCACAATTTCACTTTCTCAAAGTCTTACAGAAGGAGATATTGGTTGGTTTATTGCTGAAATCTGTTGGATCATAGGTTTTGATTACTGACAAAAATTTACGAATCTACGACTACGACATCATCCGGACTCAACGACTCAAAGTATGGTTCATATAGTTATATATTTTAACAAGAGTCATCAAATATGTATATAAAGTCTAGTAAATACTTTTTTAAAATCTTTCCTCAAGAATCATCATTCACATTCAAATAAACTTGCATGCATATTTTAATCAAAATCAAGTTTTCAAAAAATGCATGGAGCGGGGCTCAAACCCGGGTCACTAGTTTAGAAGGCATGTACTCTAACCAAATGAGCTACTGTTGTTTTTGTTTAACAAAAGAATTCAGTCGACTGAATAACCTGAGTCAGTCGACTGAATCTGTGCAGTTTAACATACATGCACAGTTTCAGTCGACTGAATTTGGTCCCGAAAATTTTTCTTCATATTTTCAGTCGACTGAATCTCCTGCTCAGTCAACTGAATTTAAACCTGCGAATTTTCTTTGAAAAGACACCTTCTTCTTCCCAAGAGTTGCAACCATTCATCAATGGAAATGGAAGCATCTCTTGTTTGCAACCTTTGACAACATATGCATCTCTTCTACAAGTATAAATTCATGATTCTAACATCAATTAATTAAGCGAATTCTCTTGCTTTAATCTTACTATTCTCTTGTTCATATTCTCTAGATATTCTCAAAGCAATCACCAATCTATTGCTTGAATCACTGTTTTTGTTTATAACATTCTTTTGATTCATAACAATTCACATTTCCTAAATCTTCACAAACACATTGCATATTCTCGGGGATAAGATTATAGGAATATTTTACTACATTAGACTAATTAGTGTTGACAAGAACACAACAAGTCGAATATTGTATTTTAGTAATTGAGTTGAAGTCCTCTTCGGTAGTTGAGGCAAGAAATCCCGTTCTGTTGTTCGGGTAAGTTGTAAACCTATTCCTTCGGGTGAAGTGAGGGTGTTAGTTAGTGAAATTCCTAAGTAAAGCTTAGGGACTGGACGTAGGACGAGAGGTCCGAACCAGTATAAAATCCTGGTGTCTCCTTGCATTTACCTACTTTATTTACCTAGACTATTTCATTACTCCATATTACACGATCCTACCGCATAGCCCACTCTTTCAATTGGTATCAGAGCCTGGTTTTCTAGAGATCGTAACAACATCCTAGAATAAATGGCTACAAAGAGATCTAGTCAAGGCAATAAGAAGATGAAGAGCAATAAAGAAAAATCAAAGGAGCAAACAAACAAATGCTTCATGGCAAAAGATAATGAGGTTAGTGATCTAACTTTTGATGATATGATAGAAATAAATTCAGAACTTCTAGACACTTTAAAAAATCTCAAAAGAAAATATAAGGAAGCTCTAGAAAATCAGAAAAAAGCAGATTTCGAAAGAGATATGCTTAAAGAGGAGAAGAAAATATTAGAAGATGAACTTGAGAAAATTCAAGATTCACTCTTTGACAATTCTCAACTCGCTCTATTAAGTCAAGAAATAGAAGCTCAAAAAGAAAAGAATAATGCTCTAGCTTCTGAGAATCATGAGTTAAAAACAAAAATTAAAATTGTTGAGTTAGACAACACTAGTCTCAAAACTAAGCTTGATGACATTACTAAAAATGTTTCCAATTTTAATAAAGGGAGAGAAAATTTGTCCAGGATTATTGAAAATTCTCAACCTGCTTCAAATAAGAAGAGATTAGGTTATGTTAAGAATTCAAAAGCTCTCAATGATAAAAGTGGTTTAGGATATAATAAAACTGATCGTAGAAATAGCACTAGATATGCTTTCATGTATAGTAAAAATGATAGTGCTAGTACTAAATTTCAAGTAAAGCCTAAATCCAATTTTTATAGAAATTCAAATACTATTATAACCTATAATGTTGATAATTTCTTTAGAAGTACAAAATCATTAACAGGAAATATGAATAAAAATTACCTAAGTATATGGGTTCCTGTTAATTGGAAAAATAGGAAAAATACATTAATGATTATTTTGATATGGTAGTTAATAATGAAAATTATATTTATAAAGGTTCAACCACACCCAAATGGGTATGGTTTCCTAAAAATTAGAAAATTATAAGAACCTTGGGTATCGCATGCTTTAAATGTTAATTTTTTTCTGATACGTTACATTATAAGTAGTAGTTATTTTGTTTTATATTGCTCTATGTTAACACTTATGTAAAATATATTTTATATCATCATATAAACTCTCCTTTTTGTCGATGACAAAGGGGGAGAAAGATATTGCTCTCTAAAACAATTTGCAGGAATAAACCATGCAAGCACAGATTAAGGGGGAAAAAGATTAAATAGGAATATATAGCATAGATTCAGGGCGAGAAATCGATAGCACAATTACATGAAGATATTCAGTGAGAGAGATATGATCAACAAAGCTTGTCAAAGATTCGTTCATAGAAAATGGAGTTGTCATCATCAAAAAAGGGGAGGATGTTGGATCATAGGTTTTGATTGCTGACAAAAATTCACGAATCTACGACTACGACATCATCCTGACTCAACGACTCAAAGTATGGTTCATATAGTTATATATTTTAACAAGAGTCATCAAATATGTATATAGAGTCTAGTAAATGCTTTGTTAAAATCTTTCCTCAAGAATCATCATTCACATTCAAATAAACTTGCATGCATATTTTAATCAAAATCAAGTTTTCAAAAAATGCATGGAGCAGAGCTCGAACCCGGGTCACTAGTTTAGAAGGCATGTACTCTAACCAAATAAGCTACTGTTGTTTTTGTTTAACAACAGAATTCAGTCGACTGAATAACCTGAGTCAGTCGACTGAATCTGTGCAGTTTAACATACATGCACAGTTTCAGTCGACTGAATTTCCTGCACAGTCGACTGAATTTGGTCCCGAAAATTTTTCTTCATATTTTCAGTCGACTGAATCTCCTGCTCAGTCAACTGAATTTAAACCTGCGAATTTTCTTTGAAAAGACACCTTCTTCTTCCCAAGAGTTGCAACCATTCATCAATGGAAATGGAAGCATCTCTTGTTTGCAACCTTTGACAACATATGCATCTCTTCTACAAGTATAAATTCATGATTCTAACATCAATTAATTAACCGAATTCTCTTGCTTTAATCTTACTATTCTCTTGTTCATATTCTCTAGATATTCTCAAAGCAATCACCAATCTATTGCTTGAATCACTGTTTTTGTTTATAACATTCTTTTGATTCATAGCAATTCACATTTCCTAAATCTTCACAAACACATTGCATATTCTCGAGGATAAGATTATAGGAATATTGTACTACATTAGACTAATTAGTGTTGACAAGAACACAACAAGTCGAATATTGTATTTTAGTAATTGAGTTGAAGTCCTCTTCGGTAGTTGAGGCAAGAAATCCCGTTCGGTTGTTCGGGTAAGTTGTAAACCTATTCCTCCGGGTGAAGTGAGGGTGTTAGTTAGTGAAATTCCTAAGTAAAGCTTAGGGACTGGACGTAGGACGAGAGGTCTGAACCAGTATAAAATCCTGGTGTCTCCTTGCATTTACCTACTTTATTTACCTAGACTATTTCATTACTCCATATTACACGATCCTACCGCATAGCCCACTCTTTCAAAATCGAGACCAAGTTGCACACCTGAGGACAAAGCCACTGAAATTGGAAGATTTTCATCAGTTCTATGATGAACTAGGATTGTGTATTGTCCTTGAAGCTAATTGTCTACCAAGACCAATAAGTTCAAGAGGGTGTAGGTGGTTGTTTGAGTGTAGAATTGTTTCTTGTTAGAATAAAGGCCAATTTTTTATGTTTATTATCAAGTTTTTCTTCTTCTTCGACTTCTTCCGGTAGTTGTTACCGCTGGCACTAAGGATGATGCCAGCTTTTGTGGGCTTTTACTGTCATTCCAATTAGTGTGGACGTATTACTATATATGTTTCAAGTTCGTATCGATAAAACCAAGCAATTTGCTTTGAGTTTTCTTCTTTCAGTTTTGATAACCAAGTAACCTTCAGATGTGTAGCTCTTACCGTTTGTTTTCTTTTTCATCCTGCATTGGCATATGAGAAGTATTCTTTCTATTTTCTGAATAGCTTGTGTTCCGATGATATGGATTGACCTAAAATGTGAGAAAATCTTCATTTGTATCTTTCACGTATGAGCATTGTTAAAATGGAAGCAAAAAAAGAATAGCAGAATGTAACAAACAGCAAACAGCAAGAAGGAAGAAATATAATGCTAGTACAATGACGGTCCATCATCCAAAAAGAGTGCACCGGCCGGGAATCGAACCCGGGTTTGTACCGTGGCAGGGTACTATTCTACCACTAGACCACTGGTGCCACATGTAAAAATTGTTAAAGTTATTTTTTAAACCAGAAATTCTGTTTTCTTCATAATCTTTTCATCTACAGGTAATTCAAGTACCTACTGCAAATAATTTAAAAATCAGTTATTATATTTAAGCAGTTGCGTCTTATTTTGATTCTAAGATACGTGAAGTTTGAAGATTTATAAAGAGAATTAGAACAAGATGGATTTTTCTTCCTCTATCAATTTTTACGAATATAAACTGGTAATTTTAATTAGAAATATGATTGTTACTAATATTCCATTCCTATAAATTGTAAGCATCAGTGTAGAGGTAACATCATCAATGTAGATGATTTGTATTTGGGTTGTCTTTTTCTTAGATTTTCATAAATAATAAGCATGTGTAAGGTGTATAAGTTTAAAATTTAGATCAGTAGAAGCGTGCATGTATATAATCTGACAATGTTTGTTAACAAATATGTATCCATCACAGAACCTATATACATATGTATATTGAGCAAAATATAAACAAAATAAAGTTGGTTTCATATCATATATCTTCTTAAATGTAATTGGGCCTTCCACCTTATATAGGTGATAAATATAGCACCCATTGGAGAATGTATAGCTTGATTGTGCTTGTTAGTATTGCAAAGCTATTCTATACTGTGATCAATCAACTGATTTTGTTAAGGTATTATTACAAATTTCAGGGGAGTCCTCTCATATGTAAACCAACATATAACTTTGTAAACAAACTATTATCGATATACTAAATGACTTGGTTTGACTTTGACTGTATTTATCTTATATGTTCACTTCAGGGTTATGTGAGACACCTCGTTTCACTTCAGAGTTATGTGAAACACCATGTCCATAGAAATAATAGGGGAAATGTTGTTGGTACTGGTCCGTCATCCAAATAGTATCTAGTTGCCTCAAATCCCCATGATTTGGACTTCTACTTATTGACCATTTACTACAGTTATTAACATAAGCATGCCCCTCGTCTCACTTCAGGATTATGTGAGACACCTCGTCTCACTTCAGGGTTATGTGAGACACCCCGTTTCACTTCAGGGTTATGTGAAACACTATGTCCATAGAATTAGGGGAATGTTATTTGGTACAGGTCATACTTTAATTTTTTTCTTATTAACCTAGATAGATTATTTACATAAGTCTTTACTTTTGTTCTCACTATCTGTGCTTATTAATTTATCCTATGTCTTAAAATAAGCTTCACTTTGATCTATTTCTTATAACTTACGCTATAAACATGCTTATTACTTAACCCAAGTTCTAAGTGTAAAAATAAGCTTCTTTCATCTTATACTCATTTTATTTGTAATTTTAAGTTATAACTAAGCCAATTATCTTTAAATTGTCCAATTCTAACATCAATATCCTAATTAGGCTCAATTTCTGTCTTAATTTCTTTTTTATTACTCTTTACAATTTACATCTTATCTTCCATTATTTCAATATTCTTAGAATTTAAATGCATATTCGCGTTTAATCTATTCTAATCCATACAAGAAGAAGAAGGAGAAATAAAAAAAACTGAAAATAGAAGGAAATCCATGTAGGATCTAGATTAACCCTAGAGGGGGGTGAATAGGGTTGTAGCAAATTTTCTCGAATTAAGCACAGATATAAACTGCAGAAATAAATATGCTGAAAAGTAAATCACACACAAAATTTACCCAGCTTCGGCAACCCCTGCCTACTGCCGCATTCCCAGATTCTATTAGAATTAAACAGTATCCCGCTTACAAACACTCTACTAGACTCGCAGACCCTTTTGCTCCCGCTCACAAACACTCTACTAGACTCGCACACCCTGCTCCCGCTTATAGAGTTTCGCTTACTCGCAAACACTGCTCCCGCCTATAGAGTTTTGCAAACTCGCACACCTTGCTCACTGAACTAATTCTAACTAGACAATCAGACACTACCTAAACCCTAGGTGGTGATTTACCAAGTTTTGATTTGAAAAATAAAAACAACAATTAAAAACAAATAATTAACAAACACTTTAAACCCTAATTAAAAATTATACTAAAGCCCTTTTGAAATTAAAATAGGCCAACCCTATTCTCTTTTCTTTAACTCGTCAGCTCGTTCCTTTTTCCTGTGGCTTGTGAAAATATGGCGGCCTCTGTTGTATCTTCGTTCGTACCTTTTTGGCAAAATTAGGGCATTGTGCAAATTGAAGCGCCGCACGTCACCGTTTGATAATAGGCTTTGATGCTCTTTGATTTGCTCACGGCTCTTCAATTTGGATCGAGTTCGTCTCCTTGCTTCGGTATGTAATTTTATGGTTTGGTTCTTTTGTGTATTCGTACTTGAACTCGATACTCAAAAATTGCCGATGATGATTTCAATTTATAGGGTTCGCTCCCCTTATTTTCCGTTCATCTAAATATATTTGAATCTGTCATTATTGTTTGATCGGCCGTTTGATTATGCTTGGATGCTTGTTGATTTCTCTGACTAGTTCACAATCGTATATTCGATGCTTGCTTGGTTGACACGGTGTTGATTCATTGCTTGGTCAATACGGTGTAATATACTCGGTTTGAATTTTTGACATTTTTGACTATTTTTCAATACGGCTTCGTGAATTTCTCTGACTTGATAAATTTCGTACAATTTGATTTTTGATAATCAACATTTTGATACGTGACTTGGTCATTATGTCTTTGATGTTTATAAATCTTCTTTGACTTCGATATTTTTGTGAATTGGCTTCGGCCACTGTCTGCATTCCTGTAGTAGCTTTGTTCAAGTTGTCTTGGGCATTGTTGTATCCATTGCAGTCTTATAATCTTCACTCTGGCCATACTGCATTGTTTCGATGCTATCTGCCCAGGTTATTCATATAAGCATTTGTATGTTGTCACTGTACCACTGTAATGTGTTCTCTACATTCACTGTAGTGCAATCTTGGTTTCAGTAGATTTTTATGCATTTCATCACTTCAGTATTGTATTGTTTGCATTCACTTGTAGTCGGCACCATTTGTAGATGTTCTCTGGTTTGATGTTGATGCTGAAGCTTGTTGGTTCGATTCCAGTATGCTTTTTCACTGTCCTGTACATGTTGTTTCATTATACTTGAACTTGCATCACTGCACTAGTTTTCTTCAATTTTCTGGCCTCACTGTTGCATTCTTTGATGATTCATTGGTGCACTTGTACTTGGTCATTGTAGTATGTTGTCACTGAGTTCGAGCATTTGCATATTTGCAGCCTTGGTCTTCACTGTGTTCATGCACTTTGGTCTTTGTTGCCTCTTTGTGTATGCACTTGCATACTGCTGCTATGTTGTAAATGTTGCATTCATGTATCAGTGCTTTGATGCATTTGCATGTATTCTGTTCATTGTTTCATTTGGTGTGTTTGCCTGAGTCACTTGTTCATATTGCCTTTGTACACTTGTTCATATGAACTGTTGTTCCATTGTTGGTCTGTGTAGTTGCAGTATTTATGTACACTGTGTTGTACTGAGCTCGACATTGCTTCATGTTGCCTTCATGTAGCTTGTTCTCCACATTTGCTTGATTGTTGCAGTCCATGTTCTGTTGAGTTGTTGTTCTTCTGGTCTTTGCTTCCATCCATTTGGTTGTTGCAGTCCTATGCAGTTGCTATGTCTTGTGTTCTTGTAACTTTCATTACTGGTGCATGTACATTGCTGCTATTATCTTGTACTTCCAATGTGCACTTGTTTGTACTGTCATTTTGCTGGAATAACTTCGACATTGTTTTGATGCATTTGCATGTTTGTCTAAGCTTTGCATTCTTTTTGTAGCCTTGTGTCGAATCCAGTTTTAAAAAACTCGGGTTTGACCTTGTGCTCGTGTCGTGATTTTCAATGTATTGCACGTGAGTTGAACCCGGCTTTTCACTCGGGTTTGACCTGTGCTCACCTGTCCCTGTAGCATTATCAAGTGTATATATCGGTGTGCACGGCCTTGTGGCATATACAGTGATACACTGTGTATGTTACAAGTTGTTCATGTATGATGAATTCAAATTTAAATGATGACGAACAACCCAAATAACTGAGGCAAATATTATTTTCAAAATTCATCTTTTATTTTATATTGCAAAAATATTTTATTTTCAATTTTACTGCGTTAGTGAATATTTTTGCAGATTGCTCAGATGCTGGATTCAAATTGGAATGCAGTTGAAGATAGAAATATGAGTGTGAGTGATATGTAGTGAGGATATTAATGTAAATATAAAATCGTGATGTATTCAAAATTGTATATGTATAGTGAGAGCATGAATTTGTACTATTTCAGATTGTAATAAATATTTGTTTGAATAAAATTTCTGTTTGAATTCAAATTCCGTGTAATTTATTTTATTCAACAAATATTTATTTAATCTATGAAAAACAAAATAGTACATTACCAAATACATTTAAACGAATGTATATATGTTTATTATCATCAAACAAAAATCATATAAGCGCATATTCAACAATCCAAAGCGTAAAAAAGGATGTAAATTACACATAAATAACAGTAAATAAATTAAAATACTGTGAATAAAGTGTAAATAAATGGAAAAGCTATAATTAATAGAAATTAACTGAAAAGAATAGCTAAAAGAAATAGACCGAAAATAATTCTGAAAACTGTAAATAAACTACTAAAAATGTCATTCCAAAAACCGTAGTAAAACTATAACTATTGAAAACCTTATTATTTTAAATTACTTAAAAATCTAAATAATTACAATCACTCACCTGTGGTCTAAACTCTTCCCTTTTGATCTTCCCGGATCCACTTGGGGATATTAAAATATTTTATTAAAAAGATTCTGTTCTTGGGAAATTATTCTTTTTAGCGTCCTTCCTGAAAAGTTGAACCCAAGCAGAGAAAATATAGAATGAGAAAAAGTGTTAGATCTAAGGTCTTATTTATAGGGGTAGAAGTGGATCTCAGACCGTTGGATTTGTGGATTAAATAGGATGCAACCACGTCACAGGCTGAATATGAGCCATTGGATGGAAGCATGAATGGACCAGATGAGCCAAAACAATGAAATAGACGCGTAAAAAACGTACAGCCTCAAAAGAAAATTTTACTTCACTTCATACATTGGGTGGATCGACCGCCAGGTCGACCTTCACCCCCCTAGGTCGGTCGGCCGGTCGACCTAGGTGATGGTTACGTCGGCCTAGCCCATGTTATATATATATATATATATATATATATATATATTTCTTCAATTTCTTGTTTTACCCGTATCTTTTTCATATTAGCTTGGATTCTGTCGTTCTATATATGGAAATTGATCATAAAATTACCACGAACACAATGGTGCAACTCCACATGGCTCAGTTTCGATAATTTCATAAATTTATTTTATCATTTAATTAACGAATTAATTATTATGGGTTAAATTTCGTGTTGTTACATACAACCTGACAACGTTTGTTAATAATTGTGTATCCATCACAAAACCTATATACATATGTATAATGAGCAGAGTATGTTAGGATTTCAATATATTTAGGATGATTAATCATGAAACCCTAAATCTGAATGGGTAGCCCATATTGATTTGTTCGAGAAGAAATCAGATAAAAGTAAACGAATTAGCGAAAGTCATATTCGAATTCATGGTTGCTGATTAGAAAAGTAAATTTGGTTTGGTTTTCCATATTGACAAAAGCTCTAAATCTTATTTTTGATCTGAATCCATAGTTGCTGCTTTAATAAACCAGTTAGTTTTAAATTACCCTAAGGCTTTTACTTTAGTTTTACATCCTACTATGGTCATTATAAAATTTAACGTAGATTAAATCTACTTGAACCAATATTTTTGCTTGTATGAACCCAATTTGTAAATCATCTGATTTATCCATTTTAGTTTGTGATTAAACTTATAAAATTCAAATTGAACCTATATAGACGTATATCATGATCATATCAGTACCAAAATAATATAATAAGATTTAAACAAGACCCACTTGCTTGACCTCCCTCTAAGCTTCCAAATTTCTAAAATGCAAACACTGTCTTCGCTACACGGGATTGTAGCCCCCTAAAACCTCCGAGATTCACCTCCAAATGATGTAGAACTGTAATACTTGTCCTCTTCTTTATTTTTTATAAATGTTTCATAAAATTTCATCAAGTATTATGGAAGTTATGGTTGATCAAAGGTAGTGGTTTTTAACTTGGAAGAGAAGCAAAAATAAAGGAATTGTGTTTTCGCTAATGAATCTATGTATTCTCTAATAAATACTGGAGGGGAATTCTTAAATTTGATTATTTCAAACCCAAAATCCATTTAGAATCACAAACCTATTTTTTTCATATATCCCTCATATGGTCTTCATTTTATAGTCAATCAATCAAAACGACAAGCTCTACGCAATGGTACAACCCTCGTTACCAAATTCTAAAGTTTGTAAAATGACATTTTTTTTCTTTTACCGTTTTATTTAATTAAAATATCACATTTATTAATTTAAAAATTATTATTAAATTTATGAGGTATTACATAAAATGTATGTTATCAAAGGTATAGTTATCGAGCACCTAAAACGTATGTTATCGAATGTATATCCATCTAGCATCTAAAACATACACTATCGAAGGTATAACTATCGAGCATCTAAAACGTATATTATTGAAGATATAACTATCGAGCATCTAAAATGTATGCTATTGAAAATGTAAAATGGAAATGTAGTATTTATTTTTAAAACTGATTTTTTCTTCTTAAAGGAATTAGTTTTGACCAAATCTTTCCAAATGTTAAATTTTCATTCCTAAAACCTTTTTTTTAATTCTTTCCAGAAAAGTTTCACCAAATAATTTTCCTTTACTTAAAAGTTAATTAATTCCTTAATTAATTAATTATACATCATTTTTATCCAATTTTTCCATTTATCGAATAACGACTCATATTAATTCAAACTTACATGGAAAAAATGTCAAATAATTATCAAAAATTGAATTTTCTATCTTCCACCATATGTAAAAGTTTCAAAGAGAAATAATAAATTTTCATATTTTGAGTAATTGAAACCCAAAATTTTATCCTTTTCAATTGAATGTTATACATACTATATCAAAATTTTAAATCATTTGGAGATCATTATTATTGGTTTTAAATCCAAAAACCCTCATTTTAACTTCTTTTTTTCACGTATAACATTCTTAAAACCATTTATATGGGTATCTTAATGAAAACCACGCTTTATCATTATAGAACACCTTGGATCTAACCAAATACAAGAACCGAGAGCCTAAAAACGTAGGGACAATAATATTATTCATCTTGATTAGTTTAAGTATGGAGAGAGTTAGCCATAAGTCTCCTCCTTCAAACATTATCTTTTTTCTTCTTTAGTTTAGAGAATTTCAATGGAGTTTTCACTCCTTTCATTTTTATTATTTTAGTAATAATGAATAGAAGAGAGAGGTAGAGGGGTTAGAGAATATATTAAGTGGGTTGGACCATAATTTGTCCATTCCTTATTCTCACGTTGTCATATCTTCTTTTTAAATTATAGACATTAAAAATTATGTCTCATTAATTATTTTTGTCATTTAATTATTTATAATAAAGTGTATCAGAGACAGAGGTGTTACACACCAAATATAGCATATATTCCTTCTCCACAGAACTCAACACCCAATACTATCACTTTATCTTCTCCACATTGTAATGTTTCAACAATCACAGCCAAACCAAACTGCCTAAAACCTGAACGGCTTTAACAACAACTCAACCTTGCAAGAGGTGTAGAGCTCACAGACATCATGATTATCATGTTGTAGAAACCCATTTGAACCATCAGTCGCTTAGAAGCGTAGTCGGTGTGTTCAATTGGGATATTGGCCCATCAGATGCTTCTTTCAGTAATCTAGGTAGCACTACACTAAATGAACCATGCACATAGGCAACAGGTGTGTACTTGGAAGTGTCAAAGCTTAACATAAAAAACTTTGAGTTATTATAGTTATCCAACAAATGGTAGGCCATTAAGCTAACAAAAAATCCAGTCTTGCATGAACAATCTAAACATGTAGAAGCACAATTTCACTTTCTCAAAGTCTTACAGAAGGAGATATTGGTTGGTTTATTGCTGAAATCGAGACCAAGTTGCACACCTGAGGACAAAGCCACTGAAATTGGAAGATTTTCATCAGTTTTATGATGAACTAGGATTGTGTATTGTCCTTGAAGCTAATTGTCTGCCAAGACGAATAAGTTCAAGAGGGTGTAGGGGGTTGTTTGAGTGTAGAACTGTTTCTTGTTAGAATAAAGGCCAATTTTTTATGTTTATTATCAAGTTTTTCTTCTTCTTCGACTTCTTCCGGTAGTTGTTACCACTGGCACTAAGGATGATGCGAGCTTTTGTGGGCTTTTACTGTCATTCCAATTAGTGTGGATGTATTACTATATATGTTTCAAGTTCGTATCGATAAAACCAAGCAATTTGCTTTGAGTTTTGTTCTTTCAGTTTTGATAACCAAGTAACCTTCACGTGTGTAGCTCTTATCGTTTGTTTTCCTTTTCAGCCTGCGTTGGCATATGAGAAGTATTCTTTCTATTTTCTGAATAGCTTGTGTTCCGATGATATGGATTGACCTGAAATGTGAGAAAATCTTCATTTATATCTTTCACGTATGAGCATTGTTAAAATGGAAGCAAAAAAGAATAGCAGACTGTAACAAACAGCAAGAAGGCAAAAATATAATGCAAGGACAATAATAAGGGTCCATCATCCAAAAACCATGCACCAGCCGGGAATCGAACCCGGGTCTGTACCGTGGCAGGGTACTATTCTACCAGTAGACCACTGGTGCGACGTGTTGAACTTGTTAAAATTACATTTTAAATCATAAGAACTGTTTTCTTCAAAACCTTTTCATCAACAGGTAATTCAAGTTCCTGCTGCAAATAATTTAAAAATCAGTTATTATATTTAAGCAGTTGCGTCTTATTTTGATTCTAAGATACGTGAAGTTTGAAGATTTAAGAGAATTAGAACAGGATGGGTTTTTCTTCCTCTGTCAATTTTTACGGATATAAACTGGTAATTTTAATTGGAAATATGATTGTTACTAATATTCCATTCCTATAAATTGTAAGCATCAGTGTAGAGGTAACATCATCAATGTAGGTGATTTGTATTTGGGTTGTCTTTTCTTAGATTTGCATAAATAATAAGCATGTGTAAGGTATATAAGTTTAAAATTTAGATAAGTAGAAGCGTGCATGCATACAATCTGACAATGTTTGTTAACAAATATGTATCCATCACAGAACCTATATACATATGTATAATGAGCAAAATATACACAAAATAAAGTTGGTTTCATATCATATATCTTCTTAAATGTAATTGGGCCTTCCACCTTGTATAGGTGATAAATATAGCACCCATTGGAGAATGTACAGCTCGATCGTGCTTGTTAGTGTTGCAAAGCTATTCTATATTGTGATCAATCGACTGATTTTGTTAGGATATTATTATAAATTTCAGGTGAGTCCTCTCACATGTAAACTAACATATAAACAAACTATTATCGATATACCAAATGACTTGGTTTGACTTTGACTGTATTTATCTTATATGTTTAGTTTTATATGCCTTGCTAAAAGCTGATTAAGTCAAGTCAATGAAAAAAAAAAAAAAAAAAAGTGGGAATGTGCTTCCATAGAACCATGGCAACCTGCGCTATTTTTCTTGCTGTTGTTCCTCGCCCTTTTGTTAAAAGGATAGAAACTATATAAATATGCTAAAAGTTGATATTAGAGAAGAAAAACATATAAAGTAATGTGACTAACAATGCATTTGGTAATAATTAACTAGCACAAATCCAAACAACTGTAACTTGGGAAAAGGAGTAAATTGGTTGTTTCCTATATTTTAGTATCAGCATTGGAACTTCTCCACTTCCTTTTCACCTCTATTCATTTTATATATGTACTGAAAAGAGTCAGTTGGATAAAATCTATATTGACTTGCTACTCTTTTCAACTCTTTCCTACATCACATCACTTAACTGGCTTCAGTTTATGAGATTTTCTGGATATTTGAATTTTAGACTGCAAATGTCAATTTTGAGTTCTCTTATCCTCATTCTAATGTTATCATCTCTCTGCATCACATGCAGTGGTAGGAGTTTGCTATTTGATCATGTCAAGGACATGACACTTTCATCTCATTATTATCTAAGAAAGGTTAGTATAGGTGTCACATTTGTTTCATTGCAGGAAAAATTTGTCTGTGATTATCCTGATTTTTAATGTAAAATATCATGTATATATACAGGATGCCAGTTCAGAGTCAATATCATTTGAATCATCGAAGAAATCAGAAGAAATGATAAGAGAAAATATCTCAGGCGCAGTTAAAGAGGAAACTCATGATAGCAAAGTGAAATCATGGGAGGTGAAAGCATTTCATTTGGATTATATGGGGCCAAAAATGCATCCACCAGCTCACAACTAATTAAATTCAGCCTAATCCAGCATGTAGTAGAGATAAACATATAGTTTGAGTTAATTTTCTGTTTATTAACAGTTAGTTCATGCATGGATGATGAACTAAAGATGTAACTTAGCGTATCAGTTTTGCACAAGTACTTCAGAATAATTCAATGTTTGAATGTTAATTTTGCTTAGCGTTTGCTGTCCTAGTTCTTAATATACTGGAGCTGTTTTTCTGCAAATATAGGTGTTTGCTCATTATGTATTTGCCTATATTCAATTAATAAATTCGCCAGCATTTACTTTTCTATTTTTAGTACTTTTTTTTTAATCTGATCTTATAATTTGCAACTCTTGTACTGTCTTGAATTATTTATGATTCTGTGATTAAATGTTTGCAATAATTAAAGTTGGTTCGTTATATTGAACTGATTAGCAGAATCCTATATTTTATCTTATCTTTTTACACTAAGCAAGCTACTTCATTATATAATTTTGGAATTAATAAACAAAATTAGTGTATTGGGCTTGTAATAAAGCAAATGAAATCATACATTGTGAATTCAAGTGGAGACAAGGAGCATGTGGATATAGGATTTGCACTTTTCTCAATCTTAATTATAAATTAAATCTATCCAACATAATATTGCTATAATAGTAGTAGTTTAATTAGCAAGTTAATGATAGAGGGTTCAATTCCTCTGTATCATTTCCCCGGTCTCCATGTGTTTAGCAAATCTTAGCCATTGATTTGTGTATTGTTACATTAATTTAATGGTATTATTGGTCTCAGTAATAATTTATATTATATGATGGGTGTGGTTGAGATTAAAATGGACCCATGGAAATTCAAGAAATGGGACAAAGGAATTGAGTTGATGCTAAAGGAGTGATGCATTGCTCATATATATTACACACTTATCAATTATCATCACCAGCATGCCTTATTGATGTTAAAGGAGTGATGCATTGCTCATGATTTAATTCAAGCTCAGAATGAGGAAGTTGAACTGACTGCAATGAAACAGCAAAAGTGAAATAGCAATAGCCAAACGTGGAAGTACAATGTGAAAGTTTCCATGCATGGATATTAAACTAACAATATTGCCTTTGACCCAAGAAGTGATCATCACGTGCAATCAGAGCACAGATTACAATAATTTTGCCTTGAACTGTCCATATATTTTTAACCCAAAATTAAGGAGGCAACATTCTCAAACTATTCAAGAATGTTCCCTACAATATTCATTTAAACTGGAACATGAACATATAAGATTGCTATAATGTTTCCTAAATATTCATTTAAACTGGAACATGAATATATAGGATTGCTATAATGTTTCCTACAATATTCATGTAAATTGGAACATGAATATACAAGATTGCTATATACTAGGATGCTGCCTCAGAAAATTCAGACATGAAATCCAAAACCCAAAAGTTAGTTACTGTATTTTATAAACGTTTTACTTGGAATCATCTCTACAAGATCAAGGGGTATATATTTCACGCAATTGTAAACTCCCGTTTAATATGATAGAAAGTGAAAGTCTATTTGGACACAAAATAGACACAATTGGTGACACAAAGAATCTCCACCATTAGATTGTCTTCTACATAAAGATAAAAAAATCAAATGGTCCGGATCTTTTGTGTCACCATTTTGTGTTTAATTTTGTGTTCAAATAGCCGGCCCCTAATAGAAAATACATCATTCTCCCTATATGCACACATGCATTTGTAAATGAAGAAGGAATTAAGCCTAAATTTTTAAAGCGGATCCGGCCCAATTGATAACCAAACAAGGGTTTTATGCAGCTGAAACACTTTGTTGTGCCGCATTTTTTCTTCTCTTGAAAATGGAAAAAAAAGGGCAATTCATCCATTGTCTTGCAGATCGATGCCCTATCTAGTGATAATTTTGCGATTTGCTAAGTGCTTGCAAATCTAGTCTTCAAAATTGTGGAAAGAATTCTTATATCGACTTCCATCAACTTTGCTCTCTGGATTTTCATGATTTTATTGAATTTATGCATTTTAAACTGTGTAGACACAGGTACATATGTATATGTACATAGATAACACATATGTACATATACATATGTCTGTGTGTGCGTGCATGTGTGTGTATATATAGACACACACGTATGTACATATATACAGCTAGAATGGTGAATATTTTAAGTTTAACCTGCAAATATTTATCGTTCTAACTATTAATTTTATGCATTTTAAACACATACATATACATACAGACATATATGTATGTGTGTGTATGTATATAAAGTTAGAACAGTAAATATTTATATTTTGAACTACAAATATTTACAGTTTTAGTTGCGCATTTTTGTAAAATGAAAATATGTATGTATATATACACACAGATATAATTGTAAATACTTATTGTTTAAATCGCAAAAATTTGTAGTTAACTGCACATTTTTGTAAAATGAAAATTTACAGTTCCGACTGCAATTATTGTAGTTCTGGCTATAAATATATGTGTGCCTGTATGTATGTATGCATGCATGCAGTTAGAACTATAAATATTTATACTTTAAACTGCAAATATTTGCACTTCTAACTGTACATTTAAATTTGCAGTTCTAGCTGCAATTATTTTACATTAACAGCTTGTTTCAGATCATCAAGCCTTCTCAGTCTAATCTTCCCTCCACTTTAGATCTCCGTAGAATATCCAAAGCAATTTTATAAATAATACCACTCAAAAAAAATTTGAACACATCGAATTTATTTTACGAATGGTAGATGCCATCAATTGGTATATGAGAATCCAATACATTACAATAGGTGTAATCATTGTATTTATTAATTCTACTCTACTCGCTGTAGAAAGAAAATTACAGCATAACTATCTAACTGTTGACTATTTTTGTCTAACAGGATGGCATATCCTGCATAGTTTATATAATCAGCTGATAGCGGAAACCCAAGATACTTTACTGGTAGATTGCCTTCTTCAATTTATACTGAGTTTTCAATGGTTTTTCTCACATTGACAGTTTTGCTATAGTATCTTTTTGAGTTTAAAGGTGCTATTTTTCAATCCAGCCATACTTTCTAGCTTTTCAAAATATTTCTAATGTTTGCCTTTGGTGGTCTTTATATGTTGTGTTTTGATTTTGTTGTGAGTGATAGGTTCATTTGAGTTTATTTATGAAAAGTAGACGTATTACTCTAAAAATAGGTAAGCACTCCATAGTGCTATAAAAAGACGATCCGACCAAGCTCCTCATCTCTAGCACGTAGCATACGCATATGATTTGACACACACGTTATTGTAATAAAAGAAATCCCAAATGTTAGATGTCTTCCAACTCATATTTATACACCACTTCTCTAAGTTATTTAACGATGTGCAACTGTTTTAAGTACGAACTTTCGTTCTTCCTTATAACATGCGAGACAACCCTAACAATTTTTCCCTTGATTCACATTCCTTGGAGTACTTTTGTTAGCATTGCTTGTCTGCATTTCCTAGTTTGTAAACTTCGGCTTTGATACCAATTGTTGCATAATGGCGGTTGGACTAAGTTTCCCATCTCCAGTACGAGACGTGCGCATGTGAGTTTGCACACACTATATTGCAACAAAAGTAAGCCCAATTTTACGTGCCTACAAATCCATATTTATACACCACTTCTCCAACTTATTCAGCAAGTTGAGACTATTCTAATTCCAAACTATTATTCCTCCTTGTAACATGCGAGACGACCCTAACAATCTCCCCCTTGACTGACATTCCCTTGGAGTATTTTTGAGAGCATTTTTTGTCATCATCGTCTAGTTCGTAACCTTTGGCTCTAATACTAATTATTATAAAACAGCGGTCGGACGAAACTCCCTCATCTTCAACACATAGCGTACGTATATGAGTTGGCACATACTTTATTATAATAAAAGGAATCTTCAATGTTACTTGCATTTCAACCCATACTTATACACCAATTCTCCAAGTTATTTAACGATGTGAGACTATTCTAATTTCAAACCATTGTCCCTCCTTTTAACATGCGAGATAACCCAAACAATCTCCCCCTTGACTTATATCCCTTTGGAGTACTTTTGAGAGAAATATTTGTCTGCATGGCCTGATTCGTAACCTTCAGCTTCCATACTAAATGTTGTGTCATGGTAGTCGGACCACGCTCCCCATCTTCAACATGAGGCATATGCATATGAATTGGTACGTATTGTATTGTAACAAAAGAAATCTCTAATATTACATGCCTATCAACGCATATTTATAT
This sequence comes from Allium cepa, assembly GCA_030765085.1. Taxonomy (NCBI): domain Eukaryota; kingdom Viridiplantae; phylum Streptophyta; class Magnoliopsida; order Asparagales; family Amaryllidaceae; genus Allium; species Allium cepa. The sequence continues at coordinate 20,302,674 of CM060940.1, forward strand.
TTCAGTTCTCCAAGTTATTTAGTGATGTGAGACTATTCAAATTTCAAAACGTCTTCCTTCTTGGAACATACGAGACAACCCTAACACATAGCAATACAAAAGAGGCATGGAGATAGTTGATCTCCTTATCTAATATCCATATTTGGATAAATAAAGCCCATAGGAACACCATTTATGAGAATCGAAGAAGTAGGAGAAGATATGTAGTCGTAAATAAGAATGATGAGACCTGTGAGAGTATCCATCATATAAATGATGTGGCAGATAAATTTGATAGAGTTAGAGGTATGCCCTAGGGGCAATTGTGTAATTTGTTACATATATCTAACATGATAAGCAATCTTATCTATCATAAAGGTGTTTGATTTCTACAATATACTTTGCTAATTGTGATAATTAATGAAGTAATTAATTTTAAGTATATTAAATTGAAAAATCATTAAATTATATGTTATGTGATAATAATTACAATGTGTTGTAATCATGGAAAATTTATTTCATTAAAATAATATATCATTTTAAATATTTCTAGTCAAGATATTCGATAAATAATATTGATTCATCTATTGAGACTATGGTATATAGCGTTCTTCAAAGGTTGGGCATTGTATTACTTATGGATGTTGGAGGCACAAAGGGTTATCTATTGGTAGCCATTGGCTAAATATAGAATGACTCACTCAAGAGATATCTGTTGATGAACATAACTAAAAACAAACAAAGAATCTTGAAGTGATGATATTGCACTATTTCCTTGATTTGAGAATACCGTGGAACTTCAGTATGGTCACTACACTTTAATTATAGTTAATTCATGGGATGACATACATCGAGCGAGTATAGTTTCCTCTGAGTTGTAACATTAGAAGTGAAATACTATTCAATAGAGAATTTGTCTTTCTAGTTATATGGGTTAGTATCACCAATCAACTGTAGTCAACCCAAACTCAGATTCTCTATCGAAAGCAGTACGATTAATAATAATTGTTATTATTGAACCAAGGACTTTTTTATGAAATAATCGAGTTGAATGTGGATACTATTGGAGTTTCTATCAATAAAAATTCCATAAGTCCTAATGTAATATTTCTTTGACAAAGAGAATTAGTGTAAACAATCGTTACTACCTGTATCACTTATAGTAGTAAAATTTGATTTTACCGAAAAGATGTGTAAGCAACAAATTCAGCCAAAATGTCGCACCGCTAAATAAGGTGACATGTGAACATTAATATTCAAATTGTTAGAGTAATCAATATCACTGATTGAATTTACACCTTTTTAGTTGTACAACCATAATGATGAATACTTTGAAAAACCACATGATTTAATTAACGTATAACCATTGTAATTTAATTAATATTTGTCAAATATTATTATTATATCTTATTTGACTTATGTTTGAATGTTAATAATATTTAATGAAAATCATATATATAAAAGTTATGTATGTGCATATTAATAAGGGATATTGATAAAATATTTAAATTTGATTTAAAGCGATCACTTACTAAAAGGCTTTGGAATTGTTGTAGGCCTCATATCTCCCATCTCAGCCAGCCACATGACAAGGATGGGAGGATTTGTGTAACAACCCGCATATTTATCGATTTTATATTTAAATATTTTATTTAAATATTTTATCGTTCGTCGGATTTTGGTCCGAAAAGCTACTTTTTGCAAACAGTCGAATTAGGACTCGAGACCATCCCCATTGAGTTCAAAATGTCGTTTGCGACCTTTTTGAGTATAAGCTTCGATATGTTTGGATAAAGTTGAATTTTGCTACTTTTCACTTAGGGTTTTGGTTTGGGCTGAGCCCACTTATGTATTCAGTCCCAACCCACTCCAACTCTTCATTACTTCATTTCTAATTCCTAACTCTTCAAGCTCAAGCAAAAATTGGGGAAGAGAAAAAGAATTAGGAAATCCTAAGCCCTAGTTTCCATTAGCAAATCCATCTTCTAGCTCCAAACTCAAGAGAACCCATTGGTAAGCTTCCTCTTCATCTTCTCCAACTCATTCTCTCTTTGATTTCAGAAATTTCTTAAACCTAATTTAGGAAATGTTTCTATTTTAAGCTTAGATTAAAGCTACTTGAGTTGTTATTGAAGAGGAATTGATCTTAGCTTGCTTTCGAGCTTCTTCTTCTATTGTTTGGGTTCAAAGGTGAGATTTTTAATCTCGCATCTATGCTTATAATTCTCTTCTATTGTTAGGTATGAATTCCTAACACTTATTCATGCGCATTTGATTTTGATTTGGCTTGCTTTTGTGAATATTCCAATTTTTAGTGTTTTGAGTTCAATTCATTAAAAATCCTAACTTTGATGTTTGAACATGTTTTTGGTGATGCATCGAGGAGCATATAGGGCCTGGTAGTCGATTGGCATAAACGCTTAGCGCCGTTGCTCGTGCGATTGCAATTTGGTCGGAATTTGCACCTCCTTTGTAATAGGGTAGGAAGTGCAAGTATACAGGTTCAGCCGACCGAGCCCCCTGGGCCGGTCGACCGACCTGTAGTCCAGGCACTTCCTGCCTCTGTTTGGAAGTGCTGGTTACAGGCTTCGGCCGACCGAGACCCCATGGGCCGGTCGACCGACCTGGTGCCCGAGCACTTCCAACCCTTGGTTCGGTCGACCGACTCAAGGAGTCCGGTCGACCGACCTGCTACTATTTGCCAGATTAGCCTATATTGCTAATTCGTTTGAATATCCAACTTTAATCGATTCGTGTTGTCTCCCTTTTGTTGTTGTCATTTATTATCGACTTTGATGACCTTTTGTTTGGGAATTTTAGATATATCCACTTTGATGGATTTTGTATCGATTTCTTTGGATTTTATTCACGTTTTTGAATGTGAATCTTAGCGATTGATTGTTCCTACAATCTTCTTTATGATTTGTCACTTTAAAATATAAAGGTTTTCTATACTAGTAGTAAATATCAAAACTCTTTCTTCAAATGATTTCAACACTATTTTATTACAAAGCTCGTTTTCTCAAACTGTTTTCCAATCTAGTAGTATATACAAGCCTTTACCTCACTCGTATGAGAAATCTAATTAAACGACTTAGTAAAACGAGTGGTATGAAACGCTTGCGTTTACTTTGCCGGTTAATTCTTGGACTTGTTCGATTGAAGCTCTTGTGACAATTTTCTAGTGGAGATCTTCAATTTGTTCGTAAATATTTAAGTTAAGCTAGTGGTTATGGGACATGAAGCTAAGCTCATATATTTACTAGCTTATTGTAATTGACACTTCTCGTTGATCATGACGATCATCTTTATGGTTTAGACTAGCAATATGCGATGTCTCTTTGTCTGCGAGGTTAGGCTAGACACCACTTGTGCGATTCCATTCGCACATACCTTTTCGGTTAGCCTAGACACCACTTGTGTGATTCCGTTCACACATACCTTTTTGCTTTTTGGTTAGGCTAGACACCACTTGTGCGATTCCATTCGCACGTACCTTTTCGGTTAGCCTAGACACCACTTGTATGATTCCGTTCACACATACCTTTTTGCTTTTTGGTTAGGCTAGACACCACTTGTGCGATTCCATTCGCACATACCTTTTCGGTTAGCCTAGACACCACTTGTGTGATTCCGTTCACACATACCTTTTTGTGATTTTTGGATTTCGTGTGTTGATTTCTGGAATTTATATCATTGACTTGTTATGAGTACATGTTTAGGGTATGATGCCCTCTTTGGATCTTTGAGAAGATTCTTGTGATATTGATTAATCTTTTGTTGATTATCATTTACATTCTTATAGTAGTATGCCATTATGGATATTATGTTTATGCCATATCTTGTATGTTATATCATGTCATCTGATATTTATAGCTAGACTGATCCGTTTATTATTTTCTTATGAAATAATACTCGGGTCAGACCGAGATGTTACAGGTGCTTCCGCTTGACTTCCTTCCGGGATTTGCTTCTCTGACTTTTGGTTAACTACTTTAGTTTAGTAGTTTTTGTTGTATACATTTGAGATACAGACCCTATGATGTATATTTACTCTTTTGTATAGCACGTGTTGCTATTCTTTTGTATTATCGTGGATCTTTTTGACCACTACTCTGATATACACTTTCATGTGTTAGTGTTATATTCATATCTATTTCCGCCTTTGTGATATGAATTGTCTGTGATTGATTTGTGTTATGTTTATTTCTATATTTGTTTCCGAAGACCTTTATAGCCACTGTGTAGTAGCTTTGGGTTTGTGTCGGTATGTCGGATTCCCTCTTGAGATGAAAAGTTATATTTTTATCTGGCATATCGGTGCTCGCACAAAGCAATTATACAGATGGTCGCTCCTCAACAGCCTTATTCTCCGTGCTAGTCGACAGCATTACTCCGTAGTGTTCTTGGCTAGCGTGGGTATAGAGGTGGGGCGTCACAGCTTGGTATCAGAGCCAAACTTCGGAACAATATAGAATATTATAACAAGGATCATCGTCCTAAGTCTTTCTTAGGAGTCGTGCTTTAGGATTTAATTCGAGTCTTCGTACCGATTCATCCTATTTTGTTTATGATTCCTTGTTTTATCTATCAAGATTGCTTGATATTCATTTGTGAATAACCTTCTTCTTCTTCCTTCTTTCTTTCTTAAGGAAGAGAAATGGTTAGACCAGGCCGCCCCAGCGCCGGTCAATCTAGTGCTACTTCCCAAGATGGAGTTTTTATGTCTGCTCAACAACTTTTGGATCTTGTAAAGAATCAAGAGTTTATCTATGCTTTGAGTAAGAACCTCGAAATGGTTCTACCTTTGAAACTTGAAGTTTCTTTCAATCAGCTTGTGGATGTTACTCTTCTTCATGGAGAGGTTGGTAAGGGAAGTGTTTGTGATATTGGGACTTCCAAGAAGAGGCATATTAAGTTCAAGAGCCTTAATCCTAATAAGAGAGTGAAGCAAACTACTTTTGTAGCAAAGACTCCAATCCCTAATCGTGGAGGATGTTATAATTGTAATTCTAGGAACACTATGCGAATATGTGTCCAAAACCCCATTCTTGTCGCTATTGCAAGAAACCGGGTCATCTTTTATCTGCATGTCCCAAACTTTTGAATAAGGACATGAGAAAGCTAAATATTGTGCAAACCCCTAGCAACACTTCTCTTGGTCAAGGTATTTTTCACTCAATCCTTGATGGCATTGTTTTATTTCGTGATCTTCTTACTTGAGTTCTTTTTGATATGGGTTCCATCTCATTATTTTATATCAAAAGAACTTGTTGATTCTTTTTCTTTGAAAATATTTTGGTCTTGATGACTTCTTTGAGGATTGTGAATCCGGATGGTAGATCCGCAACACTCAATTTGTCTTTATCGATGTCGAAATTATTTTATGGGATTTTTCTTTCCGAGCCGATATTTTTACTTAGGCTTCGGAATTGATTTTTTTGAAGGGATCGGCTTAATCATTGTGAAGCCCATATCCTATTTTTCGAGTGGACTATTCATCTTCGACATTTTCAATCTGTTAAGCAGATTTCTATTTTTCCTTTATGATTTTGATTCCAACTTGATGGCATCATTTTATTCCTTAAGCCCACTTATAAGGAAAGTGTTATTTCTCTCATTCATGTAGTTAGAGAAATTTTTCGGAATCTTTGAGCTTGTCTTAGGATTATCACCTAAGTAATCTTTTGTGTGGTGCTAAGGTCTTTTCAGTTTGACTTTACCACCGGTTTTCGTTTGCTACGAGTTGCGGAAATTAGCATTCCACTTACCGCACTCCGCACTCGTTATGATTCCTATGAATGAGTTATTACGTCATTCAGTTTGTCCAGCTTATTTCATCCATTTTATAAATCGAGTATTCTACGAATATCTTGATGACTCCATCTTTGTACTTGTTGATTTTGGATGAAAATAGCAATTTAAAATTTTGCAAAATCTTTTTCATAAGATTTATTTAGAAGTATAACCGGATTTTTGTTCTTGAAATGAACGAAGAATGTTCTTAAAAGTTTTTAAGAAACATGTTTATTATCTAGAAGATGATTTTGTGATTGTATTACCCATTTAGTGTTTTAAGAATTTTGGTCGATGCGCTTGATCAACGTTATCGATAAGAATCTCCTAAACGCTTTGATGAGACAATCAGACACAGTATATTAACTTGAAAATAGTAAAATTTTCTAGAATGATTATTACATAATGATAAATGTAATTTTGAAAGTTTTAACTTTTCAGGAAAGAAGATTATTTAAAAGAAATTCTTTCTTTTCGATACTCTTATTCTTGTGATTTCTGAAGGGGAACCAAGACTTTGCTATTTGTACTGATACTAGTCGTATTGGTTTGGATGTAATTCTCTTGCAAAGGAGAACGTGCTATCACTTGTGCTTCTAAATCGTTATAGCCTATCGAGACTAGATATACCACTCATGATCTAGTGCTCGCAGTTATTGTTTCTACTTTTAGAGTTTTGCATCATCATTTTTGGATGAGAAATTTGTTCTCCACCTTGATCATAAATCTTTGGAATATTTATTTTCTCATAAGGAACTTCATGTTGACTCGAGTTCCTAGCATCTTATGATCTTGATATTCTTTTATTCCCGAGAAGGGAAATCGTGTTGCCAATGCGCTTTGTCGTAAGCAACAAGTGGTTGATTCTTTGATGTTGTCTGAATGAAATTATCTTCCTATCAAGTTCATCGGACGTTTTGGTATACTTCGTTTTATTTAGCTTTATCTCATTCCTTTTATGGACAAGCGTCCGGTGTTCTTTATGGTGTTGGTTCATTGGGCGTACCGTTTCTGTACTACGCCGTTGCACTGGCTCAATTTTCTGCTATTCTTGACGTTTTCTACGTCTTTTAACTATGGAAATGCTTTTAGGTTTCCTATTTCTATTCTCGAGCTGGTGTAATTGATGAAATTGAAGTCTCACCAGTTTTGACTTATGAGCAACATTCCATTCGCATCATTACTTCGGAGGTTGAGCGCCTTCGGAATAAAGATGTTTTTTTGTGATAGTTCAATGATTCTCAAATCCTAAGGATTGCACTTGGAAATCCAGAGAATTCATTGAGCGATCCCGTTCAGGCTTACTCTTTCTTGCTCTTTGTGGTGAACTTCCTATTTCAAATTTCTTTTGTGTTAATATGCTTCTATGGTTGTTACTTCTTATTTTCTTCTTAAGTATTACGAGGACGCAATTTCTTTAAGGAGGGGAGTCTGTAGCAACCCGCATATTTATCGATTTTATATTTAAATATTTTATCGTTCGTCGGATTTTGGTCCGAAAAGCTACTTTTTGCAAACAGTCGAATTAGGACTCGAGACCACCCCCATTGAGTTCAAAATGCCGTTTGTGACCTTTTTGAGTATAAGCTTCGATATGTTTGGAGAAGGTTGAATTTTGCTATTTTTCACTTAGGGTTTTGGTTTGGGCTGAGCCCACTTATGTATTCAGTCCCCACCCACTCCAACTCTTCATTACTTCATTTCTAATTCCTAACTCTTCAAGCTCAAGCAAAAATGGGGGAAGAGAAAAAGAATTAGGAAATCCTAAGCCCTAGTTTCCATTAGCAAATCCATCTTCTAGCTCCAAACTCAAGAGAACCCATTGGTAAGCTTCCTCTTCATCTTCTCCAACTCATTCTCTCTTTGATTTCAGAAATTTCCTAAACCTAATTTAGGAAATGTTTCTATTTTAAGCTTAGATTGAAGCTACTTGAGTTGTTATTGAAGAGGAATTGATCTTAGCTTGCTTTCAAGCTTCTTCTTCTATTGTTTGGGTTCAAAGGTGAGATTTTTAATCTCGCATCTATGCTTATAATTCTCTTCTATTGTTAGGTATGAATTCCTAACACTTATTCATGTGCATTTGATTTTGATTTGGCTTGCTTTTGTGAATATTCCAATTTTTAGTGTTTTGAGTTCAATTCATTAAAAATCCTAACTTTGATGTTTGAACATGTTTTTGGTGATGCATCGAGGAGCATATAGGGCCGGGTAGTCGATTGGCAAAAACCCTTAGCGCCGTTGCTTGTGCGATTGCAATTTGGTCGGAATTTGCACCTCCTTTGTAATAGGGTAGGAAGTGCAAGTATACAGGTTCGGCCGACCGAGCCCCCTGGGCCGGTCGACCGACCTGTAGTCCAGGCACTTCCTGCCTCTGTTTGGAAGTGCTGATTACAGGCTTCGGCCAACCGAGCCCCCCTGGGCCGGTCGACCGACCTGGTGCCCGAGCACTTCCAACCCTTGGTTCGGTCGACCGACTCAGGGAGTCCGGTCGACCGACCTGCTACTATTTGCTAGATTAGCCTATATTGCTAATTCGTTTGAATATCCAACTTTAATCGATTCGTGTTGTCTCCCTTTTGTTGTTGTCATTTATTATCGACTTTGATGACCTTTTCTTTGGGAATTTTAGATATATCCACTTTGATGGATTTTGTATCGATTTCTTTGGATTTTATTCACGTTTTTGAATGTGAATCTTAGTGATTGATTGTTCCTACAATCTTCTTTGTGATTTGTCACTTTAAAATATAAAGGTTTTCTATACTAGTAGTAAATATCAAAACTCTTTCTTCAAATGATTTCAACACTATTTTATTACAAAGCTCGTTTTCTCAAACCGTTTTCCAATCTAGTAGTATATACAAGCCTTTACCTCACTCGTATGAGAAATCTAATTAAACGACTTAGTAAAACGAGTGGTATGAAACGCTTGCGTTTACTTTGTCGGTTAATTCTTGGACTTGTTCGATTGAAGCTCCTGTGACAATTTTTTAGTGGAGATCTACAATTTGTTCGTAAATATTTAAGTTAAGCTAGTGGTTATGGGACATGAAGCTAAGCTCATATATTTGCTAGCTTATTGTAATTGACACTTCTCGTTGATCATGACGATCATCTTTATGGTTTAGACTAGCAATGTGCGATGTCTCTTTGTCTGCGAGGTTAGGCTAGACACCACTTGTGCGATTCCATTCGCACATACCTTTTCGGTTAGCCTAGACACCACTTGTGTGATTCCGTTCACACATACCTTTTTGCTTTTTGGTTAGGCTAGACACCACCTGTGCGATTCCATTCGCACATACCTTTTCGGTTAGCCTAGACACCACTTGTGTGATTCCGTTCACACATACCTTTTTGCTTTTTGGTTAGGCTAGGCACCACTTGTGCGATTCCATTCGCACATACCTTTTCGGTTAGCCTAGACACCACTTGTGTGATTCCGTTCACACGTACCTTTTTGTGATTTCTGGATTTCGTGTGTTGATTTCTGCAATTTATATCATTGACTTGTTATGAGTACAGGTTTAGGGTATGATGCCCTCTTTGGATCTTTGAGAAGATTCTTGTGATATTGATTAATCTTTTGCTGATTATCATTTACATGCTTATAGTAGTATGCCATTATGGATATTATGTTTATGCCATATCTTGTATGTTATATCATGTCATCTGATATTTATAGCTAGACTGATCCGTTTATTATTTTCTTATGAAATAATACTCGGGTCAGACCGAGATGTTACAGGTGCTTCCGCTTGACTTCCTTCCGGGATTTGCTTCTCTGACTTTTGGTTAACTACTTTAGTTTAGTAGTTTTTGTTGTATACATTTGAGATACAGACCCTATGATGTATATTTACTCTTTTGTATAGCACGTGTTGCTATTCTTTTGTATTATCGTGGATCTTTTTGACCACTACTCTGATATACACTTTCATGTGTTAGTGTTATATTCATATCTATTTCCGCCTTTGTGATATGAATTGTCTGTGACTGATTTGTGTTATGTTTATTTCTATATTTGTTTCCGAAGACCTTTATAGCCACTGTGTAGTAGCTTTGGGTTTGTGTCGGTATGTCGGATTCCCTCTTGAGATGAAAAGTTATATTTTTATCTGGCATATCGGTGCTCGCACAAAGCAATTATACAGATGGTCGCTCCTCAACAGCCTTATTCTCTGTGCTAGTCGACAGCATTACTCCGTAGTGTTCTTGGCTAGCGTGGGTATAGAGGTGGGGCGTCACAATTTGATTGAGATTAAATGAGGAATTAAAGAGTGAAGGTTTTAAGCAAGGAATTGAAAAGGTTACAATGTTTCTTCTATAACAAAATTCTTTTCATTCATTTTGTATTCTTTTTATACAAATACCTTTCCTATGCTCTCTTCCTTTCTCCTTTGGCCAAAAATCCATCGCCTCCAAGTCAAAAAAATCCTAAAAAAAATCAAAATAAATCGAATAAAAATATAAAAGTGATGTTCTAGATCGTTGTAATTTGTAGAGGTGGTTCGATCAGGTTTAGGAGTTTTTCTTCATTCAAGGTGCGAAATTTTTCTTTATCAAAAGGCAATTTTTAATCTCTTTTAATAAATATTACATCATGTTAGTATGTTTTAAATCTCCTATCTTTACATCACATTATGATTATATGTTATATCTTGTTAATTAAATCTTATGTTGTAACAGCCTGCCATTTTCAAACCCGTAATCATATAACGAAGTCCAGAAACGATAATTCATTATGTGACACACGTTGATATTTAGAGAAAGCTAGGTATATTATCGAAAACAAACTATTTAATATTTTCGAAAATCACAGCGGAAGGAATAAAATACTGATACGATTTAAAAATAAGCACACTTTTATTTTTATACGGATGTTAGTCACATAGTTACATATCCATATACATAAAATCCAAACCATACCACACTTCATAATTATATGTCTTCACTTTCACATAATACACACACACACACAATATCTACATGTTCCCATATCCAGATCTGCCATTTCGTCGAGCTTCACTAACCTGAACACTATAGATAAAAAATGGGAGGAGTCGGCCATAAGTCTGAGTAAGTGAAGTCCATTTAGTTTATATATACTACAACGTCAGCATTATAACATGACTTGCATCTTGTACATATCTCAACCCAAATCTGCCAATTATAGGGCAAACTAGTTTTACTAAACTACCTATACTATATCCAATCCTTTAATTTGCTCGTTTCTTTAATTCAATGTATCATATGTCATTCCTGATATATTGAAATGAAGTAATCATCCAATCACCAATTTCCAATTTCAAAGTTATTATCCACTAATCAATCTTAGCCAAATATAACATGTATACCCACCTAGCGTACACGGTATTCTCAAGCTCTACATCCAATTTATAACCAAATATGTCGAAGTAAGTTATTATATGTTTTGGAATGTCTCCGACTATAATACATATACGCAACTCGTATATACATATTTCACTATTAGTTAACTCCGTTTATAACACATTCATACACTTAGTATATATATCACATTCTTGGTTACATTCATACAGTAGCACACATAGCTATATCTTTAATTATCAAATCCACTTATATCACATATATACACCTAGTATATATTCTTATTATATAATGCATATTATTCAATTCAATCACCAATACACCCATAGTGTAAATAGTTATATATTCCATTATTTACACAACAATACACTGTTAACTTTTATTTTCTCTCAAGTTAAAGAGACTCTAGTGGCCACTATAGAAGTTAAACAAGTTACCACAAAGTAAATACACATCGCTAGGGAAGGAAACCAAAGCTTCAAGGAAGACGTCGAAAGAACTGTGGCTTGAAACCCGATCCAGAGTGTAGTGAAATGTGTCCACCCAAATTCACGACTGGTGCACTAGTCCACTATCCATCGGAGTGGATCAATGACGGTCCTGGGATGCCAATTCTAGCATGTTTTGTATCGTTATGTTGTATTTCTTTATGATCTCGTCTGGAATTGATTTTAGGATATTTAACATGATTAAATAGGTTAAAAAAATGGTTTATATGTCCTTGATGCACCTAATAATAATTAAACTTTAAGTAATCAAAGGAGCTACATTGTATAATCTTATTTCAAAGTCCAAAATTTACAAAAGATTATTGTAAACTTCTCAAACTTCTTATTGTATAGATTTTTTTCTTTCATAAACTCTTAATTAATTGATCATATACTGTGTATAAATAAATCTTAGGATCATAATATCTTTACGAATAAATTGGTTTATCATAATTTTTCCAATTATACCGTTATATCACTTGCACTCTATTTCCAATTATCATAACTTCATTTTATCATCAAATTCTTTGTAAATTATTCTCAGATTAGTAATAGCCAAGTATCTAATCCCTAATTAGCTTCTAATCAATATTATAACAATGGCACGACATTGTACATTAAGTAAATGGAATCCACTCACATCGATTTGCCTCAAAATCCCTTGATCTCCCCGTTTTTCAGAATTTATAGATATCTCAAACTTCATTACAACCATCAATTATCACTTTCGAAGATGGAGAATCTCGCCATGGTTCTAACACACTTTGTTTCATCGGATTTCACTAAGAAGTAATCATTTTTTGTTGATTTGATTAGAGGGCGAAAGAGATGAATTCGATTTTAGAGAAATGGTAAATAAAAATTATTTTTAGTTTTATGCAATTTAAAGTTGGGATTTGGAGGGAAATCTAAAATGGTATCTTGTTTTTGAAATTCTATTCGAACCTAACCCAAATTAGTCTAGCCTGGCGTGTCGTCCGCGCATGGTTTCAACGCACTTCATTAAATTAAAAATATCTTGCTCATACGACATCCAATTCGAACATATAAATACTCTTTGATTACAAAAATGATAGCTACATAATGGTACAACTCTTATCAGCTAACTCAACATTTTATACAAATTACTAATTTGCCCCTCCATTGAAATTTACAAAAATACCCTCCAATTAAATCCAGAATTTATTATTAATTATTATTATTATTATTATTATTATTATTATTATTATTATTATTATTATTATTATTATATAATATTTATATAAAATTCCAAGGTATTACATGTATCTTATTCAACTTAATTTATATATGCTTAAATTGTCCAATCTTTTTTTTTCTATTGCTTTAGAAATTAAATTTTAATGAGAAAAATTCAGATCAAGATTCATGTTAACAAGAAATCTTATCAACACCCCAAAGTGAGATTAGAAATGTGAATGACCCCTTCAATACCACCTTTCAAATAAGTTGATGGTAATCTAAGACCTCTTCGAAATCACCTCTCAAATTGGTTGAAGTAATTTAAGGCTCCTTCAAAACCACCTTTCGAATAGGTTGAGGTTACCTATGTTTATGACCTAATGGGATCTAATGGGTTTTATTGTATGAGAATGATCCTACTACTTTGACAAGTACTTCTTTAAAATGCATTGATTCATACAGTCTATTATTGAAACCATATATAAGTAGCGAATCAAAAACTATGTATTCAAAAGTACCGTGCATTTTCTTTATTGATAATTTTAATAGATACAAGGGTTTAAGTATCATAAGAAAGTGAAATCCCTAATTTGATTTTGTAACTAGGGTTTACAAACTCAAGAAATGAATAAGTATAGAATGAATCAATTCGGATCCCCTCAACAACACCCTTAAGGTCTTATTTATAGATGTAGGTTAGACCCTTTCACACCAGTCCTTTCGACTTGGTCAAAAGGGTGTCTTGATGACTTTTCGCCACAATTGAATTCAGAGCGCCCCTTTAACACTACTTTCAAATGGGACTTGGGTGCTTTCGACTTCATCGGACTGTATCGGAACGACCCTCATCTTGTTGTTGATGTGTTGAGTAAGCAGAAAGGATGTTTAAATGTGCTTTAAAGGTACTCATCCAAGGCTTGTGAAAGGTAGTGATGCTTCCTTTGTTAGAGCTTTCGAAACACTTCGATCTTCCTTCCATCATTGGGTCTCAAATCGGTTTGCACTCCACTTGTATGCATCTTTGTAATCTTTCGATCGACATTGTCGGAAGTGTATTTACTTGGTTTTGAAAGGTTTATAGCATAATAGAAGGCATCCTGGGTTTCTTCATTGTTGTTAAGATCTTGTATTAACTTGATATATTGCTACTTGAATGAGTGAGGAATGACATTTGGATAGTCCTGAAAGGATTTAATGGTGGGGATGGATCATTGCGAATCGTCAATCATAATAAGGGAAGCTTATTGGTGGACAGAAGATGATTGTGGAAGGTAGCTTTCGAAAGCAATCCCTTTGGTTGATGTGGAACCTTTCTTTTGATGCCTTCAGAAGGCATTTTTAACATATTCGAAACTCCCTTATGTATGCAGAACCGACTATTTCGAAGGGATCAAACAAAGCAGAAGGGTAGCCTTATCCCCTTTCGACCTCTTCGAAAGCCCTTAGTTCGTCTAATATTTGCAGAAGCATCCTTTCGACTCTTTCGAAAGGTCTTGCTATCAATATCATTCTTCAAGAAGCCTTCTTTGGTATCCTTTTATGCTTCGTTAAGGTTTAAGTGATTTTTGATGATAACATTTACCCCCTCTAGAGAAGGGATGATCTTAATTTTTCAAGTCAAAAGTTTCGACACACATCATTATTGCAACACTAAGTTTTCGTACCTTTTGATATTCTTGAATGAATCTTGGCTATTTATTTAAATTTGATCGAATGGCTTTCCTTGCATTTTCTTTGCTTATAAATTATGCTTCCTTCTTCCCCTTTTCATTTACCAACGACTTAAAATGCTTGAAGCAAGAATCAGAAATTTCAGTCTCTTATTAAATTCACAACTTCAGGAGATGTAAGTTCAATCTTAAGGTGAGTATCCATTACTTTATATTAAAAATCAATTTTTCATATTCAATTTTGATTTCAAATTCTTAGGGTTTGAGTTCATTTTACTGTTTGAAATTGCTTCAAGTTTGTCATTCGTACAAGATGATTTTAAATTCAATTTTTATTTCGATTATGACTAATCTATGGCATTAGTTAAGTTTTGAGTTTGAATTTGCCAAATTTTGTTTTTTTACTGCTGTTGGATACAGATTCATGCTTGAATTCTATTATGCCCAATTTTAAATTATCTAAGAAGATATTAAACGTTAAAATTTAAAGTCCCTTACTATGAATTGCATCAAGGGAAATAAACTATCCATTATTGTCGAAACCCTTAACCAGCCTTTCGACTTAGTCGAAACCCCAAAATTGAGATAAGCATAGCCATTTGCACGCTTTCAAAATACTATCATGTCTTTTCAACTTAATCAAAATCCATAATAATTAATACGAATATAGCCATCATTTTCACATTACAACATTGTCGAAACATCTTAGCGCCCGTTTGTTAGTGTTAAATTTATTTTGCTTCGAGTTTTTCAACTTAATGGAAGTACGACGATGTTTCAACGTTGTACATTTTTAAATAGAATAAAATCTGTCGATTTCGACGTTGTCGAAAGGTAAGTTTAATTTGATTAGGGAATGTGGTTAATGGTTTCGGCTATCAAAAGTTCAATGATTTTTATAGTTCTAGTTAATTTTGACCCTTCCGAAGGCATGGAACCGAGTGCTACGGTAAGCACTTGAACCGTTGTAATAGGTTTTTGACATCTTCGAAAGGTGTTGATAGTTGAATAAAGCAAAATTTTGATGAAATTATATCACATGTTAGAGTCATGAGTTTAAAAGGGACTTCTAAGGGATCCGAAAAGGATATAGCTTCGAAATTAGAATCTTCTCCAAATAAATTTGATGTCGTTTCAAGGCGTTCTCTTATAACCTCTCAAGACGAATTAGATGCAATCCTCAATGACTTTAAGATTATAGGTGTTAAAACTATTCCTCCTGGCGATAATGACACCATTCAAAACCCTCCTGAAGCATATTTAGCTTACACTGCCATCCATATTTGGAATGAGGGTTTTATTCCATTCCCGGAGTTCCTCTTGATATTTCTAAGTTACCTTGGCATAGCTCCTATTCAATCATCACCCAACGTATATACATATCTCATCTCCTTGGAGCTCATGGCCTTAGAGTCGGGCATTCCTTCTCTAAGTGCTGAAGTTTTTACTTACTTAATACGCCTCATCAAACTTAGCAATTTGAATAGCCAGATTTTCTAGGCTAACCCTCTCAAAAAGTTAGTATTAGAGGGAATAAATAAGTTCAAGGATTGGGAAACACAATTCTTCTATGTCAAATGCTTTACAAGTATTAATGGAGCTTTCTCTTCTCGTCATAAGTAGAAAGCCATTATTATTTCTATTAACTTGTTATCTTTTGCCGAATAATGTCTTATTATTAGGCCCTGCTCCTAAGGACCTCGATGACGAAGGCAAAAGATTTATAAAATTGCCGACTACTGCTCCAAGCTGCATTGGGAATAGGCTTACATTATTGAATCCTAGCATTGGGAATAGCTTCTCCTCCGACTGAACTAACTACAAGGGATCCACTTCCTCCATCTTCAGAGGCTGACGCTCTAGCCTTGGCCCAAGCCATCGCTAGGTCAGGAATGATTTCCAAGAGTAAATTAAGCGGAGTTAATTTCGTGTATCTACTACCAAGAGGGCCAAAATTACTGATGTTCAGTCTTCTCTCCTTTAAAAAGAGAGTAAATTTATTGGCGCAAGCAAGTCTTTAGAGGGTCCTACTCTTGATCTCACTTATCTATGGACGATTTATCTTCTACTACTGGTTGAAGCAGAATGATTGCCTTGAAGGACGACTTTATGTCCCATATAGTCGTGTCCAATTCTCTAAGTGTTATCGAGCAAATGTAGAAGGATTTAGGCACTTCTACTCCTTCCTAGGAGTTTAACCGTTCTAGACCCTCAACACCAGTGCCTCCTAATGGTTTTGAGAATGTTGTATGATTAATTATAAGCTCTTCATCATTTTTTATTATTCAGCAGACTACCTCTGTGTCTGATCCGTTAAGTCATTGTCGATCTCTCATTCGACAGCTTTCTGGTATATAAATACTACTTGGTTTTCTTATTATTATTTTTATACTGAATCCTGACTCATGTTTTACTTCTCCTTTCAGATTTCCAAAATTTGGTACACCCTTCAAGAAAATTTTCCTAAGTCCTCTGCCAACACCTACTCGGTTTGGGCCGCCTCTAGCGCCCATACACTTGGTTTTGTTCCTGACAGGCCCATCATTTTCGATCACTGGCAGAACAACTCGCATGATCCCAATCTCGACATACTCATTTCTATCTTCTGTTGGTGTATTTGGAAAGAGAGAAATGCTCGGGTGTTTGGTAAACCTACATCGCATCTTGATGGCCTATGCAGGCGTATTTCTCACCTATTCAATCAATATACAGGTTGCAGCCACTCAGCGCCTTTCAGGCTTCGCTTACCCTATCGCAATCCGTCGCCGGCTAGCTCGCAATGCAGTAGTACAGATTTCCCTCCTGGAGGTGCTTGATAGCAGAGGACTTTAACTCCCTAACAGCTTGCTGTTTTGTTTTTGTTGTTCTGGTTCTTTTGCTAGTTCGTAATATGACTTTGGGGTTTTGTAGTACTTTTTATTTTGCTGATGGTGCTACCGATCAAGCATGTTGATCGGATATTATACTGCTTTTTATATATATAATTATATCTCTAACCGGCTATGTAGTCTCGCGCTACATACCCGTCTTTCTCCAAAAAAAAAAAGTCCTCTGCCAACACATCAGAGCTTAAAGAAGAAATCTCAACCCTCAATAACCAGATCACTTCCCTAAGTAATGCCAAAGATAATGAAGTGAGGGAACATGAAAGATTAAGTGCTTCTCTTACTCAAGAAAAATCTATAATTTCTAAGGAGAGGAAAGCTAGACAGATCTTAGCCGATCAAATCTTGGCTTTGAAAATGAATCTGAAAGAGTCCGAGGATAAAAAGGCCATGTTTAATGCTAAACATGTTTCTCTCAAGAAGAATGTATTTCTTTCAAAAAGAAGTTGGAAAACAAAAGGGATTCTTTATCCAGGGCCATCAAAACCATTTCTGAGGCTAAAGAAAAGGTGTCTCAGATTTTGAGCACTTCTTTGTATGATATCATCGTAAATTCTTATGATGATGCACTCATGTTAGCTTATTTCGATAATATAGAGAAGTGCCTAGATTTAAATTTTCCCTCTCTCGACCCTATACTGGTCAAAAGATTTATGGCCAAAATTAAAGAAATGGAGCAAAGGATTGAGGTCCTTAATAAAGAAGAAATTGATGCCGCCAGGCTACTATCTTTTGAAGTCCCTTCCATAGAAGAAGATTCTAATTCAGACGAGGAGGAAGACAAAGTGAACGATGAAGTTGTTGTTGATGAAGGCGATAACGACAATGATAATGGCAATGATAATCCTGATGATGATGACCAAGGTCGGGTGCCGGCGACAATGAGGGTGGTCACGATGATTCTGATGGAGGGGATAACAGTGACATTTCTAGGGCTCTGGATGATGTCAACCCTGATCCTACCGCCCATGAGGAGGGCAAGACTGAAGTCCATGATTCCTCTGATCACCAAGGAAAAATGCTGATATTGATGCTGGAGAGAAAAAAGGGAAGAAGTAGACCCTACAAACTTTAATTTCATTTCTCAAGTATGGAATTATTTATCAAAATATCTCTCACTTCCAAGATAACACTAGCTATTACCCTTTTATTTTAGGTAAGGAAGAAATCCATTTACCCTTATAAAACAAAGCTTGAAAGAAAAATAGGGAAATAAATGGTCTGTATAGAGAATTAGATAAATAATTAAAAGAACATAATATGCTTTCGAATAAGTATTATAGGCTTAATAAATGTGCTGCAGTATTAGCATCTTTTAAAGATCAAAAAGTTGCCCCTCGACTGAATATGGCTCATCTTTGTTATGACAAGCTCTTAGAAGAGAATAGAGAATTGATAATTCTCTTTTGGATGTTGATTGAGGATAAATACATCCTCGAAGACTTTCAATATAAAGCTTATTGCAGACATCCTACTGTAGATTTTTCATACATGGGTGATTTTTGTGGGGATCTACTTAGATACTTACATAAGAGGTACTTAGACAAATTCAGCTCCGATCCAAACCCAGGGGATTGTTGGAATTTACCAAGAGTTAACTCAATTCTTCGTAGATTACCTCCAGAAAAACTTAAATATTACAAGGACAAGTTTATTTATGAGTTATTCAAAAAATCAACCTTGTACGAACCAGATGAAAATTTGTAACCATGTAATTATATTGATTTATGGATCTTTTGTATTAGTTCCTTTATGCTTTGTTTTATTTTATTACGTTATTTCAGAGCAAATATCTCTTAAGCAGTCTTGTTACTAGGGATTTCTTAGGGAAATATGTCAAATTAGGAAGAGGTTATTTAGAAAGGGATTTGCACCCGAAATCCTCAAGATTGGCTAGATATTGCTTTCTTAAACATCTACAAAAGCTTTATAGGCATCATCCCTGTAACGACCCGCAAATCCGTACCCCTTGAGCCAACACTATTCCACAACAATCAACTCAAGTTGCACAGAAATACGAACCATTTGGGTTTACGAAGAAGAGGTAGAAGAAGAGAAAACAAAATCAACATCAGAATCTAACCATCGCAGCGGAATAAAATATAATAGATAGTAAATAATCTTTACTCAAAATCAAATATATCTGTTTACATACATTGCATCATCAGAATACATCAGTCACAACTCAACATCAATATCATACAATGGGTACACAACAACTCAACACAGCGGAATACATATATAAATATACAAGTACGAGAGTACGATTCGTCATCCAGCTCGTCTACTGAGCTCCACAGCATCATATCCTGTATCCTATAATACTTGGTCTGACCCGAGCATTACAGTTAAATAACACCCGAGTCAGTCTGGATTACCAGCGTGAGAAAATCACACCCAATTGATTATTAAAGTTTCAAAAATCCTTTGAAAACAAAAGCATCTCGTAAGACCACGCCACAAATAAACATGTCGGGTTTTTACCTTACGATAGCTAAAACAATTTTATAGAAATCCTCTGATATTATAATAGGGTCTATATACAAGTACTTATAAAATAGCCGAAAGTGTTACATTATTAAATTCCAGCTACTAGCCACAAAAGTGGGTAATACAAACAAAACTCGTACAAGGCTCGTAGGGGGAATGGATTTCCAACTAATGACTAGGCACTGGGGTACCACCTGTCACAGTACGGGGCCTAGATCACCGTACCGAGGATTACTCCCTTCATCCCTTGCAACACAAGGCCGGAACCATCCCTTACTGGGCAGTCCCGAGTGAGATCACCCCGCGGTTGGGATCAGCAACCGCAACACTAAGCCGAAAAATAAAAAGGGACATCTAGACTGGAATGACCTCACCCTGCTTGGGTGCTACCCACCTAACCTTGCTGCATATCCCCTGATTTTCAGTCATTCCCATTTGATGAGGCTTGAGGCTAAGCGTTACATTTTAGAACGTTTCACTTAGAATGCCCATCGCCCACCTGACGATGTTTCGCAAGCATTCGTCCATACAAGCCCGTCCCAGGTTCGAACGGAACCGAAGGTACTATTCCTACTACATCCATTTTGGAAATATCCTTAGGATTAGTAGCGACTAGCCCTTGCACTTCACTGCTCCATCTTCGACTCCGAACACGTTTTCCGCACGAAACGTACAAACCGGATCGAAGTGGTTTTCGAGAAATAAATCTCGATCCCGGTCTCTTCGAAACGATCAACGCATTTGGCCAATATTGATAGTCGATTATTTAACTATCAATTAACATTCACAAACAACCATCCAACAATAAATAATTTCCAAATTATTTATTATCCTCAAAATATCTTCACAAGATATATTTCTATTTTCAATCCTCTGAAAACAGTTTTCAAAACCATCTTTCTTTCCAGAATAATCTTTCCCAAATATTGTCTATCTCTACTGCAATTACCAAGCACAAAACTAGATTTTAAAAATAAATTTTAAAACACTTTACTTCAAAATATATACTTTTAAAACATTTAAATTAAAACTACTTTAATAATTTTTTTAAAAATACATACTATATGAATATTTGAAAATAAAGTTACTTAATAAATATAAAACTAAATTTATACTTTTAAAAAGATAGTATTAAGTCATTCTTTAAATAATTACTACTATAATAGATTAAGAAAAAATACTTACTTTAGAATTTAAATATTAGAAATAAGAAATTTTTCAAAACTTGCTTTGTAAAACAACTTTAAATCCTTGAACGTATATTTAAAAATTTATTTTGAAAACGTACTTGGTTATCCAGGTAGAATTCCAACTTCAATCACTTAAATCAATTTCCCAAATTGATTTCCAATTTATTTCCCTTTAATTCAGAATCTATTTACTTTAGATTTCATTTCTTGATTTATGATTTAAAAATACTTTAACTAAAAATTCCAATTTTTAGAATTCTCATTTACTTCTTTATTCTTTAAAAAAAATTTAAACTTTGAATTTTAAAATAATTCTTTATTTCTTTAATTGATATAATTTAAGTATACAATTCATCAATTTCATTTTATTCAAAATTCCATTTCTCTTCATACTCGAAGTTATTTATTATTATTTTCATATTACTTCTATTTCTTTTCAATTCATTCTTAATTTATTCAAACTTTCTATAATTATTTCGCTTACAAATTTACTTCCTTTTAATTTCCTTTCAACAATCCAATTCATATATTTGATAATTCATTATACCCGAGTATCTAATCAAACCTTAACATTCAATATTCCAATATAACTCATCATAGGATATCAAATAATCACAACAGAGAATATTGAATAATTTAAATAAATGTGAGGGGTCCAGTTGGATCCCTCCAACCTGTTTTCCCTGCATCCACAAATGTTAGCACAATATAATATGCCAATTCCAAAATATCATACTATATCACATCAACCAATTCAGCCATTCAAACAATTATTTAAATTTAATCATTTAAATTTAAATGTAATTGAGTGAGATTAACTCACCTTTGCTTTTTTTCTCAATTTGCAATCCATCCAAATCTCGACTTGTTTCTTCATAGTTTTAAACCTTGTATAACATTTATACGGCTTTATTAATATTTGAATTAGTTGAAAATAAAATAAATTACCACATAACAGATTTAATTACGAATTTTAAATGATGGTTTTACTACCCTAGTTTACATTCTCTTTTCCTTTAAACATTTTGTTGAATTAAATTATTATAGATTTTCATCTCAGTCCTTTTTCACTTACCTGCTATTTTCTCAAGACCACAATTAGATTTAGTAAAAATAATAAGTTAAATAAATGACTAGTAACTAAAATGTATATATTTTTAATCTGTTTATAAATTTTACAAGACAACTTTATCTTACTGTTTAATCCTACCGATATGTATATATATCTAATAATAAAATTGTTTTTACCTTACTGTAAACATATATTTACCCTTTTTATATATATATGTGTGTGTTTAAATAGAAAAGTCTGTGTATATATATAAATCTGAAAATAATCCTCACTGGAATATTGACCATCTGTTTACATATGCCTACATTGATTTAATCTGATTAAAGATAAAACTGTTACCTCGCTGTTCCTAAAGCAAGCGACACTCTCAGGCAACCACTGCATCGCTTCGACTCAAGCGAACCCCTACCATCATCGTGACTCATAGTCACCCACTCGTCTTCAAAATCGACAACGAGTCTTCAATCCCGAAACCTCCAAATCACGAGCACGAAAATCCCTAAAGGTCGCCACTACATGGTCGCTGTGCTCTCACGTGCTCTCGTCCGACGAACACGCAACTACTGTTCCCACTGCAGCCACGCCGCCGAGATACCCCATCGTACGCGCGACCCCTCTCTTCCAGATCTAGTTGCCGATGAGCACAACTCGAGATGTTCCTCTTCCCCTTATCCACGAACACCGGTCAACCCGCCCTCTAACAAAGCATGCGAGCTCTTCCCCGGGCCGCGCTTTCGATTAGAAATCGAATCTTGGGTTCGCAGCCGCCCCTTTCTTTATATTTGATTCTCGAATCCCTCTTTTTTTTATACTGGGAGGCTTCGATTTGGATGAATAATGGGTCTAGAGATTAGGAGCAGAAGTCTCGATTTTGAAGTGGGGAAGGAATTGGAATTTTGAAAAGTAAAGTGAACGAAGACTTTGTTTTCAATAAAAAAAAAATTCTCTGCTCTGCTGATTTTTGGCTTCCAAAAGAAGGAACAGGAAAAGATGTTTATGTACTTAAATCAACACGCTACAGTGTTTTGAAGGTGATAAGATCACGGCTGATAGGAAAGGAAGTGGCTGTTGTTAAAATATTTGACCAAGTACAATATGAGTTATTTAGTTTACGATATAAATTCCAACGCGTTAATGTATCGTATGCTCACCCGAAAACTCCGATCAACACGAAATTTGAAATCCGATAATAATCCAATATTACGGATCCAATGGAACTGGTTTCGTCAAATTCCGAGACTGCGCCTCGGAAGGCTATTTTTAAATTCAATTTAAACGGTATAAATTTTTAAAACTAAACAACCCATTGTTAATTTAAAATTTTCAAATTTTATTATCTTCAGTATTATCAATATAAATTTTACGAGCCTTCAAATTATTTTTATCAGGCTTAAAATTCCAGATTCAATAATTTACCCAATTTCGATAATTAAATTTAATAATAATTTATTCAATAAATATTGATATTTGAAATTAAAGTTAATAATTAACTTTCGAATATTTAAAATTAATTAAATATTCCCATTTCAAATGTCTAAAAATTCCGGGTCGTCTCATTCCTCCCCCCTTAAAAGAATTTCGTCCCCGAAATTACCAGTTAGGAAGAATGATCCATAACCCAGTAACTATTTCCTAACCCAAATAGTTCTTAGCAACTCACCAAACAAATCTTTTATCAAAGACATACTAACCCTCTATCAATCCTTTCAGACTTACCTATAAGTCCAGACACTATCTCTTTCTTAACAATTCAAAGTTACATTTAAAACCAAATTTGAATTATCAAAATTTTGTCAAAATTTTTCTAACTCCCTAAATTTCCGAAAAATTTCGCCAGCGTCTCCTTTGCGCGGCTAGCTCGTTACAGCTACAAAATGGCTCCACGGCCTCCCAAATCCAAAAAGAAACAAAAAGCCAAGTGGCTAGATCCAAAACCCAATCAAATTTCATATAGAAATTTTAAACACATACCTTTTTGTCGAGCCATTTAAATTTTATCTTGTGAAATCAAACATCAATTTCCTTCTGCTTTTAAATCACCTGTATATCCTGTTATAACAATAATGTCCATCCACAACCTTCAAAATCATTTTGCATTTCTTTTACAAAAGTTTCAACATTTTCTTTATTTAAGCCCATACGATGCACACAAATTATTCTTACGCAATACCAAATCGATCGCTTACTCGATCACATAATTTCACTTCCGAACTAGTATCGTCCACCCGACTTCCTAGTGCGGACTCAAATCTGGTTTCTTGATCAGAAACCATCATTCTCCTTACATAGCCGTAAACTACGATAGAGAATTTCTAGAATCAATCAAAACTCCATATCTAGGTTCGCCGTCGAAAATCGAGTGAAAAATTCTAACTCGGATCGATAAATGTATCTCGAAATTCTGTGCTCGAATTCTAGATCATTGCTATGCGAATAAATAATATACATACATCCCACGTATAATTTTAATTGATTATCAATTATATCAATCCTCTTTTATTCACATTCATTTTCAGTTTGACTGCTATTCACTTATCCTCAACTATCCCATTTCACAATTTTCAATTGTAATCTTCATTCAATTATTCACTTAGAATAATTTCTTTCAATACCGAATTACTTAAGAATCTCACCCTACGTCTTAAGTTCAATATAAAAATTTTATATACTTCTTGAATTTATTTTCACTTCACTATTGAAGTTCATATTCATTACTATTCATTTTGTTCAACAATTTCATTTGAATCCAAATTGGCTTCCATTTTGACTATTGAATTAATTTCACTTACTAATTAATTAATGTAAACTTCAATTCACAGTTTATTCGCAAACTTAGTTTCTTAAGTTCCTTCAGTTTTACTTCACCTTACATTCGCATTTAAAATGAATTTCATTTATTCTGTTTCAACCTTATTTGCTTAACAATTTAAATCATTTACCGTTAGTGAAAATTTCCAAAATTTTCAAAAAATTTCTAACTCCCAAAATTTACGGAAAATTTTGGCAGAGTCTCCCTTGTACGGAGGGACTTCTGCGATATCGCAGGATGCACAAAAACATATATACATCGGCCTCAAGCCGGAAATCAATATACATCGACCCACACGGTCGGAAAACAAGAAAAACAGTTCATATTTCCTATTTATATTGCTTAGGCGTACCTTATTTTAGCATTTTTAAGCAAGCGGCGATTTATTTTAGCAAATTGCACAATCAAATCCAGTCAAACGGCTTCCAAACACCTGTACTTACTCAATTCAAACATGTAAGTGCTATATATATATATATAATTTCACTTACTTTCAATAGTTAAACACATGCATTACATAACTAATGTACATAAACAATTTTCATAAGCAATTTATATGGTTTTAAAGCTAATTCAATTGCTTTCAACAAATTTTCAAACCACTTTATCATATTTAAGTGACTTACACTCAATGGTCACCTAAGCTTATAATCATTTAAATCGATTCCAATTCAATTTACATTTAATTCCATTCCATTTTAATTTATTCACCCCTCATCCAATTGCATTTTATTTCATATTCGCCAAATTTTCATTCCAAAACCTTTTTATTTAATCTCGACAATCTTCCATGCCTATATACCATTAATTCAACCCAAACTTTTATTTAATGGCTTTTGAAGCCAAGCTTCAATTAGCTACAATCTTAAGTGGTTTTACTTCGATTTATTCAAATTGCATAAGTTAAGTTCATTTCCATTATATTTGATTCTCATCAAATTCTATCCAATTCAAATTACTAATTCACATTCTCAATTTATCAAAATAATATCTATGCACATATTTAACTTGTTATATTCATATTGGATTTTATTGGCAATTCAAATCATTTCTATTGTAATTCAATTCCAAACAACTTCACTTCATCTTTAATTTACTTACAATTCCATGTTGAATGTATATTTATAACTCAAACTTCACTTTCAAATTCTATTATTTATTCACAGTTCAATTTTTTTTTAACTAATTCGAGTTCCATTTCCATATTCCATTAATTAATCTTGGAACATTCCATATTATTTACGTCGAATATTCATCCCATAATTCATTTACAAACTAAACATTTGTCACCACAAAATTTGATATTCAACAAACATTAAATCAATATTTGATTTTTATTTCAAAATTTCTTTATCTATTTTACTGGAGTTCAACCTATTTATTTTATAAGTTAAGTTTTGGATTT
This sequence comes from Allium cepa, assembly GCA_030765085.1. Lineage (NCBI taxonomy): Eukaryota > Viridiplantae > Streptophyta > Magnoliopsida > Asparagales > Amaryllidaceae > Allium > Allium cepa. Next base: position 20,329,010 of record CM060940.1, read on the forward strand.
TCATTCACTTTCCAAATTCAAAACTATTTTATTTTGGCTTATTAATCTCATTTCTAAATTTTATAGGTCACATTTCATTTATATTCACACTTCCATCTATCCACAATCAATCTCATTCACATTCTTACTTTTATCCAGGAATTTTATTTCAATACTGTTCAATTCGTTTATAAGCTGTCGAAACTTATTTATTCCAATTCGATACTTTCTCTGTTACATTTATTTAGTCTAGTATATTTTTATTATTCCATAAACATTTAAATATAATTTCAGAGTTTAAACAATTTCCCAAAATTTCAAAATTACTTTCGAAACCAACTACATCCAAAATCCTTTGCATTTCCAAACCAAATTCAACTTCTTGCAAACAAACACCGATCCAAAATCATCCAGGTAAGCAATCCTCTCTTGGAAACTCGAAAATGAACACCAATGATGTCGCGATCATCATCGGAATTATTTTCCAGCGACTACAGAGAGTTTAGTGCTTTTATCTCTTTAAAATATTTCCAATATTTTAAAATTTCAAATCTCTCCATATTCAATTCCAATTCAAAAATATTCTCGAAGTAATACCACTATTATTTCTCCAAAACTTTGAAAACCATTTCCAAATCCAAAGGAATTTAGATTTTTCCCAAAAATTCCAAATTGCAATTCTTTTAAATCTATATTAAACATTCTCTGGAATTTTATCTCATTTCAATTTCAAAATTATAATCACCTTTACAGTTTACATTTACACATCTCATTTGTATATGAAGTTTATTTCAATTTATAAATTACATTTATAATTTATATTCCAAATTCCATTTTGTTATAAAAATTTATTCTTCAACTTTGGTTATAAGTTTCAAATTCTTATTCAATTTCTACACAATAGTGTTAATAATTTAATTATTATCATTCCTTAACAATCAAGCATCCAAATACTATAATACTTTACAAAAATTTATATCTTTTATACACAAAAATAATTCGGGTAAAATTATTTCATTTACCCTATTTTAAAACAATACTGTGTCGAATTGTTCTATTCAAGTGTTTAGAGATCCCTATCAATAACGTTAATTACTCGTATTGACCAGAATCCATAAACTACTCAATAAACCAATCGACACGATATAAAACCTTTTATATTCACTAACAAATACGCGCTCATATCTATTAATACACTCAAACTCATTATGGAGTACAACAGACTCTACTTGAGTAATTCCCACCAAAGCCTAGGTTGTCGTCAACCTAAGCTCTGATACCAACTGTAACGACCCGCAAATCCGTACCCCTTGAGCCAACACTATTCCACAACAATCAACTCAAGTTGCACAGAAATACGAACCATTTGGGTTTACGAAGAAGAGGTAGAAGAAGAGAAAACAAAATCAACATCAGAATCTAACCATCGCAGCGGAATAAAATATAATAGATAGTAAATAATCTTTACTCAAAATCAAATATATCTGTTTACGTACATTACATCATCAGAATACATCAGTCACAACTCAACATCAATATCATACAATGGGTACACAACAACTCAACACAGTGGAATACGTATATAAATATACAAGTACGAGAGTACGATTCGTCATCCAGCTCGTCTACTGAGCTCCACAGCATCATATCCTGTATCTTATAATACTCGGTCTGACCCGAGCATTACAGTTAAATAACACCCGAGTCAGTCTGGATTACCAGCGTGAGAAAATCACACCCAATTGATTATTAAAGTTTCAAAAATCCTTTGAAAACAAAAGCATCTCGTAAGACCACGCCACAAATAAACATGTCGGGTTTTTACCTTACGATAGCTAAAACAATTTTATAGAAATCCTCTGATATTATAATAGGGTCTATATACTAGTACTTATAAAATAGCCGAAATTGTTACATTATTAAATTCCAGCTACTAGCCACAAAAGTGGGTAATACAAACAAAATTCGTACAAGGCTCGTAGGGGGAATGGATTTCCAACTAATGACTAGGCACTGGGGTACCACCTGTCACAGTACGGGGCTTAGATCACCGTACCGAGGATTACTCCCTTCATCCCCTGCAGCACAAGGCCGGAACCATCCCTTACTGGACAGTCCCGAGTGAGATCACCCCGCGGTTGGGATCAGCAACCGCACCACTAAGTCGAAAAATAAAAAGGGACATCTAGACTGGAATGACCTCACCCTGCTTGGGTGCTACCCACCTAGCCTTGCTGCATATCCCCTGATTTTCAGTCATTCCCATTTGATGAGGCTTGAGGCTAAGCGTTACATTTTAGAACGTTTCACTTAGAATGGCCATCGCCCACCTGACGATGTTTCGCAAGCATTCGTCCATACAAGTCCGTCCCAGGTTCGAACGGAACCGAAGATACTATTCCTACTACATCCATTTTGGAAATATCCTCAGGATTAGTAGCGACTAGCCCTTGCACTTCACTGCTCCATCTTCGACTCCGAACACGTTTTCCGCACGAAACGTACAAACCGGATCGAAGTGGTTTTCGAGAAATAAATCTCGATCCCGATCTCTTCGAAACGATCAACGCATTTGGCCAATATTGATAGTCGGTTATTTAACTATCAATTAACATTCACAAACAACCATCCAACAATAAATAATTTCCAAATTATTTATTATCCTCAAAATATCTTCACAAGATATATTTCTATTTTCAATCCTCTGAAAACAGTTTTCAAAACCATCTTTCTTTCCAGAATAATCTTTCCCAAATATTTTCTATCTCTACTGCAATTACCAAGCACAAAACTAGATTTTAAAAATAAATTTTAAAACACTTTACTTTAAAATATATACTTTTAAAACATTTAAATTAAAACTACTTTAATAATTTTTTTAAAAATACATACTATATGAATATTTGAAAATAAAGTTACTTAATAAATATAAAACTAAATTTATACTTTTAAAAACATAGTATTAAGTCATTCTTTAAATAATTACTACTATAATAGATTAAGAGAAAATACTTACTTTAGATTTTAAATATTAGAAATAAGAAATTTTTTCAAAACTTGCTTTGTAAAACAACTTTAAATCCTTGAACGTATATTTAAAAATTTACTTTGAAAACGTACTTGGTTATCCAGGGAGAATTCCAACTTCAATCACTTAAATCAATTTCCCAAATTGATTTCCAATTTATTTCCCTTTAATTCAGAATCTATTTATTTTAGATTTCATTTCTTGATTTATGATTTAAAAATACTTTAACTAAAAATTCCAATTTTTAGAATTCTCATTTACTTCTTTATTCTTTAAATAAATTTTAAACTTTGAATTTTAAAATAATTCTTTATTTCTTTAATTGATATAATTTAAGTATACAATTCATCAATTTCATTTTATTCAAAATTCCATTTCTTTTCATACTCGAAGTTATTTATTATTATTTTCATATTACTTCTATTTCTTTTCAATTCATTCTTAATTTATTCAAACTTTCTATAATTATTTCGCTTACAAATTTACTTCCTTTTAATTTCCTTTCAACAATCCAATTCATATATTTGGTAATTCATTATACCTGAATATCCAATCAAACCTTAACATTCAATATTCCAATATAACTCATCATAGGATATCAAATAATCATAATAGAGAATATTGAATAATTTAAATAAATGTGAGGGGTCCAGTTGGATCCCTCCATCCTGTTTTCCCTGCATCCACAAATGTTAGCACAATATAATATGCCAATTCCAAAATATCATACTATATCACATCAACTAATTCATCCATTCAAACAATTATTTAAATTTAATCATTTAAATTTAAATGTAACTGAGTGAGATTAACTCACCTTTGCTTTTTTTCTCAATTTGCAATCCATCCAAATCTCGGCTTGTTTCTTCATAGTTTTAAACCTTGTATAACATTTATACGGCTTTATTAATATTTGAATTAGTTGAAAATAAAATAAATTACCACATAACAGATTTAATTACGAATTTTAAATGATGGTTTTACTACCCTAGTTTACATTCTCTTTTCCTTTAAACATTTTGTTGAATTAAATTATTATAGATTTTCATCTCAGTCCTTTTTCACTTACCTGCTATTTTCTCAAGACCACAATTAGATTTAGTAAAAATAATCTAAGTTAAATAAATGACTAGTAACTAAAATGTATATATTTTTAATCTGTTTATAAATTTTACAAGACAACTTTATCTTACTGTTTAATCCTACCGATATGTATATATATCTAATAATAAAATTGTTTTTACCTTACTGTAAACATATATTTACCCTTTTTATATATATATGTGTGTGTTTAAATAGAAAAGTCTGTGTATATATATAAATCTGAAAATAATCCTCACTGGAATATTGACCATCTGTTTACATATGCCTACATTGATTTAATCTGATTAAAGATAAAACTGTTACCTCGCTGTTCCTAAAGCAAGCGACACTCTCAGGCAACCACTGCATCGCTTCGACTCAAGCGAACCCCTACCATCATCGTGACTCATAGTCACCCACTCGTCTTCAAAATCGACAACGAGTCTTCAATCCCGAAACCTCCAAATCACGAGCACGAAAATCCCTAAAGGTCGCCACTACATGGTCGCTGTGATCTCACGTGCTCTCGTCCCACGAACACGCAACTACTGTTCCCACTGTAGCCACGCCGCCGAGATACCCCATCGTACGTGCGACCCCTCTCTTCCAGATCTAGTTGCCGATGAGCACAACTCGAGATGTTCCTCTTCCCCTTATCCACGAACACCGATCCACCCGCCCTCTAACAAAGCATGCGAGCTCTTCCCCAGGCCGCGCTTTCGATTAGAAATCGAATCTTGGGTTCGCAGCCGCCCCTTTCTTTATATTTGATTCTCGAATCCCTCTTTTTTTTTATACTGGGAGGCTTCGATTTGGATGAATAATGGGTCTAGAGATTAGGAGCAGAAGTCTCGATTTTGAAGTGGGGAAGGAATTGGAATTTTGAAAAGTAAAGTGAACGAAGACTTTGTTTTCAATAAAAAAAAATTCTCTGCTCTGCTGATTTTTGGCTTCCAAAAGAAGGAACAAGAAAAGATGTTTATGTACTTAAATCAACACGCTACAGTGTTTTGAAGGTGATAAGATCACGGCTGATAGGAAAGGAAGTGGCTGTTGTTAAAATATTTGACCAAGTACAATATGAGTTATTTAGTTTACGATATAAATTCCAACGCGTTAATGTATCATATGCTCACCCGAAAACTCCGATCAACACGAAATTTGAAATCCGATAATAATACAATATTACGGATCCAATGGAACTGGTTTCGTCAAATTCCGAGACTGCGCCTCGGAAGGCTATTTTTAAATTCAATTTAAACGGTATAAATTTTTAAAACTGAACAACCCATTGTTAATTTAAAATTTTAAACTTTTATTATCTTCAGTATTATCAATATAAATTTTACGAGTCTTCAAATTATTTTTATCAGGCTTAAAATTCCAGATTCAATAATTTACCCAATTTCGATAATTAAATTTAATAATAATTTATTCAATAAATATTGATATTTGAAATTATAGTTAATAATTAACTTTCGAATATTTAAAATTAATTAAATATTCCCATTTCAAATGTCTAAAAATTCCGGGTCGTCTCAATCCCCATCTTCAATTTGATTTTCTAAAGAAAAGCTCCTTTAGGAAATTCGAATATATCATAAAAAATTATTTGTGGTCGTGATAGTCCTCCAGTCAGAGAATGCGACTGTAGCAAATGTCCTTCGGCTATTACCTTAGAAGGATTTGATTCCCCTTTTGAATCGGCAATTACTCTTTTTCCTAACTCTTTGAATAAAGTTAAAAATGTTATTTCCTGACTTTAAGTGTGATAAAACTAGTACTTGATTGTAACAATGAGATTGTATCCTCTGTTTTATTTCTTCTTGAGTTGTAACCTCTACTATTGTAATAAAGGAAAATTGTTATTTGGGTATTAATTTCTATTTCGTTTGTTTGAATAGGAATTATAGTTAACTACCATGCCACTCACATCAGATCCTTTATCTTATTTCACCAATATTGGAGATAGGTTGATTGCAGATCTTGAAAAGAGAAGCCTATCTAAAGATCCTTTGTCTACCACACTTTAAGGCAGTACTCAAGCTTTTGAAAGGTTTATGAAATTTTTGCTCCAAAAGGCGATCTTTAGAGACCTTAATGATCAAATCACTAGTCTTGTACCAAATATCAAGAATAAAGATGAGACAGTTTCTCCATTGAAGCGCTAAATTAAATCCAACCCTTCGATCGACTTTGATCATAAGATGTCTAAGCTTTTCTAATAGGTAAGTGATTTGGAGATAAAGCTAAAAGATAGTCAAGCTCAGTGTAATCCTTGGAATTTATCATGGGAGGTGATATTCCAAATATCAATTCACTGACTTCTCCAAACACTTCATTTATTGTGAAATCGACAAGATCTTCTATCTAAGCTATTAAAAAGTTCCCTACCACAACAAACCCTCTTCCAGGTTTAGACGAAAAGGTGGCGAGCGAATGGTGCAGAAAGGTTAAATTTGATATGATGATATACTTTAACAATTAACAAAAAGAAAGATACCCACAATGTATCAACAAGCATGCTTCCATTATTCAAAAGCTTGAACATGAAAAATATCTTCTTCAAAAGCGTAACGTCTATTTAGAAAGACAAAACAAGACTCTTAAAGGCGCAAACAATGCTTTCAATCGTGCTTTGAAGACTCATATTGAATTTATTGATAATGCTGATGAAATTAAGAATAAAGAAAAGAAACTTAAAGAAATTCTTTGTAAAGCGATTCACCATATTGTTGATCCTTTAACTGCTGGGAATTTAGACAAGATTGTACAAGATATTTGAGGCACACACTTATATTGTATAATACGACTTGTAATAATTTTGTAAAGTATGTAAATTATGTAAATACTACCTGGTTTATTGCCCTACTTTGTACTTGTAATGTTGTTTCTGATTCATCTTTTTGATAACATTGGTTATAGTTTCTTGTATTTGTTGAATCATTTGGTCGTCCTTATCAATCTTGTTCTTCTACAAAGCATAAGGTAGACAATATTTCTTACCGCTAATCTAAAATCTATGTAAGAATATGTTCGATGATTCATCCATAATATTGTAGATAGCATTAGAATTCCTGATAATAGAATTCCAGAAATCTAAATCTGAGAGTAATAAGAGTCAATAGATTGTCATCCAAAGATAGTAAGTGATGAGAAGTCCATAATTGGAAATGATTACAGACTCGAAATTCTCATCTGACAATAGTAGAATCCTGAGATCTAATTTTGGTAATGAGAGAAGACCATAAATGGAATTAGTAATGAAGGACCATAAATTCAAGTATTGCTTTATTAATAAAAATCCTCTTCTAGAAATAATTGACAGAAGAAGAGAATAATTGTCTAGTAATAATTGTTTGTAACCAAATTGGCCACAAACACCCAAGAATAGATTTAAGTGGTGAAATAAATGAAGAAACTAAATGAAAACAGAGGAAGATCACAACATGTCAAGAAAAATTAGCAAAAATAAAAAACAACAAGATTTATAGTGGTTCGGCGCTGATTGTCGATGTCCACTTTGAATATTCTCTTTATTGCTTTTCAATTCACTTGATTACAATTACAAACAGCAAGTAAAAGCAAGAGATCATAAAAGAATGGAGGAAGTTAGTTACAATAACGGTGGAATTTAACTAACAGCATAAGAGTCCCTAGAATGGCCCCTTGTACCTGTATTTACAGATAAAGGCGACCTCCAATCTGATTGAAACTTCGGCAACAGGACCCTCTCTACAATATGGGCCCACCATAGAGAGGGATAGTCCCAACTCTCAATGGATAGGGATCGGTACCGATCCCTCCATGTGTCGAGTTTGGGCTAGCGATCCTTATGGTAGCTCCCTTATGGTCTAATATGATGATGCTTCAAATATCATGGCGTTTGGACATGTGGAGCTCTAGTTCTTGTAGTACTTTTGTTCGAGTCTCAATCTAGTCTGGAATATGCCGACCCCTCCTGGATTTCCAACATATACCAATCCATATTTCCTGAGAGGTGTATGCTGATCCATCTCTTAGGAGCCTTACTATGTCGATCCATCTCTCACGAGTACATCATGTTGATCCCTCTCTTATGAATACATCACATCGATCCCTTTCTTACAAATACATCATGCCGATCCCTCTCTTACAAATATAACATGCTGATCCCACTCTATCCAACATATTATATCATGTCCTATGTTGATCCCTCTACATCCCTTCTAAGTTGACTACCTAACTAAATGAACATACCAACCCTTGTGACTTCTTCATGTTACAATGAACCCTATTCCCTCTCATTCATATCCATCATCTACTATGCCAATCCTTCTCCTACATATGCTAATCCCTATCTTTCTAACATCCCTCGCTGTCCATTTATCAACTCCATCCAATCTGGGCTCCGTATAACTGTCCACACCTTATATCTTGGTCACGCAACCGTTGCCTGATGATCATCCTTCTCATCAACAGTCGAGTCTGTCCTGTGCTATTAGCCCAATATAGCTGGTTCATGAAACCAGATAACACTTTCCCCCTAAAGTACGTCTTGTGAGTCACATGACATGCTTTGAATTGGAAAAAACCTAAGCTGCCAAGAAGAAGTTTGTCCAACTTTTTGGCTGATCTATATTTCATTATCGATCTTCGACAATGCAAAACTGATGTCATATTCCTTTAGCATACACAAACTCGATCATGCAAGGTCCATAGCTTTTCTTCCATATAACTCGTTCTTAAACATGTCTGTTTCAGGCCTGACCAAGGTTTCAGTTGATTTCAAAATGTCGAATTCTTGAATTACTTCCGAGCACGTTCACATGCACGTTTCTGTTGTTGGCTCTCGGACGTGTTTGGACATCCGCAGGTGGTTGCCAAGGTTCTTTTTTTTACTTTATACGCTTACCTTTGTAGTCTATCCTTTATGATATCGGTCGCCATTTGGTTTTTAATTGTCTTCCATTTTCCATTACTTCCTTTTCAGGAGGGATCAGCATTCGGCATGCCGATCCGTTGCTGAATTCGTGTGGATAGGGATCGGTGAGTTTTGAGGCCAATCCCTTTTTAATCTCATGACCAAGTTACCCAAGATGACCGGTTCCACTACCTCCCACACGTACCGGTATATAACCTCATTGCTCCTTCCTTCTTATCTGCTTTCCTACATAGCATTGCTCCTAAATTTTACTCTGACATTTCATTGTCTCTATTTACCTCTATACTTTCAAGCTTCCCTTCCACCGAACATGTAACATCGCAACTCCTAACAAAATTCCTCCAACTCGAAACCTTAGCATCAAGCACGAATTCAAACAATATAACGACCCGTACTTTTGACTATTGTAAGTTATTAAATATAATGAAATTATTGGATCGATATGGGTAAAATATATAATGATTTGTCAATATTAATTTAGTGATAATTTAATATTTTAATTTAATAAAGAAGATTATTTGAATAATTGAATTATGGATTTAACATGATTTAAAATGAAATCAAAAATTGATTTAAATTTTATTAAAAATATGAACGAAAATAATTAACAATTAAAATTGAAATTAAATGTGAATGATTTAAAATTTAAAATTTGAAATTTTATATATTAATTGACGAGTAAAAATAGCCATTTTGGCCGCTGTCTCGGATTTTGACGAAACTAGTTTCATTGGATTCGTAATAGTGAATTATTGTAGGATTTCAAGTTTCGCAGCGATCAGACTTGTCATTTAGGCGTGCGAGCTTGAAACACATAAAATTTAAATTCAAAATTTTAATAAATAATTTGATTCAAAAAGCTATCTTCTGCATATGATCGAATGGACCTCGGCATTAGTTCCATTGTGTTCGAAATGGGGGTAAAACATTATAAACGCTAGGCAGCACGCTTCGTTTGGAATTAAAGAATTCGGATGTACGAAGCTAGATATTTTCTAATTTTTAATAACTTATATTTTTTCCTCAACTAACTTTTCATATGCTTCTTATACCACTTCCTTCTCCTTTTCTTCAATCGAATTAATGAAGAATAAAAAAATGTGATCTCGTTCTAGAAAGAATACAGCCGATAGAATGAAAAGAAAAAAAAAGAAAAAAAAGACAACGAGAAAAATCCGGACAGGAAAAAGAAGGGATCGTGACTTCATGATCCAGGGGAGGAAGCACATACGGTGAGGCTATGGCGACTGGTGGTTGCGCGATCCAAGCAGCTCGCGAAGGAGCATGAGATGTTGGGTTGTCGGCGATAGTTTAGGCTTTCTCGTTCGTTAGTTTGGCTGGTGGTGGATGCGAAGCGGGCGAAGACGAGGGCGACCATGTGGATTTGGGCGCATGCTCACTTACGTATGCTCGAAGAAGGATCGAGATGTGTGAACAGCTCACTAGTAGGGGATAGGTTAAGTTGCTCTTTTTATTTATTTATCAATTAGTTAATTATATGTTAATCATATTGTTTAAGCTAATTAATTCGTAGTTTTCTCTTACGAGTTCTGTTTTGGGTAGAACAAATCACATTTTGATCGTGTCGAGGTCATTTACGACATGGAATCAAAGTGATATTTATTTGGACTTGAAGATATTTTCAGTTTCAAATAAACAGGTGAGTGTTATACACTCACAGTTGACCAAAATATTTTTATGTTAGTTAAATTTATATCATGAAATAATTAAAATTTATTGATTATTGTTTGATAAGTTTAAATGACATTTAATTGACATCTGAATTAATTGATAAACTTTAAATTGACAGTTAAAATTTAATTAGAATTTAACTGTAATTAAGATTCCCGAATTATAGATAATTGGTTGATTGTTGAAACTATTGACCGTTTGGATGATTGATTGTGATGGATGGTATTGGTTGGTATTTGGATGTTTATTATGTTTAATATATCTTGTTATCATACTGTATGTTATTTACAGTATATTAAACTATAAATTTAATTATTTTGAATAAATTAAGAAATAGTTGAAGTGATATATACCTATGGCATTTATTTTGGATTGAAATGATATATATCCATCCCTGAATAAAATTGAAATAATTGATTCACTTGGCTATAAGAAAGAGAATTATATACGGACACCAGGTTGGTTAAATTAAATGATTTTAAAATTTTGATATGAAATTATTTAGATGATTTCAGAAATAAAATTCGAATTTATGGAAATCGAATTATTTTTGAATTAAAACTTGGAAGGTCAAAATTTATATTTAAAACAAAATTGTTTTAAAAATCGAAGTTGAGATTTTTAAGTTATAATCGAAATATAATGTGATTTTCAAAAAATTTGTTTGTTTTAAAAGATTTGATTTTTTTATTTGAACTTTGAATATTTCTTAGTAAAAGGTGATATAAAACGATATTCGAAATTGAGCTTGGAATCTAATTATATTTTAAGATCGGGATTTTAAATTTAATATTGAAGGAAAATTTGATTTAAGTGTTTAACCGATATTTTGGAAATCAAACTCGTTAATGATATAAATCGAAACAGTTTGAATTTGAGTTGGAGTTGAAATTAATTTAAGATTGAAATTTAAATTAATTTGAGATTGAAATTTAAATTAATTCGGAATCGGAATTTTAAATTAATTTGGAATTGAAGTTGAAATTAATTTGGAATTGGCATTGAAATTAATTTGGAATCGACGTAAAATTCGACTTGAAATTTGAATTGAATCAATAAAATCGGAATGAAAATTGGAACTGGTCTGAATTGAAAAATTTGGAAAGTGAACTGGTTTGATTTTGGAACTATTTTTAAATGAATATTTTTAGTATAAACGATTTAAGATCTCTATTATTTAAATATTTGAATTATTTTGGTTTTCCCAACTATTTTACTATATAAACCATTTTTAATACTCAAATTATTTTGTATTAAACTACTTTAACTACTTAACAATTTTATAACTATTTAAAGTATATTCTAAAAATTCAAGTTGGTCAAAGGGTGAAATGTTTATATTTAAATCTTGGATTTAAATGCGAATCGGGTTAAAGTGAACTATAGTCAAAAATTGTAATTCAAATCAAGTTTTGAAGTGAAACCAATATATCGTATTGAATTAACATTTTGAAGTAAAAATATGGTTTTTGAAGCGAATATGATGATTTCGAAAATGGATTTGATTTTTGAAGAGGATATTATGATTTCGAATTGGATTTGATTTTGAATACTTTGATAGCAAGTTGAATTGTTTTCAAATGTAAAAGAGCCAACCGACGTGTAAAATGATGTTTGGTTGTTAAAGAGACCATGGCCTCTTATTGTACACCCTCTATCAATATTGGAACCACTTTGACAATTATGTGCATAGTGGATGATATCTAGAATGTACGGGTTGAATTGGAAACGTTTACTGGAATGAAGTAAGAGAACGATGATGGATAGCCTTGTCATTCGTGCCATAATTAAAATGACTAAAAAAAGAGCCTATGTCTGCCCATTGAGGTTATCTACCTCGAGTGACATTGATCCCTCATATTACTATTGTGATTTCGTATTTGATGGGTGCACCTTTTGTCGGTTGGATTGACTGTCGCGGTCGACCACGGATGGGTTACGATCAGCCAGAAAGGGTAAACTAGTAGAATCCTACCTTGAGCATTGCCTCATGTGCTTTGTCATATTTATCCCAATACGAAACCATCAAGACTTTAGTTTGAACCTTAAAAAATGTGTTTAGGTGGATCAATGTAAAGCTTTAACGCTATTTTGATATTCATTTTACTGATAGACATTACCTATTACAACGTACAATATTATATATAAATAGTTTAACAGATCCTTTGGAGATGGAAAATCCTGTAACATCTCTTAAGTTATTGCACTCATAATTGTGATATTGATTTGACTTAGATAAGGGCATTTAAGTCTTAACTCGAGTGTTTGTCTTTTCATTACGCTCGGGTCAGTCCTGATTTTTTTTAGTATATTGAAGACTATTCTTTGGAGGGCAAAGACGGAGTATTGGTATATTACTATTATTATTATTTCCTGCATCATGCTATTCTGCTGTATCGATTTTTTGTTTATTCCTGATGTATATGTATAACTCTGATAAATGTGTATAGATTTTTTATCAAATGTATAGTAAAAAGCTTCATGACCTGCCATATGATTATTATATTTTTATCGTTTCCGCTATGGGATTATGTGTTCTGTTTCCTTCTTCTCTTCGTATTTTTCTTACTTAACTCCATTGATTATCTACGTTCTAGATTGTTTAAGTTGGACACGTGTGGATTATTGTCGATCTAAACCTTTTGGAACGTGGGCCGTCACATTTGGTATAAGAGCGAAGGTTTAGCGATAACCTTGGCTTTATGGGTTTGACTCATTAGAGATAGGGTAGTAATACTCTAGAACGAGTCTGTTTAAGTGTATATATGAGAGAGCATACTTGTTAGTGTTATAAAATAATTTTTATTGTGTTTACTTATCCATTGGATTGTTTATGAATTCTGGTCGATGTGCGGGACACCGTGTTATCGATAGAGTTTCTAAACACTTAAACGAGGTAAGTTGACATAATATTATTTTGAAATTGGGTAAATGAAATAATTTTTCCTAAATTTTATTACATATAAAAGGTTAATTTTTAATGAAATTGTTATTAGGAGATGATAATATTTATTTATCATCCGTTATTGGATGAATAAAAAAATAAAACAAATACTTATTGAATCTTATTTTATGAAGCATTTGATAATTTGAATTGAAATCAAATTAAAATAAAAAAATTTAAATTTAAAAAAATTTCATAATAAAGTAATGAAATTTTACGTGTATATTTAAATATAGCATATAAATAGAAGTGATTTAAAAATTGAGAATTTTAGAATTTAAAATCCTTTTGTTTTAAAAATTATTTTTTCAAAGCCTTAAAAATTAATAAATAGTATTATTTGAAAGAGTTTTGACTAGAAAAATATTTTGAAAACATTTTTGAAGAAAATAAAAGAATTAAACTCGCTTTGTCGTTGGGAAATAATTATGGGGATGACTGTAGCATCGCCAGCTATGACGCCCCACCTCTATACTAACCCTAGCCAAGAACACTACGGAGTAATGTGCCGACTAGCAAAAAGAATAAGGCTGTTGAAAAGCGAACATCTGTGTAATTTCTTTGTGCCAGTACCGATATGTCAGATAGTATTATATGCATTTCGTTTCAAGAGGAAATCTGACATATCAATTACGAACTCAAAACTACTACACAGCGGCTATGTGGTCTTTAGAAACAAATATAAAATAAACATAACATAATTCAGTCACAGAAATTCATATCACTAAGGCGGAAACAGATATGAATACAACACATAAAAATGTACATCAAAGTAGTCGTCATATAAAATCCACTACATCACAAAAGAATAGGTACAAGTACTAGACAAAAGAACATGCATACATTAAGGGGTCTCTATTTCGAATGTATAAAAGCACAAACTACTAAGCTAAAGTGGTTAGCCCAAAATTCAAAAGATAGTCCATGTTAAGAAGTCAAGTAGAAGCACCTGAAACAACTCGTCCGACCCGAGTATTATATAAGAAGAAAAATAATAAAAAGATCGGTCTAGCTATAAGCATCATATAAAATGAGATAGGTAAGAGATATAACAGAAATATATGATAACAATGAAAAATCATATAATATCTCAAATCTTCTTAAACACCAAAAAGAATGTCATATTCTTTAACTCATTCACCAAACCTCAAATATTGATAAAGTTATCAATACAAATCACAAAAATAGGTGAAACATAAAAATTCTAGAAATCAATAATTAGAAATCCAGAAAACACAAAAAAAGGGAGGTTATCACAAACGGGAGCATGAAAACTCACCAGCACGTGTATCACAAATATGTCGCTATCCCATAAAATGAGCCTGAGCTCCTCCAAATAGGGTATAGTCCCCCTTTTTGCGGACTATGAGCCGAAGCTCCTCCAAACAGGGTACATTCCCCCTTTTTACGGACAAAGAGACATCGCACATCGCTAGTCTAAATCACCAAAGGATCATCATTAATCGATAAGTGTATATTACACTAAGTTAGTAAATAAATGAGTTTAGCTTCATGTCCCATAAACACTGGCTTAACTTAAATATTTACGAATAAGTTGTAGATTTCCACTCAAATATTGTCACAAGATTTCAATCGAACAAGTCTAAGAATTTACTAATGAAGTAAACGTAAGCATTTCATACCACTTGTTTTGCTAAGTCGTTTAATTGGATTTCTCAAACGAATGAGGTAAAGGTTTGTATATACTAACAGATTGGAAAACAGATTTAAAATGAGCATTGTATTAAAAGTAACGTTGAAATTATTTGTGTGAAAAAGATTGAATATTTACCACTAGTGTATAAAACTTTTGTATTATAAAGTGACAAATCATAAAAAATGATTGTAGAAACAATCTACCACAAAAATTCACAATCGATGATGTGAATAAAAACCATAGAAATCGATATCAGATCCATCAAATGGATATTCCCAAAATCCCAAAAAAGTCATCAAAGTCGATGATAAGTGATAACAGAAAATAGGATCAACCAAAAAATCGATATAAATGGAAACCCATATAGAAATAGGCAATATCCCTGAATTTAACAGTGTCAGACGTCTGGTGGTTTCCCAGACGTCTGAGCTGAAGGTCTGGAATTTTCTTCCAGATCACCCAGACATCGGGGAACAAACTCAGACGTCTGAGCTGAAGCTCAGGGCAATATTTTTCCTAGGCATTGATGGCCAAATCACATCAGAAGCGATCGAATGAGCGACGATGGCTAAGGATTTATGCCAACCGGCAACCCAACCCTATAGACTCATCAATACACTTCGAACAACATGTCCAAACATCCATGTAAGTATTTTTCATAGATTTTGACTTCAAAATATCAAAAATTGAAAAATTCGTCAAACCAGTTCAATTCAAAAGAAAATGGACACGAACAGATGTTAGGAATTCATACCCAACAACTGTCAAAGGTATAGACATAAATGTGAGTTCAAGAACTCACCTTTAAACCCAAAACAACGAATGAGAAGCTTTAAAACAAGGCAAGTCAATCTCTCCTCCACTTAACTTCAAGAACCCTCAATCTATGATCAAATGCAAATATTACCTAAACTAGGTTATAGGATTTTCTGGAAACTGGAGAGAGATTGAGTTGGAGAAGAAGAGGATGCTTAACTAAGCTTCTCGTTGATTTTTTTGGAGCTTGAATCTTGAATTTCCTAGTAATCTAGGGTTTAGGAATTTTAATTTTCCTTTCTTTCCCCCATTTCCCTTTTGCTTGAGTGTTAGGAAATAATAGAATGAATGAAGAGGAGTTAGGGTATTAGATGAGTTCGTAGGTCGAAACCCAAATCCAAAGCCCAATAGAAAAATAGAAATTTTTTACTCAACTCCAAACATATCGATGTTTATACTCAAAAAGGTTGTAAATGCCATTTTGAACTCCATAGAAGGGTATCGAGTCCTAATTCGACTGTTTACAAAAGGCAGTATTTCAGACTTAAATCTAACTAACGATGTTATATTTAAGTAAAATATTTAAATATACAATCGTAAAAAAAATATGCGGGCTATTACACCAGTGTTCATTTTCGAGTTTCTGAGTGAAAATTCTACCAAAAGAAATTTATTTTTCAATTAAAACAAGTTTTTTATTTTGAAAAAAATATGTTCTAAGTATGATTTAATAAGTATATGAATGTAGTTTTGAACTTAAAAATTTAAAGTGGTATATAAGAAATAAGTTTGTAACTTATAAATTTGAATAGAAAAAAAGCTATAGCTGGTAGATTTGAACAGGGAAATAAAAATAAATTTTAAAATGGTTAAACATTTTAATTAAGCAGATAAAAAAAAGTTGAATTCGAGAAATGAATAAAAATACTTGACTTAAGAAATATTAGATTGATTGGGTTAGTGAAATGAAATAAATAAAATATAGTTTACCTCATAAAAGCTTAAATAAAAAATTGAATTGCGTTTTGAAATGAAGTTGATAAATTAACAAAATGAAATTCTAAATGAATAAATTATATAACTTATAGATTTGAGAATTTTAAGTTAAAAACAAAATTTAAAATTTGTAAAACGGGAATGATAAGAAATTTAACGTGGAAAAAATTAAATGAATGAGTAATGGATTAAAATGAAATGAAGCTTAACTTAGTATTAAATAAATTGAATTGGATATTAAATGAAACTTGAGGAATCATTAAAGTGAATTAATTCCACTTAACTATGAAATGAATTAATCAAATCAATTTAGGTTTAAAAAAATGAAACGTAATTTAAGTATGTTAGAAATTGAATAAAAATAAATGAATGTAAGTAAAATTAATTTGGTTCATTGAATTATTTTTAAATTGGATATAAATAAATAAAATGAAAGTGGAGCAGTTTAAATAAAAAAAATTGAATGTTTACTAATATAATATGAGATACATCATTGGAATGGACTATAAAGTGAAGTTAACTTAAGAGAGGTTAAATGTATTGATCGTGTGTGTGTGTGTTCATATATATATATATATATATATATATATATATATATATATATATTAATATGAATTGAGATATAAAACAATTACTTTAGTAAACTAATAATATGAATTTGAATAAATGAAAATAATCGACGAGTTAATAATAACATAAAATATAAAGTAATAATAATAAACGTGATTGTGTTGTATAAAATATTTATATTGAATTTAGATAAATTTATAAATGATGTTAGTATATAATAAAAAAGGAGAGAGAATATACTAAGTGGAAATAAATTTACTTAAGCAAGGTTAAGTGGAAAATTTTCTTAATAAATGATTCACCAATGAGTTTATATGAAATAGGTTAAAAAATGGAAATAATTAGAATTTCACAAATTGAATTGAATAAATTGCATGTAAATGAAATAAATTTGAATAAATTGAAAGAAAACCAAATTATGAATGTGGTTAAGCATTTGGATATTCAAAAAGCAATCAATGGAATGTAAATTAAATTTAAATATTGATGAAACAAACGTAAATAATTGGAACAAATAGATTGAATGTAAGTATATTGAATTGAAATAAATCAAATGTGAATGCACTAAATATTGATTTAAAGAAAAGAATGAATTGAAACCAAATTAGTTGAATGTAAATCAATTAAAAGCAAATGAGTTGATTATAAATCCATTGTATGATTGACGAAATGAACATTAACAGGTAAACGTGAATCAATTTTTAAATATATCGAATGTGGTATGGAATTAAATTACTTAAGTGTAATTAATTATACGAATGATTGAAATGAAAAAGTGGATGTGAGCTTAAGAACATTTAAATGAATGAAAAAGAATTTGGAAACAAATGAGATTCAATATAAGTTGATTCAATGTTATGAATAAATGGAAATGAACAAACAAAATGTTAATGAAAATTTAATGTTAATAAGAATGAGAGTGTATACATTGAAACTGACATTGAATTGTAAATTGTAATAGTTATGAATTGATTTGAATAAATATTGATTTGTCAGATGATTTGTTTTGTTGAAAATCCTTATTTAATTGTTTTGAATGCATATAATGGTAGTATGGTTTCATATTTGTGCCCGTGCTTGAGATTTGGATTCAGAATGCATGGTTTATATTTATTGGAACTTATGCATGTTTACATCTTATTATAAGCGACTAACATTCCAATTGAGTTGAGATAAGTACATACGAAGACTGTTTGGTGCGTATACGAGGATTTATATGTTTTTGCTTGCTTAATACGAGCAAACTCACTCGTATTATTATTAATAAGGCACGTATCTTAGATTACATACCGTGATTTTATATTTTTGCCCTTCGGGATGCCTCATCATTGATATTAGATGTATATTTGATATATATTGGTTATATTTTTATTATATATTGAATTGTAAAAAAATTTCGATCGAGCCACGCGAAGGAGATTCTACCAAAATTTTCCGTAAATCCGGGAGTTAGAAATTTTTTGAAGTTTTAAAATTTTTATATCTCTTTTTATGTATAAGTTATATTTTTCGTAAAACCGATATTGGAAAGACGTGGCAAAAGCATAGTAATAGTTTTGCAAATAAGATATTTATGTTAGTAAGTTAATTATGTTGAGAAAATTTATTGTATGTTAAATTCCGTACTTAACACCTTTCCGAGGACGAAAAGATTTGAGTGGGGGAGTATGTAATGACCCGTACTTTTGACTATTGTAAGTTATTAAATATAATGAATTAACTGATGAATATGGGTAAAATATATAATGATTTGTCAATATTAATTTATTGGATAAATTGAATTGTTTAAATTTAATATAGAAGATTATTTGAACAATTCAATTATGGATTTAATATGATTTAAAACGATATCGAAAATTGATTTAAATTTTATTCAAAATATGAACGAAGATGATTAACAAGTAAAATCGAATTTAAATGTGAATAATTTAAAATTTGAAATTTTATATATTAATTGACGAGTAAAAATAGCCACTTTGGTCGTTGTCTTGGATTTCGACGAAACCAGTTTCATCGGATCTATAATAGTGAATTGTTGTAGGATTTCAAGTTTCGTAGCAATCGGACTTGTCGTTTGGCTGTGTGATCTTGAAACGCATAAAATTTAAATTCATGATTTAAATAAATAATTCGATCCGAAAAGCTACCTTTTACATACGATCGAATCAGACCTCGGGATTAGTTTCATTGCACTTGGAATGGGGTAAAACATTATAAATGCCAGGCAGCACGCTTCGTTTCAAATTCAAGAATTCGAATGTACGAAGCTAGATATTTCTAAATTTTAATAATATATATTTTTCCCTCAACAAACTTTTTATACGTGTCTTATACCACTTCCTTCTCCTTTTGTTCAGCCGAATTAACGAAGAATAAAAAAATGAGATCTCGTTCTAAATAAAAACACAACCGGTTGAACGAAAAAGAAAAAAAGGATAATGAGAAAAATCAAGACAAGAAGAAGAAGGGACCGCGACTTCGTGATCTAGAGGACGAAGTGCATACGGCGAGGCTATAACGACTAGTGGCTGTGCGATCCAAGCAGCACGTGGAGGAGCACAAGCTGTTGGGTTGTCGACGACAGATTTAGGCTTTCTCGTTCGTGAATTTGGCTGGTGGTAGACGCAAAGCAGGCGAAGACAAGGGCGGTGACATGGATCTGGGTATGTGCTCACGTACGCGTGCTCGGAGAAAGATCGATATGCGAGAATAGTTCGCTGGGAGGAGAAAGGTTAAGTTGCACTTTTATTTGTTTATCGATTAGTCAATTTATATGTTAATTATATTGCTTATGCTAACTAATTCATAGTTCTCTCTTATGAGTTCCGTTTTGGGTAGAACGAATCACATTTTGATCTTGTCGAGGTCGTTCACGACGTGGAATCAAAGTGATATTTATTTGGAGTTGAAGATATTTTTAGTTTCAAAAAAGGTGAGTGTTATACACTCACAATTGACTGAAATATTTTTATGTTAGTCCAATTTATATCATGAAATAATTAAAATTTATCGATTGTTGTTTGATAAGTTTAATTGACATTTGAATTAATTGATAAATTTTAAATTGACAGTTAAAATTTTAATTAGAATTTAACTGTTAGTTAAATTCCTGAATTGTAGATAATTGGTTGATTTTTGAAATTATTGACTGTTTGGATGATAGGTTGAGACGGATGCTATTGGTTGATATTTAGATATTTATTATGTTTAATATATCCTGTTATCATACTGCATGTTGTTTATAGTATATTAAATTGTAAATTTAATTATTTTGAATAAATAAGAAATATGCTGAAATGATATATACATATGGCATTTATTTTGGATTGAAATGATATATATCCATCCCTGAATTAAATTGAAATAATTGATTCACTTGGCCATAGGATAGAGAATTATATACGGACACTGGATTGGTTAAATTAAATAATTTAAAAATTTTGATATGAAATTATTTAGATGATTTGATTTAAAGAAATAAAAATCAAATGTATGGAAATCAAATTATTTTTGAATTAGAACTTGGAATGTTGAAATTTATATTTGAAACAAAATTGTTTTAAAATCGAAGTTGATATTTTTAACTTATAATCGAAATATAATGTGAATTTCAGAAAATTTATTTGTTTTAAAAGATTTGATTTTTTTTTATTCAAACTTTGAATATTTCTAAGTAAAAGGTGATATAAAATGTTATTCGAAATTGAGCTTGGAATCTAATTATATTTTAAGATTGGGAATTTAAATTTAATATTGAAGGAAAATTTGATTTAAGTGTTTGAACCGATATTTTGGAAATCGAACTTGTTATTGATATAAATTGAAACTGTTTTAATCGAATTGGAGTTCAAATTAATTTGAGATTGAAATTTAAATTAATTTGAGATTGGAATTTAAATTAATTTGAGATTGGAATTTAAATTAATTTGGAACTGGAATTTTAAATTAGTTTAGAATTGGTGTTGAAATTAATTTGGAATTGGCATTGAAATTAATTTGGAATCAAAGTAAAATTCGACTTGAAATCAGAATTGAATCAGTAAAATCAAAATGAAAATGGGAACCGATCTGAATTGAAAATTTTGGAAAGTGAACCGGTTTTACTTTGAAATTATATTCAAATGAATATTTATAGTATAAACGATTTAAAATCTCCGTTCTTTGAATATACAAATTATTTTGGTTTTCCCAAACTATTTTACTAAATAAATCATTTTTAATACTCAAATTATTTTCTATTAAACTACTTTAACTACTTAACTATTTTATAACTATTTAAACTATTTTCTAAAATTCAAGCTGGTCAAAGGGTGAAATGTTTATATTTAAATCTTGGATTTAAATGCGAATTGGGTTAAAATGAAGCTATAATCTAAAATTGTAATCCAAATCAAGTTTTGAAGTGAAATCAATACATCGTATTGGATTAACATTTTGAAGTAAAAATATGATTTTTGAAGAGAATATGATGATTTCGAAAATGGATTTGATTTTTGAAGCGGATATGATGATTTCGAATTTGATTTGATTTTAAAGAGAATATGATATTTGATATCCAGTATGAATTGTTTTCAAAATGTAAAAGAACCAACCGGTGTGCAAAACGACGTTTGGTTGTTAAAGAATCCAGGGCCTCTTATTGGCACTCTCTTTCAATATTGGATTAACCACTTTGACAATTGTGTACGCGGTGGATGATATCCAGAATATGGGGGTTGAATTGGCGACTTTTACTGAAATGAAATAAGATAACGATGATGGATAGCCTTGACATTCGTGTCATAATTAAAATGACTAAAATAGGAGCCTATGTCTGGCCATCGAGGTTAGCTACCTCTAGGAACATTGATCCCTCGTATTACTATTGTTATTTCGTATTCGACTGGTGCACCTTTTGTCATTTGGATTGATTGTCACGGTCGGCCACGGATGGGTTACGACCAGCCAGAAAGAGTAAACTAGTAGAATCCTACCTTGAGCATTTTCTCACGCACCTTGTCTTACGACTTTGGTTTTGAACCTATAAAAATGTGTTAAAGTGGATCAATGTAAAGCCCTGACGCTACTTTGATATTTATTTTACTAATAGAAATTACCTATTATAACGTACACTATTATATATAAATAGCTCAACGGATCCTTAGGAGATGGAAAATCCCGTAACATCTCTTAAGTAATTGCATTCATATTTGTGATATTGATTTGACTTACATAAGAGTATTTTAGTCCTGACTCGAGTGTCTATCTTTTCATTACGCTCGGGTTAGTCCTGAGTTTTTTTCAGTATATTGAAGACTATTCTTTGGAGGACGAAGATGGATTTTTGGTATATTACTATTATTATTTCCCGCATCATGCTATTCTGCTATATCGATTTTTTTATTCTTGATTTATATATATAACTCTTATAAATGTGTATAAGTTTTTAATCAAATGTATAGTAAATAGCTTCATGAACTGTTATTGATTATTATATTTTATCGTTTCCGCTGTGAGATTATGCGTTT
The DNA here is from genome assembly GCA_030765085.1 of Allium cepa. NCBI lineage: Eukaryota > Viridiplantae > Streptophyta > Magnoliopsida > Asparagales > Amaryllidaceae > Allium > Allium cepa. The sequence goes on from CM060940.1 coordinate 20,352,146, forward strand.
TGTTTCCTTCTTCTCTTCTTATTCTTCTTACTTAACCCCATTGTTTATCTACGTTCCAGATTGTTTAAGTCGGACATGTGTGGATCATTATCGATCTAAACCTTCTGAAATGTGGGTCGTGAAAAATTATTCCTTCATGGTCGCTTCTTTATAATCATTGATTCTTAAGTCTGAACTCCCGCCCTCTTTAATTTTTCCCTGACACACACACACAGATGTATATATATAAGTAAGAACTTTCCTTTATTTACATTATTGGGTCGTGAATCTTGTTTGTGCCAAAATTGGTCACAAACACCCAATTACCGCGAAAGCGCCCGTTTACGTACTTAAATCGATAATAATCAACACAGAACTCAGCGACAATCAATATAGAATTCAGATCTAAGCAACAAATCACAATAATTCGCAGATAACAATCACAAACACAGGATTTATAGTGGTTCGGCGTTCGTGCCTACGTCCACTTTGAAGGTTTTCTCTTTATTGATTTGCTTGATAGATCGATTACAATGAATTACAGTTGGTAATAGCTTTGAAATCTGAATACAACGGTGATTATGATGGATAGAATGGAACCCGTAGAGTCTTGGTGTTCAATGGTTCCTGGCAGATCCCCTTTTCTAAAGGCTTCAGGGTGCTATTTATAGGCGTTGGAGGCCCAGATCGCGCTCAAACTTCGGGAGACTTCTTCTGGCACGTGAGTGGGCCCACGCGACCGACCCCACCAAGTTTCGTCTCGATCTGACATCGATTCGAAGTGATTTCGAACCCATCAAGAAATGGTCCGATCGAGCTGAAACTTGGCAGGAACAATCTTTACCTTGTATGGAAGCTACTGTGAAAATTTCGTTGCATTTGGATCAGTGGTTAAGGATATATGATCGGTTCGAAATGATGACTCTCGGTTGGCTGTTGAGTTCGAACCGATCACTTCGAAACCACGTACTTCGAATCGATCGGCTCACGTGGCCTCGTGATGACGTGGCGCGTGTTTCTCGAATCGATCCGGTCTTCTCTCCGGATTGAACGCTTCGCCTCCGTGAATTGTGCCGACTTCGTATCGATGGAGTGACTAGTTGACTCGATCGTTCCTGGTTTCAAGCGCGATCGATTCGAATCAAGGAGCTCCTATGGGTTCGAACCTGATCGATTCGAACCGGATCGGTTCGAAGTGACTTGGGTTCGAAGCTAGAGGGTTTTTAATGGATTCGAACATTCTTGTGAGGATGGATTCGAGGTAAGGGCTTGCATGTTGGAGTCGAAGCAAGGTTAAGTTCATGGCTTTGAACCGATGCATGGATTCGATGTGAGGTTTAGGGAGGATGGATTCGAAGGTAGGAATGCAGGGTGGATACGAAGCTAGGCGAAGTCATGGGTTCGAAGGCAGGACATTGTGATGGATCCGAGGGTGATGGTTTCGAAGTACTTCAACGTGATGGGTTCGAACCAAACAATGACTACCTTTCTCAAATTGAATCCATCATATCTTGAGCATACGAACTCGGATTGACTTGAAATTTGAAATGACGACTCCTACGACCTTTTTGGTCATGTCTTATAAATTGTGGCCTGATCCGGACTCGGACAAAATTCATCGATATCCATAGCGAAGTGAAGTACAACCATTCTCTGAGACGAATTGTCTTTTGTTTTTGATCGATCCTTTGATATCACGGCTTTGCTAAAAAGCGGGATAACATTTGCCCCCCAAAACATGCCTTGCGGTAGGAAGGTGTGTTTTGTAATGCCTTGAATTGGATGTTCGTATCCTATTATCAACCTGCAAAGAACTTGATAGTTTCATATGGCCTCAAATGACGATCGTTCGGGATCGAGTTATTTGAGATGAAGCGCGGCCGTTCATGGTCAAGCGCTTAACTTCAAATGACGATCGTTCGTGATCGAGTCATTCGAGGTGAAGTGCGACCGTACGCGGTCGAGCGTATAAATCCATGCGTCGATCGTTTGGGATCGCATGCTGCTTGTGGTGAATCGGGACGTTCGCGGTCTGCGCCATTCGTGGCACAGGATGGAATAGGACCGTTCGCGGTCGATGCCGTTCGCGGCAAATGATGAGATGGCACCGTTCGCGGTCGATTGCCGTTCGTGGCAAATGGTGATCGTTCGCGACCAAGTGCCGTTCAAGGCGAATAGTGACCGTTCGAGGTCGGATTTCATAATTAGTGAATCATGACCGTTCGCGGTCGGTGCCGTTCAAGGCAGAGAGTGATCGTTCGCGATCGTGTGCCGTTCGAGGCAAATTTGTGACCGTTCGCGGTCGGATGTTGGACCTCAAGTGACGACCGTTCGCGATCGAACCATTTGAGGTGAGGTGAGTTATGACCGTTCGAGGTCGGATTATGACCGTTCAAGGTCGGATGCCGTTCGAGGCGATAAAGTGTGCCCGGGAGGGCTTGATGTTATCGATGCCAGGGTCACGTTCGGGTGAGTTCCTGGATCGTTTGTCAGGGCGGTTCATCGCCATCTCAGAGCATGCCTAAGGATCGTTCGCGACCCCATACATGTGTAAGTAGCTTAGCCATTCCAGAGTTATCAGAATCAAATATCTATTAAACGGATGAGTTTTAAAACAGAAATGTCCAAACAAGCAAAGTCTAAATGTTCAAATCAAAACGAAACGAAAGCAAAGCATGGATGTCAAAGTGTAAGTTCCCACTACGAAACGGTTAATGATAACTCAGAACATGCCTGGAGATCGTTCGCGATCTCGCACATGTGTAAATGATTTAATTGCGTTAGTGGAAGCTTACAACTTGTTCATCGTTATTTCACTCAATTGATAACCAAACGGTGCCTTGATTCAGGGTCGCCTCTAGCTGAAGTAGATGGTAGTCGCTCTGGTTCCGCCGCAGGAGCTCGCCTCCTTACATATTGAAGGAGCATACCGTTCCTGATATGCCCTTCCACCTCGTCCTTCAGGTGCCTAAAATCATTAGTGTTATGACCGTTTAATTCATGGAATACATAAAACTTATCTGATTTCCTTTCGTCAGAGGTTGGGTCCCTTCGCATTGGCCTACGATACGGAATCTGATCTTTGGTGTCCTGATAAATTCGTTCCAGTCTCTCATTTAGCTCAGTGTAGGTGGTGAATCGCGGCTCCCTCCGTTGCCGCTTTGATCTGTCTCCATCATTCTCAGTCTTTCTTTTATCTTTATCCTTGTCCGAGTCCCTTTTAGGAGGCTTTTCGTCTTTAAGTGCATAAACTTCTATCCCATCTCCTTCTTCTCTTTCTGCATTCGCATCCTCCAATCGTAAAAACTTTTCTGCCTCATGATAGAATTCTCCCAGATCCACAGGTGGATCCTTAGTTAATGAATTTTTGAACTCCGTTCCATCAGCTATTCCAGACACGGCCGCCATCATAACCATGGATGGATCCGGTCGATCCACCGAAGCTGCTGCCGCGTTGAACCGTGTCAGGAAACTTCTCAATGTTTCTCCAGCCTTCTGTTTTAAAGTTGCCAATGTCATCACATTCTTGGGTCTTGTAATGTGAACCCTGAATTGCCTCATAAATCTTTCAGTTAAATCTTTCCATGTTCCGATGGATCCACTCTCCAGTTGCCTGAACCATAACGCCGCAATATCCGCCAAGTACAATGGGAAGCACCGGGCCATAACCTCCTCTGATGCCCCCCAGCACTTCCATATGCCTCATATATTTCGTCAGATGGACCGTGGGGTCCGTTCTTCCGTCATACATATCCAACGATGGTAATTTGAAATCCGGTGGGTTCCTAGCTTGCCTGATTGCTGAAGTAAAAGGACTCCTATTAACATCCTCCAAATCTTTGTTCACCAAACCGCCTCTCAAAGCTCGCCTAACCATCTCTGCCAACCTGTCGTTGTCTCCAAGATGTAATCTTCGTTCACTACTTTCAACCTGCCCCTCGAGTTCATGAGGGAACTCTTGGGTCTGCCCCCTTGACTGAGCGTTCACCCCTTTACTACTACCGGGTTGCGCAGATGCTCCTCTTTCTCTCTCCGAAACTGGATCAACGTTCTCCATGGGTGTGCCCCCTAATCCGGGTGCGACGCCGGATGGTCCTGCTTCGTTCTGGACTCCATTGGCTCCTCTATTCTGTGCTCCAAGCTGTCCTATCTGTTGAAATAAACTCTGAATCAACTCCTCTTGCTTCTTCATCATAGTCTCCATCTCGTCCCTAGTGATGAAGATCGATGGTTGATTCGCTCCTGAGGAAGCCTCTTGACTTCCTTGTTGTTCGCTTCTCTCTGGCCTTGGCCTTCTACTCGATTGTCTCGTCATAATTTCTCAAATCTAAACTTTCAAATTTTCTCAGAATCAACTATCAATTGGTAGAACTCTTGAGTTCAATTCTCAGTGAAAGCACCAAAGTATTTGCGCCAAAATTGGTCACAAACACCCAATTACCGCGAAAGCGCCCGTTTACGTACTTAAATCGATAATAATCAACACAGAACTCAGCGACAATCAATATAGAATTCAGATCTAAGCAACAAATCACAGTAATTCGCAGATAACAATCACAAACACAGGATTTATAGTGGTTCGGCGTTCGTGCCGACGTCCACTTTGAAGGTTTTCTCTTTATTGCTTTGCTTGATAGATCGATTACAATGAATTACAGTTGGTAATAGCTTTGAAATCTGAATACAACGGTGATTATGATGGATAGAATGGAATTCGGCAGAGTCTTGGTGTTCAATGGCTGAAGTTCCTGGCAGATCCCCTTTTCTAAAGGCTTCAGGGTGCTATTTATAGGCATTGGAGGCCCAGATCTCGCTCAAACTTCGGGAGACTTCTTCTGGCACGTGAGTGGGCCCACGCGACCGACCCCACCAAGTTTCATCTCGATCTGACATCGATTCGAAGTGATTTCGAACCCATCAAGAAATGGTCCGATCGAGCTGAAACTTGGCAGGAACAATCTTTACCTTGTATGGAAGCTACTGTGAAAATTTCGTTGCATTTGGATCAGTGGTTAAGGAGATATGATCGGTTCGAAATGATGACTCTCGGTTGGCTGTTGAGTTCGAACCGATCACTTCGAAACCACGTACTTCGAATCGATCGGCTCACGTGGCCTCGTGATGAGGTGGCGCGTGTTTCTCGAATCGATCCGGTCTTCTCTCCGGGTTGAACACTTCGTCTCCGTGAATTGTGCCGACTTCGTATCGATGGAGTGACTAGTTGACTCGATCGTTCCTGGTTTCAAGCGCGATCGATTCGAATCGAGGAGCTCCTATGGGTTCGAACCTGATCGATTCGAACCGGATCGGTTCGAAGTGACTTGGGTTCGAAGCTAGAGGATTTTTAATGGATTCGAACATTCTTGTGAGGATGGATTCGAGGCAAGGGCTTGCATGTTGGAGTCGAAGCAAGGTTAAGTTCATGGCTTTGAACCGATGCATGGATTCGATGTGAGGTTTAGGGAGGATGGATTCGAAGGTAGGAATGCAGGGTGGATACGAAGCTAGGCGAAGTCATGGGTTCGAAGGCAGGCCATTGTGATGGATCCGAGGGTGATGGTTTCGAAGTACTTCAACGTGATGGGTTCAAACCAAACAATGACTACCTTTCTCAAATTGAATCCATCATATCTTGAGCATACGAACTCGGATTGACTTGAAATTTGAAATGACGACTCCTACGACCTTTCTGGTCATGTCTTATCAATTGTGGCCTGATCCGGACTCGGACAAAATTCATCGATATCCATAGCGAAGTGAAGTACAACCAATCTCTGAGACGAATTGTCTTTTGTTTTTGATCGATCCTTTGATATCACGGCTTTGCTAAAAAGCGGGATCACAAATCTCAAGTTTGGATTAGTTCGAGTGTTTTTTGGGTACATAGCTTAATGAATAGTGTCGGGATATTATGATGAGGGAGATAAGAAGGAGGACATGGAGAAAAAGATGAAGAGAAAAAGGGGTTCAGGTGAGATGGCAGGGAAAATGGTTGAGCTATAGAGGGATCGATGAGGAATTAAGTGAAATAATGGAGGTTTAGTTCAAAGTGGTTTGGCAAGGGGTCGATGGTGAAGATGTGAAAGATAGGATCGGTATAACACATTCATAGAAAGTGGTCGGTATATTATTGTATTGATGTGGGATTGGCATTAGCAACTTAAGTGTAGGGATCGGCAATGGTAGCTGAAATTTAGGGTCGACATAGAGGCTGCAACGTAGGGATCGGTATAGAGGCTAGGGATAAGGGATTGGCACTGGGAGTTGAGGGATCTAAATTGACCACGAATGCTAACTTAACTTATGTTGTATAAACACTGAACTACACACTGCCTTGCCCGAACATAAAATTACTCGAACTTTTGGACTTAAGCAGAAATGAACATACCTCTAGACTTCTTCTCATGGACTAAATAAAGAATTGGCTAATAGACTTAGATAATAAACTTCATAACTCAATATGTCGATGACTGATCCTAAAGCTCTGGTTGTCGATTAACTTCTTTGTCGATTGAGACGGTCAGCGATGACGGTCTCTCTGGATGGGACTTCATGTTTTAACGTTTTATTCTTGCTTTTTAAATTTCAAACTATCTATGCTTGTTTCACACTGCACTGCACTAGTTCCACACGACATTAGGGAAACAAGTTATTATTTCTATTGTTGATAGTCTATAGAGTGTAGCTGACATAGATCTCAAACTGCACGATGCGCTCCGACAAAATGTCTTTCGATTCCGCCACAAAACACAGTAGTTTTGTGCCAAGGTTAAGCTCTACCACCCTATCTGATAAACCTTCTCCGAGTCACCGTACAAAACAAGTATAGGAGTTTGACCTGCAATAAAATCTCTATTTCGACATTCCAGTCCTTCCCGTAGAATTTGTCAGTCCAGCTCCTGATGTTGTTGAGGGTGTTATCATCCTAAACAATCCTATTGACTTACATGCATCTAGAATCGGTGAAGCCACTCTTCGTCGATTGTGATCCATCCATGGAATTCCATTTGAAGACGTTCTAGTTACATCGAGGCAAGACAGACCTCACTTGCCCCCAGTCGGATATACCACTTACAACAAGTTTATGTGCTAGGCTGGATGTATGCCACCTTTTAACTCCTTCATTCGAGAAATGCTGAGTTACCTAGGGATCTCTTCTACCCAGTTGCACACTAACAGCTACACCTTCATTCACGGAACCTTCCTTCTCTTTATGAATGTTTTTTTCCGTGTGCCAACTCTTGAAGACATCAAATACATCTATAATTTCAAAAGATGGACATGAAGCCCTTCATATGTCTTTTTTGAACCCTTTCCAAAATGCCAAGTCTTAACGGGTGCATGGAACAAGCTCACTCTATTCAAGCACGAGTGGTTTTATGCGCGGTGCCCTCCTAGTTTCACAAAGAGGTGGTTGGAGGGACATAACTATTACTCCCGTCTTCGTCTTTGGTTCGAAGACTCATGTCGCAACTTCTTCTTTGAATATACTAGTATTTCCTGTTCTTTCATGTATTCGCCCTAGACCCAAAGGTGTCGAGTATTCTAAGGCCGTTGCGGCCATTCATGCTACTCTCGTTGAGGAGGGGGACATCAAACTTCTTATCACTGATGTGCCGCTCTCATTATTATTGCTGTTGGAAGATAGCCGCAAAATTGGACTTCGAGGGAGCAAAGCAGTCCCTCAAATTATTGTCGAAAGAAGAGGTGAAACAGGCAACCCCGTGGTGCCCCATATTGAATGGACCCAAGAAGGCATCGAAGAAGTAGAGATAAGAGAATCTCAAGATGCTAGGCTAAGAAGCAAAGATGTAGGCCCTAGAAAAGTGTCGGTAGTCAAAGCACCATATGCCAGCCAAATGCGAACTCCCCCGAAGCAGAGAAAAAGGTTGGTGTACAAGCTACGAAAAAGTAAGGATGGGCCAGATCCGAAATTCATCATAATCCTACTCGAATCGTCATCCTAACAAATGGAAAGTTCCTTGAAGGGACTCTCCGACATTCCGATTCCAAAAGATATATTAAATTATGAATTCGCTAACATTGACGTCGAAGGAATCAACTATCTCACGAGAAGCAGCGAAGGCGTGCAACTTTCCAATTGAGGGGAAGAAACTCCGATGAGTAAAGCCAATGTTGCTGATCCATCGAGGGCAAACACTAGGACACACAAAAACACTTTCCCTCCACCATACACTCATTATTAATTCGTCATGTTACAACTTTTAATATGCTCCTTTTTGGCTCTTTACAGGTGCAATGTCACATTCTCATGCTTTTGACCGTCTCCAGGGTTCTTCCATTTATTACTGCTCGAGTTGAGATTTCGAATCGAGAAGATGCAAAGACAAAGATGATGGGTGAGACAAAGACTATTATTTTCGAGAGTCTTCTTCTTCATCCAGATGGAAGTCTCAGCCAAACGCTCCTCGCCATGTGTAATGACCCAATTTTTCGACTTTCGAAAATCAAAATCGATACTTCCACTGTGTCAAATGCCGAACAATCGAATGTCGAAAAACCGAACCATTAGGGTTAAAGAAGAAACATAAACAATATAAGAATCTCACATTCGCAACACAACAAAAAAACACGACACTAGGCATTTATGAAAACTTGTCCATATGAAAATTGAACTTGCAGCAACCCATACGCAGCAGATACTACATAATATAAGTGATATGTCTCACCATCCGCTTGTCTCCTGATCTCCACAGCATACTTTCCTGACTTTCCTCTAGAATAACTGATAACCTGACTCTAGGCTGCCCATATGGAAAATTATGGGCACCCAAAGTTTAGAAAGGGAACAATAAACTCCAGGTCAGTCATGGGACTGGTGTGAGATCTTAAAAATAGCTATTTTCACAAGAAATAACAAAAAGAAATCCGCTATGCTTTTGAAAATGAAACTACCATAAGGCCTCCCGCCACACACACAATGCAATCACACAATCGGAGGAGATTTCTCCTTATGATAGTCAAACATGCTTGATACGCAAAATATTTTTTAATTTTATTATTAGTGCATTGTGTGGAAAACATTTCGAAAGTATAATATAAATCTTAGCAGCATATGTACCATTATATTGTGCCTGCTATAGCTACCACCTGAGGTGGCAGGTTATACAACTGCAATCGTGAAGGGCTCGTATTGTTTTATTTGGATTTCCAAAAAATGATCAAGGCTAAGGAACTTCCTTCACCGAATGAGTACGCCTCTGGAGAGACGCCCCGAGAACTTAACCAACTCTCTGCCAACACAGGGCCGGGTTACCTCTGTAACTAGGTAACTAACGGTCACGAGTATGCCACCTCCCAGTCTAGACCGACCTTTTTCGAGGTGCCTCAACAACCAACAACCGCATAAGTAAATAATCTAGGCTCCTACCAGAATACCACTTTTTATCCACACAAGTTAAATATCTGGGCTCCATACCAAATACCACTTTTTATCCATAAGGAAATGTACATACCCTGAAGGGCATGACCCCCATAACCTTGCCACATCCTTCCGTTTCGACCACTTCCTGGGTGTGAGGTCCGATGAAGTCTCGTCCACAAAACTACGCTTTCACAAAAGTCATGCTTTGATCAACAAATGATCAACACTTAGCATGCCACATTATCAAAATGGGAATATATCTACATAACCTATGAGATCGTACGTCTCAGAGAAGAGTGTTAAACTAAGAGAATAAATTCTTTGCCACCAACAGAAATGTATTTAATACAAACTAGCTATATATCTCAAAGTGTAATGTCAGACATACATCCATACAATTCTGTTCCGGGTTCGAACGGAACCGAAGGCACTTCCTCTAATTAAGTAAAGAAGCCCTTGCAAATCCAGATATTCTCTAATCACTTCCGGACTCTCCATCACAAAGGGTGATATAAATCTCTATACCGGAGCAACTCGGTGCAGAGACATTCGACAGGTAATCCTTTCGTTTTCGAAAATACCTGGTCTTCAACACCATCTTCAAATGCAATCCCATTTCGTCGTATCATTATTCAGAATGGGTTTTATGATATAAAGTCTTCTCTTGGCTTAACCAAATAATGAGGGATTATTTTGAAAACAAATTCTAGTGCCGCAAAGGCCAATACTGATAGTAGGTTATTTAACTATCAAACAACATTCACAACAACCATCAAACCTCAATAATTTTCACAAATTGTTTATACTGATAGTCGGTTATTGAACTATCGAACGATATTCACAACAACCATCAAATTTAAATAATTTCCCTAAATTACTTACTTTAAAATATCTTCGCAGGATATATTTTCACACTTCAACCTTTTGAAAACAAATTTCAAATCACTTCCACATGTGGAATAAATTTCCAAATATTATTTATTTCCACTGAAAATTTATCGAGTTCAAATTCTTTAAAATAATTTAATCACTTATCGAAAAATATTTTTGGAAACACTTAAAATAAAAAATATTTTTGAACACTTTATTTAAAATATTAGTTATGAAATTTTTATACTAATATTCGTACAAAACTTAAGCCCAAAACAAATTTTAAAAATAAAATTGTTAAATGGATTGTAATTATTTAAATAATCATTTTCTAAATCAAATACCAATTAAATCTTTAAAATAATCACTTCTATAATCAACTTAATAATATTTACTTTAAAGATTTAGAAACAATTTTCGATAATAATTTCTCCAACAATATTCTTTTTAAAACCAATTCTAGAACTTTTAATTTATATTTTAAAAGCCACTTTGAAAACATACTCGGCTTTTCAGGGAAAATACAGTTTCCATTTCAAAATGGTCCATTTAAATCAATTAATAAACCCTTCTCGTTTTATTTCAATTTACATCCCAAATTCGTAAATTTTCTTTCCACACTTTTGAAAAAAATAAACCAATATTTATTTTTAAAACAAATTTCCCTTTCCTTTATAAATTCCCATTGTGAATTTAAATTTCCAAATATCCAATGATATATGATTTTCAAATCAATTTCCAAATATTCACTTTCAAATGCCAAATCAATTTTCAAATCGATTTTCCCAAGATTTATTTTCAAAAACCAAATCGATTTTCAAATCGATTTCCCAAACATTTATTTTCAAACACCAATCAATTTCCAAATTTACTTTCAAAACACCAAATCAAATTCCAAATTGATTTCCAAAATTTACGACCTTTTAAAATAAATTCCTTTATTTATTCAAATTTACTTCAAAAACCATTAATCCAATATTCACACCTTTATTTAGATTTTAAAATCTGAATTTTTAAATAAATTCTTCAACTTTTAAACAATACTACTCAAAATCGAATCATTTCCATTTATTAAAATCTTTTCCTCATACTTTTGGAATTAATTCGATAGGATTACAAAATCAATATACTTTTAAATTCCGTCTTTTAAATTTATCCAATTCTCTAAAATTAATTTACTTAAAATTTTCTACTTTAATTTCCCAAAAATCCAAATTTATATTTCTAGTATCCTACGATACCAAAAATATATTCGACTAAACCATAGCCTTCAATAAATTTCAATCACCAATATAATCATTCATAGATTATCAATAATCACATCACAACACATGAAATAAATTCAAATATTTGAGGAATCCAGTTGGATCCCTCCAACCTGTTTCCCTGCATCCACAGATATTAGCACAACAATTAAATACCAATTCCACTTCGAGGTGGAATATCATGGTATATGGAATTATATCATATCATCCACTATTATGCGGCGCATAGGGTCTTTGTTTGTGTCAAAATTGGGCACAACACTCGTCGGAAGTTTTTGAAGAGATAATAAATGAAGAAAGTAAATTAAAACGTGGATTATCTAACAAAAAGTCCAAATAGCAGGAAGTAAATTGCACAAGAGACAACGATTTAGAGTGGTTCGGCGTTTTGCCTACGCCACTATGAAGTTTTTGTTACTTTATTGCTTGATATTCGGAGAATACAACTTTTTAATGTCAAAGTACAGCAAGTAGTAAGCCAAAATTTGAAATAAAAGGCAGCAGTGGTGCTCAGAAGCAATTCTGGCAGTGTCTGGACGTGCTTTATCTCTAAAATTCTCCCCCCTTTTCTCAATGATCGGGGGCTCTATTTATAGGTGTAGGAGGCTGATATTTCGCCTAAAATCCGGGAAGAACGCTTCTGGCACGTGAGGGGGCCCACATGGCCGAATTCTGGAGATCCGGGCCCACTTTGGGATCGATTCGACCCTTGGTTCGAATCGATCAAAAAAGTGTCCAATTGTGATGGAACTTGGCGTGGATATTCTTCTATGAATAAGAAAGCTCCTGTGAAAATTTCATAGCATTTGGATTTGTAGATCTCGAGCTGTGATCGATTTAATATTGCATTTCAGATGGACACTCTTTCTTCGAATCGATCCTTTCGACTCAATAGGGTCGAATCGATCGCCTGAGCATGTGCTTGGTGACGTGGCTCGCGCGTTCCTTGGGTCAACCCCCTTTTTTCTCCGAGTTTTCTGGGTCAAATCCGTAGTTTTAGTCGCGTTTCCTTGGTGGATTCGAAGAGAAGGTTTCGAAGGTATGCTCCTTCGATTCGATCACATGTGCGTTCCTTCGTATCGATCAAGGCGTTCCATGGTTCGATTGATACGAAGAGTTCTTTGCTCCATGGATTCGAAGATGGTTATGAATTGGAGTCGAAGCTTCTTGAACTTCATGGATTCGAAGGATGGTTCTTGAGGGATTCGAGGACGGGAATACCTCGATGGATTCGAACCAAGGCCTAATGGGATGGATTCGAACCAAGGTCTCATGGAATGGATTCGAACCAATGCATGGCTTATGGATTCGATCGTGAGGCTATCTTATAGATTCAAACCTAAAATTCTTCTGATTGATTCGAATCAGGACTTCTGATCGATTCGAACTGAGGTTGTCTCCTCCTCTTTCCATTGGCGATAACTTGAGCATACGAATTCGGATTGTCTCGAAATTTGGAACGTTGGTTTCCACAGCTTCGCTTGACATGTCTTATCAATTGTAGCCCAATCCGGACTCGGACAAAATTCATCGATATTTGCAGTTTCCCAACAATCATTCAAAGTTGAAGACGTGTGATCCTGTTTTTCTTCAGTCAGTTCCTTGGTATCTCGGCCTTGCCAAGAGGCGGATAACATTTGCCCCCCAAAGTATGTCTTGTTAAACATGACGTGCTTTGAAAAGCTGCAGTTTCACATTGGACAACTATAACAAGCTTTGCTGAAAGTTGTACCCAATATTGCTGTAATTAACCTTTGTAAGATTGTGATCGGCTGTTTGTCGATGAAATCACGATGAGATGAACCTTTGATCCCTTGACTTCGGTTAACGTTGCGTGTTTGCAAGTTATTATCAGTTTGGTTATTGAATTCTGCATCGATCCTCTCCTGAATCGATTTTTGATTCAAGTCAAAGCATTGTTTTTGTGGTTGTCTATGATTATCCCCTTGTATCGATCCTCTCCTGAATCGGTATAAAAGGTAGACAAGTAATTTTCACATTGAAACGATTTCTTCCATTTTCATCGGTGGTCTTTGATGGATTCGAAGCTATGTTTGTTCGAATCGATGGCTTTCAAATCGATGGCCCGATGGACCTCGTGCTTCGAGTCGATAAGACTCTCGATCCAGCCTCTGTTCGATTGTTCCTTCGAATCGATGATGCCTCACATCGACACTGCATGGATGGATTTGAAGTATTAATGGATTTGAATGCGATGGGTTCGAACGTGATGGGTTCGAACGTGATGGATTCGAACGTGGCTTGTTCGAATTGATCAGCGCGTGACTGGTTGGGGTCGGTCATTTTGACCGAGAGACGAATCGTCCCGTTTCCTAGGTGAGACCCATATAAATACGTGAAGCCGGTGTCACTTTCACTTTTTACTTTTCACTGTTGCTATAGCCTCCTCTTCGAATCGATCTCTCCAGGGCCAAGACAAACGTGCTTTTCTTGAATCGATCGAACCTCTTCACGCTTCCATTCATAACCAAATCAACTCAGGTAATCAAGGGATCGATTCGAGATGAGAATGATAGAACTTAGAACTTGTTTTGGTATCAATTCAATCTTTTCTTCTGAAAATTTTGAGGAGTGGTGAGACCTGAACGAAGTGGGTCGACTCGATGGAACTGAGGAATGAAACCATTCGAGTCGTATCGATTAGAGTGTTGTCTTTCATTGCTTCGCATTGATCCAAGAATGAGCGATTCGGATCGATTTTGAATGCATAGCTTCGAATCGATGGTTATAAAAGAAAAAGAAAAAAGGCTCGTGGTGATCGATTCGAAATAACGATATTCTGATCGATTCGAAGGAGCTCAAATTGATCGATTCGAAGTAACGATACGTTGATCGATTCGAAGGAGCTCAACTTTGATCGATTTGAAGTCATGTAGGGCTTCATGGATTCGAATTGCTTCTCTGTCCCAAGGTCTCATCGAGTCGAACTACATGGAGTCGGGGCGTGCCGATTCGAAGTTCATCGATTCGACTCGTGTCGATTCGAGTCGATCGATTCGAATGTTCTTGCTTCTGGGACTCCTACTCTTCTGATTTGCTCCAACATCTGAACTACGACCAATTTCAAGTTGAACTTTAACAAACTCACTGAACTTTAGCATACTTGACTCCGGCGAGCTTCGGCCTTGCATAATCGAATTTGACTTGACCTCTGTTTTGGAGCTCGTCGATGGCACCATGACTTAACCAAAATATAACCAATTTATACTTGAATTGGTCAGTAGCATCTGGATGGCGTGGAAGTAACGGTTAGCGATGACGGTCATTTTCATGCTCAAATTCCAAAGTTTCGTCGTTCGGACGTCTTGTTTCAACTTGTGAAATCTGTTTAAGTTATGCACAGCACTTGCACTGTACGACATATTCATACACTGTACACTGGGGGAATGCATGGGCTTTTTATGTATTTAACGCCGCTTTCTAGTGAGTTAGTTAATTATGGAATCTTCGAGTTCTCAACAACAAGAAGTACAAAGCTCGCCTCCACCAGTGCTTGAGATTCCGGAAATCCCTCCTGAAGTTATAGATCCGGCTCCGGATGAGTTGCCGGAGGCCATATTTATCGAAGACCCTGTCGACTCGGTTCAGTCCAATATCTCGGAGTCTCTGTTGGGTCGGATATGCTTGAAGCATAACATATCCCTGGATGATGTTCTATTACCTAGTGCTAATGACAGGCCACATAACCCACCTGAAGGATATACTGCCTTTTACCATCATGACTGCACGGCTGGATCTCTTCCTCCTTTTAACCAATACATCAGAGAGATGCTGTCGTATTTAGGAATTTCTCCTTCACAACTCCATCCCAACGGGAATGCATTACTGAATAACGTCTTTGTCATATTTATGGATTGCCTTTTTCGCCCGCCAAGGCCAAACGAGATCAGGCATATATTCAATTTCAAGAGTAGGGGTGATAGCCCGTCTTTCACTTTTCTGGAAGCGGTTAGAAACTGTTAGGTTGTGACTGGGGCCTGGACCAGGCTTAGCTATTTCAAGAATGAGTGGTTTTTTGTTCGATGCCCCCAGGGTTTGCCAGGAGATGGTTATCCAGACGTAAGCATCATAATTCATCTTTGAATGGCCACTTTTAATACTTACACTAATACTCTGTTACTCTTAAAGCCATCATTTCGAGACCTACCGGTGGGCATTATAGAGGCGTCGTTCAAAGCTTACAAAGGGTCCCAAGCAACTCAAGGCACATAGACTTGCTGTTGACCGACGATAACTTAAGGACATTGGGTTTGATTGGGATGAGCCAGAGTATTGTAATTGAAGGATTGGAAAAATCGGCCTCGAGGAAGAAGAAGAAAGTGGCAAAAAGAAAACCTGGCGTTGTGATAAGAGAAGTGAGCGATGATGAAAGAACGCCCACGGACACTGAGATAGCAGCCGACCTTTCCCGAATAGAAGAGGGTCAGAAAGGCAAGGCTGCTGTACCTAAGTTTAAGAGATGGAAGTCTGTAGTCGTAACCCGTTCCAAACCTGGGGTTACTGTCTCCGGCGCCTCTCCTCGCCAGTCCGGAGACCTTTTCACAGGGTTGGACGATATTCCCATTCCGAACTACGTATCTCTCTACCACGGGTCCGGGTTGGAAGAGCTCCGGGGAGCGCTTGATATAAGCGAATCTTTTCCCGTTAGTGTAATCGACGCTTCTGGTTGGTCGGGGAGTTTGCACACTTATACACTTTTCACAACACTTCACGACTTCCACATGCATTGCAGTGCTTTTTCTTGGTACTTAACTGAATTGTTTCTTCTTTACAAGTGTCATGTCGGATCGTCCTTCTACACTTGATAGACTTCGGCGAGTGCATCATTCTTCATCTTATTACGAATCTTGCCGTAGGGATTCTGACCATGATCGTGAACGGAGGCATTATGAGCAAGAGCATCGTGAAAGGGACCATTCTCGATATTATTCTAGCCAGGAGCGTTCTGATAGAGACCGAAGGTACCGTTCACCCTCTCGTTCTCCTCCGCCATCCAAAAGCTAGGCACCTGCAGTTGAACCTTCGCGACAACAGCCATCTCTACAGATCTCAAAACCTAGTCCACATCGTTCAAGGACTGATACGGCTACGACCGTAACTGTGGAGGAGGCCCCTCTTGAACCGTCTGGTGAAGGGGCTATAAGAATTGCTCAACTGAAGAAAGATTTTCCAGAAATATGCTTCGACGCTTATATCTTTCCACCCAATCTCAAAAGAATTCCCAAAGAGGCTGTGATCACCGCCCTCAGCTATACCCGCAATTTTTATGCTCAGTATAAAGAATGGTACAGGGCGGCTGTTAAAGCTTCGAAAGTAGCCTTCAATCGAGCCAAAGTTATTGGGAAACTGGAAGCAGACTTGGCTCAGAAGAACCGTATTATTGACATACTTCAATCTAAAACGGAATCTTCTCGCAAGGCCGAAATGGATTCGCTAAAAAAGGTCGATGAGACACTAGCTGAGATGGCGAAGATGCAACAAGCGCATTGCACTTTAGTTGAAGATTTGGGCCATCGGTACAAAAATGTTGAGGCCGAGCGAGATGCGGCGGTCAAAGAACTTGAGGAGTTAAAGGCTAAATTTGCCGACTTGAACAAGGAAAAAGATGACGCTAACATGGCCGCACAAGAAGCGTGCGAGCAAGCCGTGTCTCTCCGAGCTGAGCGAGACGCGGCGGTTGCTAAAGTTGAAGCGGTGGAGGCAGAAGTGGAAGGGAGAGTTCAAGCAGAGATATTCAGAGTAAAAGCCGAGTTTGATGATCTTCTTGACACTTACAATGCTAATGTGCTTGAGCACTACTCAGTGCTTAGAGAAAATTGGTGGCGAACAAGAAAGCATCTCTCCCCAAAGGTGCCGTGGATGAATTTGAACTCGAGTCTCGCTTGTTGAGCGAGGAGGAAAGGAAACTTCTCCATGAAGCGATGATTTCTGCTGAGAGAGAGAGACTTGGTTTTTACCATATGGAGACTGGCGAGGGTTCTGGAGCTGCACATTATAGTGAGGAAGTTTCAGTTGATGCCCCGACCTCGTCTGGAGTTACTGCTACAGTTGGTCCACATGTTGTTCCTGCTTATAACCCGGATCGGCCGGAACTGTCTCTTGGTACAACTTGTAATATCCCGGAAATTTGGACAATATAAATTTGATAATCTGTTTTTAAATTTATATTGAATTGATAATTTTTGTTAATAAATTGGATTTGATTCTATAATCTTCTTTATTTAAATATTTAAATTGTGAAATTATTTTTAATGAGTTAATAAATCTATTTTCTATTTAATAATGTATATGTATTTGTATATATTTTAAATAGATAAGTTGTTTTTAATTAAATTTGTATAGCATAATTTTAATGTTTTAAAAATGGAAATTTTGATTTGTTTTTAATTTAAGCTTTTCAAAAATATTTAATAAAATACTATATGATTTTAAATATGAGATAAATGCTTTAATTAGTTTAAAATTAATTTTTATTTTAAAGTTTGAATATTAAAATAAGTTACAAAAATGTTGTGTTATTATTTTTAAAATAATGATTTATAAAATGTGATTTGTACATTCAAAATACAATTTAAAATGTGAACATGTATTCAATAAGTTACAAACTTTTGTGTAAATTTATTTTAATTATTTAAGGGTATCTTTTTCAAATGATTTATTAGTATGTTGTTTTATTTATATTAACAACTTGCTTTATTCTTTAAAAATTATTTTAATTCATAACTATGTATAAGAACTAATTAACTAAGCTTAATATTTCATTAACTTTAATTAAAAATGCTAATTAATCATAAAGACAGGTGTTGTTAGGTTAAGATTGCATTATAACAAGTGTAAGCCTCTTAGAACCTAAGTTAACAAGTGTTAGTAATTTTGTACAAGTGTCATGTTTTATTATTTATTTTTAATTCATCATAATCTAACTATATAAGCTTGCATATACCCATTTCTTCTTCTCTTTCTCATTTTTTTCATTCTAAAACAAAGAAACCTTTTTCCTCCTTCAACAAAATGAAAATAAAATATGTAGCATTTCAGATTCTAAAATCAAACTCTTCAAGTTGCATTTCTCAAACAAGTAAAATACATTGCATCAGCTCCTCTTTTCCAAAATACAAAACCTGCAGTTCTTCTAGAAACATGCAAATTAGATCATAGCAATTTGCATTTGATACTGCAAAAGCCTTTATCCATTTTCAAATCTGCATTTCAACTTTTATCATGAAGACCTGCATTTCATCTGGAAGCATGTATAATCAAGATTTAAAAGCAAGCAAAAGGTCTGCATTTTTTTGCATCTGGAAGCAAGGGCCTGCATTTCATAATCAGGAACATGCAATTGAAATTGTGATCTGCTTAATAATCAGGTGAGTAACACCTTAATTTAAAATAAATTAAGTAGGATTGCATGCTTGTTTTTCTGATGAGTTAAATTTTTGTATATGTTTTTTTAAAACTTCCTGTGTATATACATGAATGCAATGCATGTCTGATTTCCAAGGTTCTGATTATTATAGTTTTAGTTCAAATTTGATAAATAGATTTTTCTTTCTTGATCTGGTTGCTATTATGGATTAGCATTTGAATGGAATTTGTTTACTAAAATAAATTTTAAAGGCTTTTATAAGTTGTATAGATTCTGTGTTGTCTGGAACATAAAAACACAACTAAATTCTGTAAAATTGGAAAAATGTAGGTATCATGAATTAATGTTTCAGGTTCACTAATAGAATCATTAAGTGAATTCAAGAATTTTAAAACTAAAATTAAAATTTACAGTGTTAAAAATAAAGTGCAATTTCAAATTAACTGTATTTTACACTTTGGACAAGTTCAGTTGATCCTTTAAATTGAACTAGTTGAATTTGTTTCTGGTGATAGTTTATCTATCATAGATCATTGGAAAATTACTCAATTGATCTACAATTCAAGTTTGAGATTGAATTTGGAATTTCTGTTATGAACCCTAGTTTTACTGGGTTTCTGTGTTTGCTCGAGTATGATCTCATGGGTTGATCGAGTTCAAAGATCTTTGGGGTGTGAATAGATGATGTGTTGAAGGAGTCATCACCGGAGTTTGGATGGAGTTGGTGGCCGGAGGCGTGTAGGGTCGCCGTTGACAGGTTTGGTTTAGTTTGCTGACTTCTGTTACAGGTTTTGGTTGTAAACTTGAATTTCAAATTCAAGTTGAGTTTTGGGAATTTGAGGTTTGAAGTGAGCTGTGGGTTTACTGATCGATGGAGGATGGCCAGAGTTGATGGCCAGTGATGGCCGGAGAGAGGAAGTGGATGCACAGTGATGATGTTGTGCAGGTTTGTGATGTGTTTTGGTTGCAGGGTTTGTTGCTCGGGATTGCCTCGGGTAATTTTTGTTCTGACTCGAAGCAAGTGAGCTTCTGTCTCGAAGTAATTTTTAAGGTGGCTCGAGTATACAATGTTTCAGGTAGAAAACAGAAACCTGTTTTCCAGGTTTCTAAATTTTGAAGTAAAAGTAAATTTCAAACAAAAATCTGAAAAAAAAACTAAGTTGAATCCGAAATTTAAATATAAAAGCAATTAATTTAATTTTGGGCTTTTGAAAGAATTTAAGTTTTGAAGTTTTTAATTAGCTTTAAAGTTTGGTTAGAAACCTGTTTTTCAGGCTTATTAAAATTTAAGTAAAAGAAAATTTGTAAACTACAATTTTATCTTAGGTTTTTAAAACTGAATTTAAACATGAATTCAAATGAGTTTGAATTCTGGTTTTTAGAAATAATCTAAATTCAGGAAAATTAAAGTTTGGATTTTTTTAATAAAAATAGAAATTGTTCTATTTTTAAATATAAAATTTAAATTTGCAAGCTGAAGTTTAAACTGGATTTTTAAATCTGAAGATTTGAATAGGATTAAAAATTAGATTTGTCTGAGATTTGAGATCATTTATGTTATTAAATTTAAATTTGGTTTTCAAACTTACAAGTGTAAATGCATATGTGTTTTGCATTTAAATTGGAAGGTTAAATATTTAAATTAGAAATTCAAGGTGAATTCAAATCTGAGTTTTTAAAACTGGAATAAAATTTAAACTTCAGTTTTAAGTAAAGGTTTAAATTTAAATTTCTTTTAAATGATTAAACTGATTTGCATTTGAATTGAGTGTGAAGATTTGTAGGAAGAATTTTAAAGAGTTAAAACTAGAATGGGTTTGGAAGTTGTATTTAAATTTTGAAATTTTAAAGTAATTTTAAATTGATTTGAATTTAAATTGAATTTGTAATTTAAATTGTTTTAACTTATTGATAAGGTAGATGTTTTAACATATATGATAAAAAGTTTTGAATTGTTTTAAAATTTTATTTTAAGATAAATTTGAATCTTAAGTTAAAATGAAGTTAAATAGAATTTAAAGTAAATTTAAAAACATTTTGTTTTTAAATGTATAATTAAATAAGAAATGTTTATCTAAAAGATAAATAAAATTAAATGATTGGATTCATTTAATTATTAAGGTAATCAAGATGAAATTAATAATTTAATTAATTAATTATGTGGATGTTTAATTAAGTAATTAATGATTTTAAGTTAATTAATTAGATTTTAGATTAATTAATTAAGGTTAATTAATCTATAATTAAGATTGGTTAATTAAATTTTAATTAATGATTAAGATTTTAATTAATACTTAATTAATTAATAGTTAGTGATTAATTAAGTTGTAATTAAGTATTAATTAATTGATAATTAATAATGATTAATTTAAGTTAATTCTTAATTAAGTAATTAAGAAATATTAATGAGGGCCATTATCTTAAGATTATTTAACAATTAATTAATGTAATTAATTTTGATAATTAATTAGATTAATTAATTAATAATAATCAATTGTTTAATTTTTTATTACTTAATGAAGGTAATTAAATTTGATTTATGTGATTAGTTTAGATTAATTAAGTTAAATTAATTTAAACATTTATTGATTGTTTGATAATTACTCTATGTAATTTATGAATTTGTAATTACTTAAGGAAGTAATTAATTAATAATTACAGGATGTAATTAAAGATATTTGATATAGAAGTAATTGGATTTAAATTACTCTGAAATTAATCAAGGGGATTAATTTAGATAATTAATTAAGAATAATTAATTATGGGATGAGTAATTAAGGTAGTTAATTACTGAATGGTTATTAATCATGGGTGATTAATATATATGGTTTAAATTGAAGATTAATTACTTATGTAATTAATTTATTTTAGAAATTGATTAAATGTAATCATTAATTAATTAATGATGTAATTTGGAATTGATTAATCAAGGTATAATTAATAATGAATAATTGATTAATTAATTTATTAATTACAAGTTAATTGTTTGCAAAGGGTTTAAGTAATTGACTTGTGTGATTAATTTATAAGCTAATTACTTATCGTAATTAGAGATAGTTAGCCAATATTAATTGAAATATTGAGATGGTGATTTATAAATTGATTTGAAATCAATGGATAGTTAAGTTAAGCAGAATTTTAATGATGAAGTAATTAATTTAATTCATTTTAAATTAATTAGAGAGTAAGTAATTAATTTAATTCATTTTAAATTAATTATAAATTGTGTGATCATTAGATAGTTGCTTATGTTGATGATTAGGATTGGTTGCTTGGAATGGTTTGTAATCTCAATTATGAGATGAGTAGTGTATGAGATATGGATGCATTGGTTGCTTTTGGATGATAATATGGATTATCTGATTTTGATATAAATTATCTATTGATAATGATAAGGTTGATTAATCTATTATGTTGTGAATTATCTATCTGTGTATATTTAGATAATGAATTGAATTGTTTTAAACTTAAAACAACTTTGACCTAAAAGACACGCTTTGGATTTCGATGAGGCCGGGATCGGGTTTCCATATTTGGACATCCGAAAACCACATCGATTCCAATTAACGTTAGGTCGTTAATCCAAGTGGAGCGAGTGAAGACTCGAGGTGTAAGGGCTATACGTCAGTATAACTCTGTGGGTGATTCCGTAATGTGTTTGACGGAATAGTACTTATAGATTCGAGATGGTGATTCAGAGTGCAAGGGTTATTGTCGTTAACTCTAAGGGTGATTCCAAAATGAGTGTAACGAGATAATGCCTTCGGTTTCGTTCGAACCCGGAACGAACTTGTATGGATTGAATGCTTTCAGAACATCGTCAGGTGGACGATGAGCATTCTAAGTGATATGTCCTATAAAGGTAATCGTAGCCTCAAGCCTCATCAACCGGGAATGGCTAAAACAGGGGAGGTGCAGCAAGGCTTCGTGGGTAGCACCCACTAGAGAGTAAGATTTACCCCTGTCTAGAGGTCCCTTTATATTTCGATTGTGTGGACGGTTGATCATGACAACCGTCGGGGTTGTCTTATTTGGAACTGTTCAGTAAGGAACGGGTCCGGCTTTGTGTTGCAGGGGATTGGGAGTAATCCTCGGTACGGTGATCTAGGCCACGTACTGTGACGGGCGGTACCCCAGTAGCCCTGCCATTGTATGGAATCCAAAATCCAATAAGTGCCAACGGTTTTGATTGTATTACCCACTTTTGTGGCTAGTAGCTGGAATTTAATAGATGTAACAATTTCGGCTATTTCTTATTTATTTGAAAACCCTAGACCCTATTATAATATGATCAGATTTCCTATCAAATGTTTTGGTTAGCGTAAGGTAAAAACTTTTCCATTTTTATGTGTGGGAAGTCTTACGTGATACCTTTCTTTTCAAAAGTTTTTTAAAATTAAGCAACTTTAACCTGTTACTCACACCAGACCCATGTCTGACCCGGGGTTATTTCTGTTTTTCTATAACTCTTGGGTACTCAAATTTTTATGAGTAGTCAAGGGAATTCAGGTTAGGATTCAGGTTTGCTTTGACGAATTGTGGAGGAGCATATGGAGCAGGAGGCTTCTGCGTATAGTTATATAAGTTCCGCTGTGTTGGTATCTCTGAGTGTTTCTGTATTGTGATTGAGTTGTAATAACTAGACAGGTGTTTATAACTGTCTAGTATGTGTTGTATATGTCTGCGTAACTCTGATATTTGATGTTTACTATGTTATACTTATGTTACTAATATAATTTATTCGTTCCGCTGTTGAGATTCTTGTGTTGTTTCTTCTTTCTCTTCTTTCCTTCTCTTTTCTATCCCTTTCTTTCTTCTTAACGATGCGACTTCCTGGTTTTTGGAAGCCGGGTCATTACACAACTACTGTTTCCGAACTCGTATCATCACCGAGCCGAGGCAAAGAAGGTATTTCAAATGTTGCTTAAGTATTTTTAGAATGACGAACTTGGAACAGATCATTTGACAAATTATTCTCATTTCTTTTCGACCAGTGACTGAAAGTGATGCACCAGCACTTCCAGTACCACAAACTTCGCAGCTAATGCAAGGAGCTGTCGTTACTGAGGCTATTACAACTACCGCCGTAACCGGCGAGATGGGAGAGGGGAGTTCAATGTCGTTTGATGTTCAGATGATTGAGGAACTTCTCAAGCAACCCTGTGAACCTTTTACCGATCCTTCCTTTGCAATGGGCGGTGTCGCCCCAACTTTTAGCTCGTTTATGCCGATTGTCAGTGTGTCCAGCGCTGCTCGATTTTCCCGAGAAGAAGAAATCCTTGCCGAGATAAGCGCTGAAATGGCTGTGATGACGACGGTTGGTGGTTCTGGAAGTGATGTTGTTCCTCCAAGCTTAACTCCTTTAATGGTTACTTCTCCTGCCGACACAGCTATAACTTCTAGTGCCGAAGCTCCACCACCTGTTACGACTTCTCTGCCTCTGGTTCGTCCTCACAAAAGGATCTCTATCCCTTCCAGCTCTGAGGAAGACGTGGATATTATGCCAGATCCTGAGGATGCTCCAAAGAAGAACAAAAAATCTCGCAATAAGCCGGGTAGTGGGTCTAGCGGCTCAACCCCGAAGAAGAGACCTCGGAAGAAGAAGGAGTGAACTTCTCGTTTTATCATGCAGTTGTGAAATGGCAGTTCTTTTTACTTCTCCTTTTTTAGGCCGTGTATAAGTGTGGACTCGGCACCCACTTTATGGACTGTTTTTTGTTTTATCATGTAATCAAACCCCTTTTTTGTTTGTTGATAAAATGAAAAACAACTCTTTTCTCTTTTGCTTAAGTATTGCATTGATTAGCTCGTGCTCACATATGTCATAAGCCTTGAATACATGTCCACACTTCGGGGACTTAACACAAATTGCAATTAACAGTTCGGCCCATATTCTGGGAACTTATTAATTATCAATGTTTATGACTTTGTTCGCTCTCCGGGAACCTGTAATTAACTTTTATACTCCAATTCACACTCCGAGAATTTGAAGTTAGTAATTTACACTCCGGTTCGCGTTCTGGGAACCAAGAGTTGGAGTTTATACTCTAACTCGCACTCTGGGAATTTGGAGTTGGCTCGCACTCTGGGAGCGATGGATTTATACTCCGGTTCGCGCTCCAGGAACCGAGAGTTGAAGTTTATACTCCAATTCGCACTCTGGGAATTTGGAGTTGGCTCGCACTCTGGGAGCGATGGATTTATACTCCGGTTCGTGCTTCGGGAACAGAGAGTTGAAGTTTATACTCCAATTCGTACTCTGGGAATTTGGAGTTGGCTCGCACTCTGGGAGCGATGGATTTATACTCCGGTTCGCGCTCCAGGAACCGAGAGTTAAAGTTTATACTCCAATTCGCACTTTGGGAATTTGGAGTTGGCTCGCACTCTGGGAGCGATGGATTTATACTCCGGTTCGCGCTCCGGGAACCGAGAGTTGAAGTTTATGCTCTAATTCGCACTCTGGGAATTTGGAGTTGGCTCGCACTCCGGGAGCGATGGATTTATACTCCGGTTCGCGCTCCGGGAACCGAGAGTTGAAGTTTATACTCCAATTCGCACTCTGGGAATTTGGAGTTGGCTCGCACTCTGGGAGCGATGGATTTATACTCCGGTTTGCGCTCCGGGAACCGAGAGTTGAAGTTTATACTCCAATTCGCACTCTGGGAATTTGGAGTTGGCTCGCACTCTGGGAGCGATGGATTTATACTCTGGTTCACGCTCCGGGAACCGAGAGTTGAAGTTTATACTCCAATTCGCACTCTGGAAATTTGGAGTTGGCTCGCACTTTGGGAGCGATGGATTTATACCCCGGTTCGTGCTCCGGGAACCGAGAGTTGAAGTTTATACTCCAATTCGCACTCTGGGAATTTGGAGTTGGAGAAGGGATTGTTGTGTATCAATCCCTGTGAATGTTGATGTAGTGTTCTGCCCCCGATCTCGGGTTTCACTTAGCGAGTGACCAATCATATCAAAGTCACTCCCTATTTGAATAAATCCCACCGCGTGATGGAACTTAGCTCTCCGTGCATCGTGATATTGTACGTCATATTCAGTGAATCACAGCTCTGGCCCGAAGAGATGGCATTTTATTGCTGAAACGAGAAAATATGGCAAAGTCAGTTGCCTTATTACAAATTTAAATCTCGAAACGCTAGAATAAAATGCAAAGGGATAAATTGACAGAAAATAAATAAGTCTTTTATATGTAGCAGCGACGAAGACTTTCGCTATTCCAAGCTCTCGGCAAAGTAAGACCGTCAACGGTCGATAATTTGAACGTGCCATCTCTGAGCTTTTGTGAAATCACGTACGGCCCTTCCAATCTGGCCTCATGTGCGAAGGAACCGGATTGACCCTTTTGAGTACGAGATCACCGGGTTCGAAGGTTCGCGGACGGACCTTGGTATTGTACAGTCGGGCGACTTGACTTCAATATGCGGCCGCCCTCAAGTCAGCCTCTTCGCGCTTCTCATCGAGTAAATCCAAAGATTCAGCAAGTAGTATGACATTTGTTTTCGGATCATAATATGTTACAAGATGAGAGTGCACTTCCATTTCGAATGGAATAATGTGAAGACCCAAAATTTTTGAGAAATAAAAATTACTTTTAAAAAAAAAATATAATAGCTTGAAAATGAATATCAGAAGTAAATGAAATAATTATGCAAGGAATAATTATCTTTAGACAGAGATGAGAAGAAAATGATTAAGTATAAGATGAATTCTAAAAAAATTCACATGACTTGTATATATGTGAATATTGAGAAGCATGGGATAATAAAATAAAATCCTCTTGGTAATTAAAGTGCCTGGAAACCAGTTTAATATTAGCTGAGCATAAGTATAATTTTGAAATAAATCAAGAGTAAACAAATAGGCTAAAGTAATAGCTAGGAATAAGAAATAACTCAGGTGTAATGAAATTTATAGTGAAAATGAGCTACATAAAAAAATAATATGCAAGTAAATCATGCAGATTGCATGCACACAGTAAAAGCAGTAGGATAACTGCTTTTACCAGAAATAGAAACCAAGAGAAAATGGCACATTTAGCCATGACAACACACACATAATTTTCTGAGTAATGCAAGGTTAAAATGGGTTTTTCCTTTAGTAATACCCTAGTAAAATGATTTAAATCTAAAGGGAAAGCAGAGGTTTTCTCTGAGGGAAAAACAGAAACACATAAAAAAAAGGGAGCTCACACTGTTTTCAAGCCTAGGCATTCTCGGGGAAAAGAAGAGAAAGGTGAGTGATAATCAATTATGAGGCTTAAGGCATTAAGACCCAAGCAAGGGCAGCCAACTATTTTATATGAAAATCATATTATGATTTCTGTAAATCCTTATTGCTGTGAATAAATATATGATAATCATGAATGTTATTTTGGTTGAATTTCTTTTGGTTGCTATTTTGATTTGTTTTTGGTATTGACTATTTTTGTTTTGAAATTTGTTTAATCAAACATATATTCATATTATAGAAATAGATTTTTATAATTCAGTTTTATGTGAAGAATAACCAAAATGTTTTACTAAGAAAAAGGATATTAAAGGGAAATGAAGTGGGCAGTGTGAATAATGAGATTCATGCTCATGCCTAGTTCATTTAAAAATGATATGGACAATGCAATGCTACAAACATATGCTGATTTGTTCAGATCATGAGTCAATATGTTTTTGTGGGTTTTTCTTAAAAACAAAACCCTATCCTATGTTCTCAGTAAAATAAATACAGCATTTCTCATGGCTACATCAGATTTATGCAAGCAGTGGGAAAAATTTCCAGAAATAAATATACAGGCAGTTTTGTAAAATAAGATTAAGACAGAATGATTTTTGGATGTGCAATTTTGCATGAATGCTTTGTATGATTGGATATAAACCCTTGAGTGAGTTTAAGAAATTTTGGGGTATGTGTAATAAAAGGAAGAACATGAGCACGTCAGGAGTTTAAAGAAAAAAAAAGAAACTCCCCAGAAATTAAATGAGCATGGTCTCTAAATTACATAGTAATTTAGGAGAAGTGCCTTGATCTACTCATCATCAGGTGGATGATGGGTATGTGCATGACTTGTTTAAGTCGTGAAGGCCTCTGTTCAAAGGTTAACAGAATTGAGTCCTTTGCAATGCACACAAGTGTTCAAGGGCAAGAGTTTAGACCATATAAAAATGTAAAATGGAACTGGAAATGAAGGCTGTGGAATTTAAGAATTTAAATCCATAGGAGTTTTGTACATATACCATTGAACAAATTGGATGAATGACTGCTTGAATGTATGCTGGATGTATAGGTTTAAATTATGCATATGTTAAAGCTTATTAGGGAACTGGAAAGCATCAAACACCATATAGTCTCTGCACAGTCATAAAAGAATTTTACAAGTTATTTTTAATAATGATTTCACTCATACCAGAATTTTATTCTGACCCTATTTATTGCCCTTTCAATATTTGGGGTGTCTCATTTTATTGAGGCAGCTCCAAATATTGTTGCAGGTAAAGAAGCATGAACAGCTTGCTTGCTTGGAAAATTAGAAGATCTGTTTGAGTTTCTAAAATGCAGTAGTTCATTGTAATAAAGATAGCTAGGAAAACTTTCTTAAGCATATGTAAGCCTTTCAGTATTATGGTGGCTTGGTTCATTTGAAAAGAATTTGTAAAACTTAAGTATTATATTATGTCTTGAGCTACTGATTTAAGTAATTAAGCCAGATGATTTCTGTAGACTGTGATGAAGGAAGTTATGCCATGTAATAAGATATGTGGACATACTTTCTTTAGCATATTTGATAAATTTCAGAAAGAGAGACTTCAGTGGTTTTCTTTTGATAATGCATATAGTAGAACTGTTAGGTGATGGTTGAGTCTGACCTGGGTTAGCCAGTGAGACATGGTTATGACTTATAAATTGATATAAGTCCATGAGAAGTTTGAAGTTTTAATCTACAAATTTTTCTTGCATGTCTGATTCTTTGTGTTGCAATGTATTATAAATTGATGGGAGTAAAGTACTAATAGCATTCACTTCAACCATATTAAACTATACTCAGTTGCATCAAATACAGCTTTAAGCTGTTTGCATTTGGTCTTGTTTAAATTTTTAAGAGTCTGCAATATCAAAAAGTTGGGTAAAATGATAAGCATGACCACTACTTCATACCAATTTGGTTTATATCAATAGCCATTATTTAATAACCATTAGAGGTCTGCATCACAGTCTCATCTAGGCTTGATTCTTTAAATAAATTTGCTTGAACCTGATGTATACATGTATGTGCAAAACCTTACTTGGTATGCTAGAACAAGTTAGCATTTTACTTGCATGTAGTTTTTCTTCTGCCTGGTTTATAATATTCTTACCACCAAAATGTTCATAAGATTACTAGCAATATTATAAATTAAGACATTAGTATATTTACCAGACATTAAAAGAATTAGATTAAATGAAAACTCTAGAAAACAGTACAAATGACAATATGAGGAATTAATACTTTATTTTTGTATTAGTCAATCTTGAGTCTCTTTAAGGTGATAATATCTATATTTAGTATTAATCAATCTTGAAACAGTGAAAAAATATGAGTGTAGAAATAAGCTATGTGACACAAGACATTTCAATTATGAAAAATATTGTGTGAATTAAAAATTCTTTGCTACTTTAACCACTCTGATTTGCAAGGAAACATTTATATATCCTCACATATATAAATGATAGGAATTGACTTAAACACTGATATATTTATATTAGTAAAAATTCAGGATCTTGGGAGAATGAATTTAAAGAAGTGATCACTTATATATATATATATATATATATATATATATATATATATATATATATATAAATCACAAAAATTTGAGTATAATGAAGAGGGTCACTTCAGTTGGTATCAGAGCTATGTTGTTAAAACATAGCATAAATATATTATCCAATCTCCTTGTATGGATAAAAATATATATATATATATATATATATATATATATAAAGTATACATACAATAATGATAGAAATCAATGTCCACAATAGAAATAAATTGCAGAAAATAATTAAATAGGACTTATGACTAACTAGCTATGCAATTGAATAGTGAAACATGGTAGGAAGACCCCCAAGCATTGGAGCAGGACCCTCAAATGTTGCACCATTGGTTAATTTGCAAGATTTGGTGAGAGCATTAAGGGAGGGAGCAGTGCAGAGGGAAGAAAATCCTCATGAGGAATTAGCTAAGTTATTGAAGACATTTTCAAATTTAGGAGGCAAGGATTTTGAAGGCACTGAAGGAGTAATGGGAGTGCAGACATGGTTGAGAACTTTGGAAAGAATATTTGCAGACATGCAAATTAATGATCAAAGAAAGAGGCAGATAGCTTCAAGGAGACTCAAAGGAGCAGCATTGGATTGGTGGGAGGTGATTATCACAGGGAGGCCAGAAAATGAGATAACATGGGATCAATTCAAGGAGTTGCTTGAGGCAAGGTTTGTTCCAGCAACACCTAAGGCAACATTGCTTGAGGAATTCATAAGGCTGAGGCAAGGATCAATGAGTGTGACTGAATACACTCAAAAATTTGAAAGTTTGCCTAAGTATGGAACAATGCTCATAGGAAATGAAGAATCAAAGAATTCAAGATTCATTCAAGGACTCAATGCTAGTTTGAGTAGGGCAACGTTGCCATACAAAGACAGGACATTTGATCAAGTCATAGATCTTACTCTTTCCTTTGAACAACATGACAATGCCAGAGAAAAGTGTAGGATTATGAGGGCAAATAGTCAAAAGAAAGGGAAAAATAGGACACATCCTTATGATAAAAAGAATGTAAACAGGAAAGTTGAAGGAGCAACTAGTGGGGAAGCTAAGAAGAAGATTACTTGTTATAACTGTGGCAAAGAAGGACACATGAGTAATAGGTGTCAAGAAGCTAAGAAGGCACCGTTTAGTTGCTATAACCGTGGGAAAGAAGGTCATATTAAAAGAAACTGCCCAGAGTTTAAAAAGGGAGCAAAGGTAGGAGCATTGGAAACAAAGGCAAAGGCAAATGCAGCAGGAAGCTCTGGACAATTGGAAGGTATACTTCTAATTAAAAGTTACCTGATCACAGTTATATATGACACTGGAGCCACACATTCTCTAATATCACAAGACATAGTGGATAAATTAGCTCTCACATACAACAAAGTTGAAAAACCCTTGTTTATTCAAAGTCCCCTGGGTAGTTCTTGTTTGCTAGGATTAAAATGTTTGGGAGTAGAATTAAACATAGGAGGAAATGTGTTTAAATCTGATTTGTTTGTATTGAAATACCCTGGAATAGGAATTATTTTAGGGGTAGATTGGTTGAGTAAATTCAAAGCAATATTGAATTTAGAAAACTTCACAATATCTTTAAAAACAGAAAATGGTAAAAATATTTTAGTCATGAGTGAAATAGCTCAAACAAATTGCCTTAATCACATATGGAGTATGACTGAAAAGGAACTAATTTTGGAAGATATAGAAGTGGTAAGAGAATATCCAGATGTTTTTGGAGAAGTAGTAGGGGTACCAGACAATAGACCAGTTGAATTTCAAATAAGGTTGATTCCTGGATCGAGTCCTATCATCAAGAAGCCTACTAGAATGAGCCCAAAAGAATTAATAGAATTGAAACAGCAGCTGGAAGAATTGGAACAGAAAGGCTTTATAAGGCCTAGCAGTACAAACTGGGGTTCTCTAGTGGTGTTTGTGAAAAAGCATGATGGTACACTAAGAATGTGTATTGATTATAGGCAACTAAATAAAGTCACCATCAAGAACAAATACCCACTCCCCAGAATTGATGATTTATTTGATCAATTAAATGGAGCAAAGGTCTTCTCAAGGATAGATTTAGCCTCTGGGTTTCATCAGATGAAAGTAGAGGAAGAAAGCATTAAGTACACTGCCTTCAATACAAGGTATGGATTGTATGAATTTTTAGTGATGCCTTTTGGATTGACAAATGCACCATCATATTTTGTAGATTTAATGAATAGAACATTTAGGGATTTTCTGGATAAATTTGTGGTTGTCTTTATTGAAGATATATTAGTGTACTCAAAGTCAGAAGAGGAGCATGCAAGGCACTTGCATCTGATTTTATCAAGGCTAAGAGCACACAATTTAAAAGCAAAATTCAATAAGTGCATATTTTGGCAGAATGAAGTAAAGTTTTTAGGACATATTATATCTCAACAAGGCATTAGGGTAGATCCAAACAAGGTCATGGCAGTTCAATCTTGGAGCAGACCCAAATCAGTGACTAAGGTAAGATCATTTTTAGGAATGGCAGGCTATTATAGGAGATTTATAAAAGACTTTGCAAGAATAGCCGTCCCACTGACCAAGTTAACTAGAAAAGAACAACCATATGTGTGGACAGAAAAGTGTGAACAAGCATTTGTATCACTAAAGAAAGCATTGATGGAAGCTCCAGTTTTACAAGTACCAGAGGGAAATGAAGGATTAGTAGTTTACACAGATGCTAGTGGATCTGGACTAGGGGCAGTGCTCATGCAACATGGTAGAGTCATAGCATATGCATCCAGGCAACTTAAGCCAAATGAAGCAAGGTATGCCACACATGATTTAGAACTTGCTGCAGTAGTATATGCA
The DNA here is from genome assembly GCA_030765085.1 of Allium cepa. Lineage (NCBI taxonomy): Eukaryota > Viridiplantae > Streptophyta > Magnoliopsida > Asparagales > Amaryllidaceae > Allium > Allium cepa. The sequence continues at coordinate 20,384,668 of CM060940.1, forward strand.
TTGAAGCTATGGAGACATTATTTGTTAGGTGCTAAGTTTGAATTGTTCGCAGACCATAAGTCACTTAAATATTTGTTTTCCCAAAAAGACTTGAACATGAGGCAACATAGGTGGGTAGAATTCCTAGCTGCCTATGATCTTGATATATTGTATACCCCTGGAAAAGCTAATAAAGTGGCAGATGCATTAAGTAGACACCAAGCAAAATTGGCAAGCCTAATGATGGCTGAGTTCAGGGATTTGACAATCCTTAGTGAGGTGGAAGTAAAGGAAGAGATGGGGGTATTGGATAAGGCCCACAATGAGATGATTGAGTATGGTAAATTAAGCCTCATTTCTTTAAAGTCAACACTAGTTGACAAAATAAGACAAATGCAGAATCAAGATACAAGTTTGAAGGAGAAAAAGAACATGATATTACAAGGCATGACAGCGGAAAACTACGAGGTAGATGATAAAGGATACTTAAGGAAAAAAGGGAAACTCTGCATACCAAATGTAGAGGAACTGAAGCAAGAAGTTATGAATGAACATCACAAAACAAAATATACCATACATCCAGGTGGTACAAAAATGTACCATGATCTTAAGAGGAATTACTGGTGGCCAGGGATGAAAGGAGCAGTGGCAAAATATGTGGCAAATTGCTTGACATGCCAACAGGTAAAGGCAGATTATCAAAGGCCCTCAGGCCTATTGCAACCTTTGGAAGTGCCTACTTGGAAATGGGAAAGCATATCAATGGATTTTGTGGATGGTCTGCCAAGAACAAGAAGAGGCAATGATAGTATTTGGGTAGTGGTTGATAGACTTACAAAAACAGCACACTTCATTCCTATAAATTCAAACAGAAATGCCCATAAACTAGCTCAATTATTTGTGAAAGAAATTGTGAGGTTGCATGGTATCCCCAAAAATATCATTAGTGATAGAGATGCTTTGTTTACATCAAGATTTTGGAGTAGCTTTCAAGAAGCTATGGGGACAGAATTAAGCCTAAGTACAGCCTACCACCCACAAACAGATGGACAAACTGAAATTGTTAATAAGGTTTTAGAAGATTTGCTTAGAGCATGCATACTTGATTTTGGAGGCAACTGGGAGGATCACATTTATTTGGCTGAATTTGCTTACAATAATAGCTATCAATCCACCATAGGAATGGCTCCCTTTGAAGCTTTGTATGGGAAGCCTTGTTTATCTCCTGCATGTTGGATGGAGGCAGGAGAAAGAGTGTTGCTTGAACCAAACAATGTAAAAGAAACTTCTGCAAGAATTGAATTAGTAAGGCAAAGAATGAGAGTAGCCCAAGAGAGACAGAAAGCTTATGCAGATAAAAGGAGAAGGCCAATAGAATTTGAGGTGGGAGACTATGTGTTTCTCAAAGTTTCACCAATGAGGAAATTATTGAGATTTGGCAAAATAGGGAAATTGTCACCAAGGTATATAGGACCATATGAAATTGTTCAAAGAATAGGGACTTTAGCTTATAAATTAAGGTTACCAGAGGAACTAAGCAACATACATGATGTATTTCATGTATCACAATTAAGGAAATGGGTGCATGATCAGGAGACCATTCTTGAATCTCCTACACATGTTGAAATTCAAGAGAATCTGGTTTATAAAAAGGAACCAGTGGGCATTGTGGCTAGAGAAGAAAAGAAATTGAGAAATAAAATAGTTAAACTAGTTAAAATCCAATGGTGTTTGGATGGAAATGACTGTACATGGGAGGCTGAAGATAGGATGAAGGATAAGTATCCTAATCTATTTTCTACTTAAAGGTATGTGTAAAATTATAATAGTTTTAAATATTGCTTGCGTGTATTTGACTGATCTTGAATGAATGAATTTCTGATACCTTTGAAAGATACTAATGAATAAATACATAATTGTGGGACACAATTCCTTTTAGGAGGAGAGTATGTGAAGACCCAAAATTTTTGAGAAATAAAAATTACTTTAAAAAAAATATAATAGCTTGAAAATGAATATCAGAAGTAAGTGAAATAATTATGCAAGGAATAATTATCTTTAGACAGAGATGAGAAGAAAATGATTAAGTATAAGATGAATTCTAAAAAAATTCACATGACTTGTATATATGTGAATATTGAGAAGCATGGGATAATAAAATAAAATCCTCTTGGTAATTAAAGTGCCTGGAAACCAGTTTAATATTAGCTGAGCATAAGTATAATTTTGAAATAAATCAAGAGTAAACAAATAGGCTAAAGTAATAGCTAGGAATAAGAAATAACTCAGGTGTAATGAAATTTATAGTGAAAATGAGCTACATAAAAAAATAATATGCAAGTAAATCATGCAGATTGCATGCACACAGGAAAAGCAGTAGGATAACTGCTTTTACCAGAAATAGAAACCAAGAGAAAATGGCACATTTAGCCATGACAACACACACATAATTTTCTGAGCAACGCAAGGTTAAAATGGGTTTTTCCTTTAGTAAAACCCTAGTAAAATGATTTAAATCTAAAGGGAAAGCAGAGGTTTTCTCTGAGGGAAAAACAGAAACACATAAAAAAAGGGGAGCTCACACTGTTTTCAAGCCTAGGCATTCTCGAGGAAAAGAAGAGAAAGGTGAGTGATAATCAATTATGAGGCTTAAGGCATTAAGACCCAAGCAAGGGCAGCCAACTATTTTATATGAAAATCATATTATGATTTCTGTAAATCCTTATTGCTGTGAATAAATATATGATAATCATGAATGTTATTTTGGTTGAATTTCTTTTGGTTGCTGTTTTGATTTGTTTTTGGTATTGACTATTTTTTTTTTGAAATTTGTTTAATCAAACATATATTCATATTATAAAAATAGATTTTTATAATTCAGTTTTATGTGAAGAATAAGCAAAATGTTTTACTAAGAAATAGGATATTAAAGGGAAATGAAGTGGGCAGTGTGAATAATGAGATTCATGCTCATGCCTAGTTCATATTAAAAATGATATGAACAATGCAATGCTACAAACATATGCTGATTTGTTCAGATCATGGGTCAATATGTTTTTGTGGGTTTTTCTTAAAAAAAAACCCTATCCTATGTTCTCAGTAAAATAGATACAACATTTCTCATGGCTACATCAGATTTATGCAAGCAGTGGGAAAAATTTCCAGAAATAAATATACAGGCAGTTTTGTAAAATAAGATTAAGACAGAATGATTTTTGGATTTGGAATTTTGCATGAATGCTTTGTATGATTAGATGTAAACCCTTGAGTGAGTTTAAGAAATTTTGGGGTATGTGTGATAAAAGGAAGAACATGAGCATGTCAGGAGTTTAAAGAAAAAAAAAAGAAACTCCCCAGAAATTAAATGAGCATGGTCTCTAAATTACAAAGTAATTTAGGAGAAGTGCCTTGATCTACTCATCATCAGGTGGATGATGGGTATGTGCATGACTTGTTTAAGTCCTGAAGGCCTCTGTGCAAAGGTTAACAGAATTGAGTCCTTTGCAATGCACACTAGTGTTCAAGGGCAAGAGTTTAGACCATATAAAAATGTAAAATGGAACTGGAAATGAAGGCTGTGGAATTTAAGAATTTAAATCCATAGGAGTTTTGTACATATACCATTGAACAAATTGGATGAATGACTGCTTGAATGTATGCTGGATGTATAGGTTTAAATTATGCATATGTTAAAGCTTATTAGGGAACTGGAAAGCATCAAACACCATATAATCTCTGCACAGTCATAAAAGAATTTTACAAGTTATTTTTAATATTGATTTCACTCATACCAGAATTTTATTCTGGCCCTATTTATTGCCCTTGCAATATTTGGGGTGTCTCATTTTATTGAGGCAGCTCAAAATATTGTTGCAGGTAAAGAAGCATGAACAGCTTGCTTGCTTGGAAAATTAGAAGATCTGTTTGAGTTTCTAAAATGCAGTAGTTCATTGTAATAAAGATAGCTAGGCAAACTTTCTTAAGCATATGTAAACCTTTCAGTATTATGGTGGCTTGGTTCATTTGAAAAGAATTTGTAAAACTTAAGTATTATATTGTGTCTTGAGCTACTGATTTAAGTAATTAAGACAGATGATTTCTGTAGACTGTGATGAAGGAAGTTATGCCATGTAATAAGATATATGGACATAGTTTCTTTAGCATATTTGATAAATTTCAGAAAGAGAGAGTTCAGTGGTTTTCTTTTGATAATGCATATAGTAGAACTGTTAGGTGATGGTTGAGTCTGACCTGGGTTAGCCAGTGAGACATGGTTATGACTTATAAATTGATATAAGTCCATGAGAAGTTTGAAGTTTTAATCTACAAATCTTTCTTGCATGTCTGATTCTTTGTGTTGCAATGTATTATAAATTGATGGGAGTAAAGTACTAATAGAATTCACTTCAACCATATTAAACTATACTCATTTGCATCAAATACAGCTTTAAGCTGTTTGCATTTGGTCTTGTTTAAATTTTTAAGAGTCTGCAATATCAAAAAGTTGGGTAAAATGATAAGCATGACCACTACTTCATACCAATTTGGTTTATATCAATAGCCATTATTTAATAACCATTAGAGGTCTGCATCATAGTCTCATCTAGGCTTGATTCTTTAAATAAATTTGCTTGAACCTGATGTATACATGTATGTGCAAAACCTTACTTGGTATGCTAGAACAAGTTAGCATTTTACTTGCATGTAGTTTTTCTTCTGCCTGGTTTATAATATTCTTACCACCAAAATGTTCATAAGATTACTAGCAATATTATAAATTAAGACATTAGTATATTTACCAGACATTAAAAGAATTAGATTAAATGAAAACTCTAGAAAACAGTACAAATGACAATATGAGGAATTAATACTTTATTTTTGTATTAGTCAATCTTGAGTCTCTTTAAGGTGATAATATCTATATTTAGTATTAATCAATCTTGAAACAGTGAAAAAATATGAGTGCAGAAATAAGCTATGTGACACAAGACATTTCAATTATGAAAAATATTGTGTGAATTAAAAATTCTTTGCTACTTTAACCACTCTGATTTGCAAGGAAACATTTATATATCCTCACATATATAAATGATAGGAATTGACTTAAACACTGATATATTTATATTAGTAAAAATTCAGGATCTTGGGAGAATGAATTTAAAGAAGTGATCACTTATATATATATATATATATATGTATGTATATATATATATATAAAATCACAAAAATTTGAGTATAATGAAGAGGGTCACTTCAAATAACGGCTTCAGAGCCGTAGGATAGAGAAAACGGGGTATGACCGGTTGCATTTTTATGAGTTGTCCGATAGGCCCATAACGCCATAGGAAGTTCGTCGACCCATTTGCCCCCATCTTTTTCCAGTCGCTTCTTTAGAATGGACTTGATGACTTTATTAACAGCTTCAACTTGACCATTTGCTTGAGGGCGCTACTGCAGAGAATTTCTTATGGATGTGGAATCGTTGACAGAAATTCTTAAATTCAGTACTGTCGAATTAGTTTCCGTTATCGGTGACGATAGTATGTGGGAGACCAAAATGACAGATGATGTTACGTATTACAAAGTTGATTACTTTCTTTGTCGTAATTGTTGCCAGGGGTTTAGCTTCAGCCCATTTGGTGAAATAATCAACTGCGACGATGGCTTACTTCGCGCCGCCTTTGGCCAGAGGCAATGTGCCGATGATATCTATTCCCCATACCGCAAATGGCCAAGGACTGACCATTTGGGTTATCTCAGTAGGCGGGGCTCTAGGAATTCGAGCGTGTTTCTGGCATTTGTCACATTTTTTGGCATAGTCTGCAGCATCGCGATTAACAGTAGGCCAATAATACCCATTTCGAAGTATTTTCTTTGCAAGTGCTTGCCCCCCTCCCCCCCTTGTGATCGCCACATTCTCCTTCGTGTACATCGTGTAACACCCGTTTGACTTCATCGTGTGCGATACACCGGAGGAGAGGAACAGAGTATCCTCTCCGGTACATGACTCCATTTTGAATAACAAATCGTGAGGCCTTTCATAGAACTTGTCTTTTCTTGCTTCATCACTCGGGCAATGCACCACATTCGATATAATCTTGATAAGGAGTCATCCACGACTCCCTAATGGAGGTAGCTTCAAATGTAAAATCGGTCTCCCTTCGATCAATGCTCGGAGAGGATAGGGTTTCAACCGGAACAACCCCCTACTGCTGAGCCTCACCCGTACTTGCTAACTTTGCCAACGAATCAGCTTTCTGATTGTGCTCTCGGGGTATGTAGAAAATGGCATAGTAATCGAATTGATCAAGCATCTCTAGAACTCGAGTTAGATAAGCGGCTAATCTTCGGTCTTTGGCCTGATATTCTCCTTGAACTTGACATACTATCAACTGGGAATCACAGTGGATCTCTACAGCGATGATTTTCAGATCACGGGCAAGCTTTAGTCCGGTAAGTAGAGCTTTGTACTCGGCTTCGTTGTTGGTTGCATGGAACTCGAACTTTAAAGCATAACATATGGATCGTCCCTCGGGGGTTTCAAGCACTACCCTAGCTCCTGAGCACCGATCGTTTGACGCACCATCGGTGTACAGCTTCCAGATGTATTCGGGAGATTTGCTGGTCTCGGGCAAGTCTTCAAAAACAGTGAATTCGGCTATAAAATCTGCTAGGACTTGGCCGTGAATGGCTCTTCTTGGAGTATAAGTGATGTCGAATTGACTCAGTTCGATGTTCCACTTTAGTAACCTACCAGACGTCTCAGGCCGCGTGAGGACCTGTCGTAACGGCTGATCGGTGTACACAGTAATAGGATGAGCCTGGAAATATGGGCGGAGCTTCCTCGAGGCAATGACTAGGCAATATGCCAACTTTTCAAGCTTTGGATAATTTCTCTCGGCTTCGGTCAATCGTTTACTCACGTAGTAGACCGGTTTTTGCACTCGGTCCTCCTCCCGAATTAATGCAGCACTGATTGCATTTTCAGATACCACCAGGTAGAGATATAACTGTTCATGATCTACAGGCTTTGAAAGGATTGGTGGTACGGAAAGATGTTGGATTAGCGAATGAAATGCGCCCTCACATTCTGCAGCCCATTCGAAGTTTCGTTTCCCTTTTCGAATCAAATCGAAGAAAGGAATGCATTTGTCGGTCGACTTTGAGATAAACCTGCTCAGTGCTGCCACTTTCCCATTAAGACTCTGAACTTGCTTTATGGTTTTCGGAGTTTGAAGATTTCTGATAGCCCAGATCTTCTCGGAGTTTGCCTCTATTCCTCGGGCATTGACAATGAACCCAACGAATTTTCCGGATGCGACTCTGAAATGACACTTTAGTGGATTAAGCTTCATCCCGTATTTCCGGAGGATATTGAACATTGACTCCAAGTCTTTGACATGATCATTGGAGTATGTGATTTCACCAACATGTCATCTACATAGACCTCCATAGTCTTCCCAATCTGATCGGCAAACATTCGGTTGACTAAGCGTTGATAAGTTGCGCCAGCATTCTTTAACCCAAAAGGCATGACCTTGTAGCAGTATAATCCCAAGTCGGTTACGAAACTTGTGTGTTCTTGGTCTGGTACATGCATGGGTATCTGATTGTAACCCGAGTAAGCATCCATGAAGGATAATAATTCATGTCCGGCGGTTGAATCTACCAGTTGATCGATTCAGGGAAGCGGAAAGCTGTCTTTCGGGCAGGCTTTATTCAGGTCAGAGTAATCGATACATGTTCTCCATTTCCCGTTTGGTTTCCGGACAAGTACGGGATTGGAAACCCATTCTGGGTATAAAGCGTCTCTAATGAACCCATTCGTCTTTAATTTGCCGACCTCTTCCTTAAGGGCGGCAGATCTCTCTAGATCCATACCACGTCTTTTTTGCTTGACCGGGATATACCGCGGGTCAATGTTCAAAGTGTGGCTCGCGATGTCTGGCGAGATTCCACACATATCAGAGTGCGTCCAGGCGAATACGTCGAGATTTGCCCGGAGAAAATCAACCAATTCCTGTTGTGTCTCTTGGTTAAGCTGAGACCCAACCTTCAACATTCTCGAGTCGTTGTGATCATCGTCGATCAGGACATCGATGGTTAGCTCGGTCGGAGAAGCTTGACTTTCCGTAGATTTTTCTTTATTATCATTGTCCCTTGGATCAAGATCCTTTTGGAATTGGTTGTGGTGCCCAGGCCGAGGCCCAGGCGCTAATTGTCAATCGTCAGTAAAACGGACGCAGGGAGATTCCTCTACGCCCTTTTCTTTTTCTTTTCGCTGCGCCTCCCGCAGCTCAGCAACATAACGGGCTCTCCCAGCAGCCTGATCTCCTTATACAACTCCTATCCCGTGGTCAGTAGGGAACTTCAGAGTTAAACACCATGGGGCAATAGCGGCCCTAAATTCAGCAAGGGCCGGTCGGCCCAAAAAAGCATTGTACGGGGAAGGAATATCCAAGACAACAAATTGCAACATCCGAACTCTTCGGCATTCTCCCACTCCCAACTCCACCGGCAATTCAACCATTCCGGTTGGTATCGTCGCACTCCTGTTGAAGCCGTGGACTCGTGATTGACAAGGTTTTAAGTCCTTAGCTTCCATTTTCATTAAATCATATGCTCTTTTAAACAGTATGTTCACAGAACTCCCACTGTCTACCAAGATCCTCTTCATCCAAGCAGAACCAACTTGAGCGGATATGACCAATGGGTCAATTGTGGGAGCTTCGACTTTATCGGCGTCTCGATTTCTAAATACGATTTCATCAGCCATCGTCTTTTGTTGTTTAGCCGGTGTTCCGTCTTCTGAGTTACTATAGCATTCAAAGTCCACATGCCTGATCGAGCTAGCATATGACTCCATTTCTCTCCAGCTTCTGTCTGTTGGATGGGGACCACCACTTATTGTATTGATAACCAACCTTCCACCCGTACGAGCGGGTTCACCTTGTCTTTCCTGGTTCTGCGTTCGATTTTGATTAGATGGGCCCGCTCCACCAGACTGCGGCGCCCGAACAAACTGGTCCAACTTTCTCTCTCTGATCAACTTTTCAATAAGGTCTTGCAAATGCCTACACTCATTGGTATTATGCCCATAACTTTCATGAAACCTACATAATTTTCCTGTTTGAATCTGCCTTTCCGACGAAGGCTTCGGAGCAGGCTTCTTGTATTGCATAGTATTACAAGTCTGTAGGTATACGTTTTCCAGTGACGTGTTAAGCGGTGTATAACTGTCAAACATTGTGGCCCTACGTCTCGGACCACGATTCTGGTCTTGCTTCTTGCTTCGTCTATCACCGTTTCTCGATCATTGAGTCAGTTTATTTTGAATATTCAACTCGACTTTTCTTGAACTTTCTCCGGATTGTTTAACCGCAACATTACTCTGAATCCCTTCACCGCTGGGCCTTGCATCGTCCTGCTTCCTAGACTGTTTCGCATCCTCTCGCCTCAAGAATTGAGCGGCTTTGGAATAGAAGCGGTCCAACGATGCGGGACGCTTTCCAGCTAACCAATTTCCAAACTCGGAATCAGGGTCGATTCCTTTAGTCAAAGCCATTAAAATAGAATTATCATTGGGGTTGGTGATCTCTGCGCATGCAGCATTGAATCTCTCCAAATATCGTCTAAGTGTCTCTCCGGGAGCTTGAGTGACGCTTGATAAGGTATTAACATCTTTAGGGCGGGCAATATGCATGCGAAACTGCTCAACAAATTTGGTAGCTAACTGATCAAATGAAGAAATAGACCGTGGCGGTAATCGTGTAAACCACATCGTCGCAATTCCCCCTAAGGAAATGGGAAAACTGCGGCATTTTACTACGTCATCAGCTCTCGCAGCAGTCATCGACCATTCGTATTTCAAAATATGTTGATTTGGGTCGGAATTTCCTTCATACATGGGCAGGGTTGGCATTCTGAATCGCCGAGGAGGCTCAGCATACAATATGTCATCAGTAAACGGGGTATGACTTCGGGAGATTCCCCAATCGTCATTTTTTAGGCCTTGAATCTCGCGAATCATTCGTCGTACCATGGCTGAGAAATCTGGTATTGGAACATTCTGTGTGTGGTGAGCCAAAGTGTGGTCGGGTTCCATAGTGCGAGGTGGGATCGGGCGCTGTCGACGATCCGTATCTCGCCTCCTTGGCTCGACGTCTTCTGGGACATATGGCTCTGGAGCATGTCCCTGCTGACGATAATTTTGACTGGAGTGATCTCGGGTATCAACACCTATGCCAACTGCAGCGGCTATGGCAGCTCGATCATCTGCAGTGTATTGTGGAATAGTGCCTCCTCGAGAGGAGGGTCCAGTATGGAAGCTGGTAGATGGGCCAACTCTTATTTGCCCAACGGTTAATGCCTGTTGATAGTCAGCAGCTTGCGCATGGTTTCCGTCTAGCCTGGGACGGGTAGATCTGTTATTGTAGTCAGATGAACCAGAGCTTTCGGTGGAAGAATGAGGAGCTTGATCCCTTCTGGATCTTCTTCGCTTTTGGCGATTTAGTTGATTGGTCAACTCAGCGTTAGCGCGCAACTGCTCAGTTAGCTGTTGTCGGCTTTGGGTTAGTTCCTGGAGTAGCGATTGGAACTCTTGTCTTGTGACCGAACCTGACTGATCCGTATGCCCAGCAGCATCTTGATTGGTAGTCTGTAGCTGTGTGGGATTTTGCCTATCCCGACCTTCTTGATCACCAACGTTAGAAGTGGTTCTTGTACTCACCATCTTGAAGCGTTGAATCCTTTCCTAGACTTTTAACAAATCTGAATAGAATGGAAGGAATCTGAATATGAGGTCTGGATCTCTCTCTTAGATTTATGCAATCCGGTATCGAAGATAGATCCAAGGAGCAGGAGAAAAAACTGGGTTTTTTCTCAGTGAAAGCACCAAAGTGTTTGTGTCAAAATCGGGCACAACAGTCTCATCCGCTATATAATGCGGGAAATCAATCACTCCAATATATATAAACTATCATATATACTATCACAACCAAATAGTCAATTAATAATTGAAACTCTAACTATTTCAATTGAGTGAGAAGATCTTGCCTTTGCTATGCATGCAACCCATTTCCATCATGACTTGTTTTCTTCACATTTTTGACCTTGTATAAACATTTATACAATTTATTAATATTCGAAATAATCGAATAATCAATTTTCATTTGATAATTTTAATTAACCAATTATTTTATTTTACACCAATTTTTCCAATAATGAATAATATTTTTTTATACTTGTATTCTATATTTTCCTTAAATGTATATATACATGTATAAATATATAATCTATATTTATATTTACTTTTCTATAATAACCTACAGGATTTCTTTACTGTACCATTTTACATTAAATTGTGTATGTGAATATATACATGTATTAATAAATTTAAAACAGAATTACCTTACTGCAAGTTCATATATATATATATATATATATATATATATATATATATATATTTTCTTCAATATATATATATATATCCCTTGTTGTCAAATTTAACCAACTATTTTTGCCAGTTAAACTCAAAAACATTTAAATTAAAATGCAAAAAATTAAACTACCTCACTGCCATCTACGAACCAAGGCCCACCACCGCAACTTGCCAGAGTCGCCGTCGCGACCTCGACCACGAACTCGCCTCCAGAATATATTGCTCGAGCCTACGACTCCATTCCTTCGCAAACACCATCGTGAACCACGAATTCCATCGCTGTGTGACCTCAGCAACAACTCTCGCTTGTCTCGCCATCGTGAGCCACCCCAGTCGCATCGATCGCCATCCCAAACTGGCCAAGACTTCAAAGTGAATCCATCAGAGCACCATTGCACTATCGAGGAAGAACTTCCAGACCTCGAGCTCGCGACCCTAACCAAGACGTCGAGCTTCCCCGATCTTGATTTAAAATTGAATTCGATTTAACTGGTTTCGTTTATTATTATTTTTATCGAACGTCGATTTTGATTCCCCAGGCTTCGACTATTTTTTTAAGAGGATACGACTTTGATTTTGAACGAAAAGAGGTTTTCGTTGCTTTTATTATTATTATAATTTTTTTAAATCAACGCGTGTTAAACCAGATGAAAACATGGCTATAGAAAAGAGGGGAAGGGTGCCATGTGTGTAAAGGAAGAAAACATATTTCCTTTGTCTTTTGAAATCTTTATTTATTTTTAAAATTTAAATTTAAATTGTTTAGAAAAATGAGCGTAAAATTTCGATTTCCTATCGAAGTGTGCCGCTAGGCGTTCATCATGTTAAACCCCTATTTCAAACGCAATGGAAAAAGTTTCGAGTCCAAATTCGATCATATGGAGAAGATAGCTTTTTTAGCCCAGTTATTGTATTAAATTTTTGATATAGAATTCAAGCATTTACCTACCGTACGGCCACACGACAACTCTAAACATTATGAAAATTGAAATCCGATAATAAAATACTACTACGGATCTGATGAAACTGGTTTTGTCGAATTTCGAGACCGTGCCTCGAAAGGCCATTTTTAAATATTGAATTAAACGATAAATTTTTAAAACTGAACAAAACACTTTCAAATTCTATTCTGAAGCTTCCATTATCTTAAGTTTCATCGGTATAAATTTTTTAAGCCTTAAAAATATTTTTGAATAGCACAAATATCAGATTTAACAATTTACCCAATTTCCAGTTGTAAAATCCAATAATAAATTATCCAAATAAATATTGATATTTGAAATTCAAGTTAAATTAACTTCCAAATATTTAAAATCAATTAATAATTTTAATTTTAAATGTTCAAAATTCTCCAGGCATCACACCATGATGATCAGTCATGCCTTCTCGCTTATAGCGGAGATAAGTCCTTACGCCGGGTTCTCAGGCTACTACGCCTCATGACCAACTTTCCGGGTCGTAAAGTTCAAGTCAATCACACGAGAGCCGTTCGGCAAGCATCCGCTCGTTACTTCTGATCTGCTTCCGCCAGTTCCTGCTCTTGATCCTGCTACAGCGAAAAACTTGGCTGAACTCAGAGCTACTTTTCCAAAAATCTTCTTTGATATAATTAAGTTCCTCCCATCCATACATGTCATTCCCGGAAGTGCCTAAGAGAACTCATTAGCATGCATGAACGACATGTACATCCAGCGTGAACCGTTTATTCACTTGGCCGAGAAAATCTTTGAATTCTCCATCGAGGGCCAGGATGAAATTGACTGTGTCAAGTTGGAGGCTATTCGCGACAAAGACATCATCAGGCATGAGGGCATTGAGCTACTTGAATATAAAACCTAGTTGCTCCGGCAGAGAAGAATACAAAAGAAACGGTAGAGGCAGTAAGTCGTTTGGAGACTTCGCACAAAAAGGAACTAGATGCAGCGCTTCATCGCAGTGACAATCTGGCCTAAGAAAAGGACTCCTTTAAGGAGAAGGAGGTCTTAACTTTCCGTATTAAAGAGCTTGAAAAATTATTATATAAAGGGAGGGAGGTAAAGATCGAGGTGTAGGAAGAATTGCAGAGATACTGCGAGGATATTGTCGAGGCAAGAAAAGTAAGAATGAAGCTTGACGAACAATTTTCCCAGATCGAAGCTTTAAAAGAAGTAGCCCATAAAGATGGCAAAAAAGAATGTTCGAATAAGACAACACCCGAGTAGAAGTTGCCATCGAGTCCGGTAGAGAAGAGATCAAGAACATGTTTGATCCACTCATCGTTGAATATAACACAAAAGTTCTTCTTCGCCGTAACTTGACCTTTCTAGGCGAAGGCTATCTTGAATCGCTCGCTGAATCCTGGAAGCTTATCACCAAAATAAAGAAGGAAGAACTAGGAGTGGCGGAGTTTAATGAAGAGGCACTCGTGCAAGAGGTGCTTCGAGGAAATGAACCTTCTGATCTGGTCGCCATGAAACTTCACTTCTCTAAGGCTCCCGCATCGGCTAAAGAAGGGGAGGACATCGCTGGGTCCTCTGGAGCCGATCTCAAGGTTCCTTCTCTTACTCAAATGGCCAGAACATCATCTTCTTAACTCACGGAGCAACATATCGGCTATAATCCGACTCGGCCTTGGTCCATAAATGCTATCTCCCATTCTTGAAGGGAGCACTCGAATGACCACTGAGAGTCAACCAGATGTTGGTATTGCACTGAACTTTTTTGAACTTAGAAGGTTGTTGTTTTAGGTGCATTACTGCCATTGACAAATGCCTGTGATTTAACTAATTTTTGCAGGTCATCTCGGTTCTGAACAAACTCCTAAGAGCGATGTTGCTGCAGAGAAAAAAGAGAAAATGGCCAAAGCTTCAGCAGCTTCAGACATTCCGGGGCCCGGTGCTCAAGTCATAGGTGCACTTAATGAGGATAAGCTTGAGGACCCGTCCCTTACTGAAGAATTAGACGACGTAGTGGTCAAAGGGTGCCAAGGAGCATGCTGCCAAAACCTGTATGAAGGAGGAGATTGAAGTGGAGCATGCTGCCAAAACCTGTATGAAGGAGGAGATTGAAGTGGAAGAGAAATCGAAGCGTAAAGTCAAAAGGGAGCCCGTTAAGATCATAGTCGAAGATCCCACTTTTGTACGTCTGCGGGTCATTCTACCCGATGGAACAATTCCTATTGAAATTCCTCCTTCTTCTTCAAGCATCTCCACTAAGGGCGACAAAAGGGTCCCGGAAAAGACGCTCAACTGATTCTACTCCTTGGAAACCAAAACCAGAGAAGAAGTCGAAGAAATAGTCAGTACTTGTACATAGTTTGGATAGTTTAGACGTGTATTTCTTTTCTTAGTAGTAAGCGTACGGGCGTGAATCCTGAATTTCTAGAATAAATTGTAACGGATTTTTGAGAAAGCGAATAAAAGCTTTTTTTAATTAGTCATCAAGAAAATCATTATTTCAACAGTAGAGTAATTACTTCTTATTCCATTTACTTGTAATAATTTTAATAAACCTCGTCAATAATTCACTATCTCCATCTCAAGGCTTCTTCTTAGTCATTATCTTAAGTCGTAAGCAACGCTAAGCCGTAATTGTAACGGTCATATTTCGCCTTTAGCAGTTCGAATTTCTTTCGTTAATTTGAGATTGGAATTCATGGGATAGAGAATAGTCGAAATCCATCCATCCACATGTTGATTTTGCGATTAGCTCGCGGTCTGAGGACTTGGACTTATTTTGCGAGCATTCGGTCCGTGCCCAGCTTATGCTCTTGTTTCAGACCATACTCCAAGGACTTAGAATTTTCCCACGGGCAGTCATGTTTCCGCTTATGGTAGTCGTATTTCCACCGAATGGTCTATACTCCAGTCCCCAATCTAGGGACTTAGAGTTTTTCTCGTAGGCAGTCGTTTTTCCACCAAATGCTTTATACTCCAGCATAAAATATGAGGGCTTAGAGTTTTTCTCGTGGGCAGTCGTATCTTCGCCCGTGGCAGCCATTTTTTTGCCAAATGATTTATACTCTAGCCCGTAGTCTGGAGACTTAGAGCTTTTCTCATGGACGGTCGTGTTTCCACCCATGGTAGTCGTTTTTTACCAAATGCTTTATACCCCAACCCGCATTCCGGGGACTTAGAGCTTTTATCGTGGCCAGTGTTATTTCCGCCCATGGCAGTCATTTTTTCGCCAAATGGTTTGGACTCCACCCCGCAGTATGGAGACTTAGAGTTTTTCTCATGGGCAGACGTGTTTTTGCCCATGGCAGTCGTTTTTCTACCAAATGCTTTATACTCCAGCCAGTAGTCTAGGGACTTAGAGTTTCCCTCGTGGGCAGTTATATTTCCGTCTGTGGTAGTCATTTTTCCACGAAATGGTTTATACTCCAACTCGCAGTCTGAGGACTTAGAACTTTTATTGCCTCCTCATTGTTGGTGGCCTTTGTTCCTAATTGTGAGCATCGCCCTTTGTTTCATCTATGGGAATCGTCTACCGAGCAAACTTACAAAGTTCACCTTGCTTGATCCCATCAGGAATTGGTATGATTGATCGACTTCAAACTTCATGAATCTGTCCACACATCGCACATAATGATATCAATCAGTTTCATTGTATACTTAGCATAAAATGCAATAAAAAATTTATGTAAAGGAGGCTCCATATTTTATTCACCATGTGGAAAGAAGCAAAACAACTTATCCTATTACACATCAAAAATATCAAACGCTAAAGTAAATACCGAAAGTAACTAGTACTAAAATACAAAAGAAATTCTAGGTGAAATAGCATCGTAAATGCTTGCTATTCCATGCTCTTGGAGGTGTCGTGCCACCAACGGTCGCTAGCTTGAAAGTTCCTTCTACTAGCCTCTGTTTAATGACGTATGGTCCTTCCTATGTCGAATTCGTGTGTGATGGGACCGGTAAAACTCATTTTGGGACAAGATTGCCAATTTCGAAGATTCTTTATCAGACTTTCGTGTTGTAACATCGGGCAATTCGATGTCGGTGTGCAGCTGCTCTCAAATCGGCCTCCTCCCGCTTCTCAGCAATAAAATCCAATGATTCCAAGAGAAGATCTTGGTTTGTTCTGGTGTCATAGGAAGTCACTCGATAAGACGAGACTTTGAGTTCTTCTAGAATAACCACTTCAGCTCCGCAAGCAAGAACAAATGGAATATGGCCAGTTGCGGACTTATAAGTGGTCCTGTAGGCTCAAAGTGTTGTAGGGAACTCATCCACCCACTTGCCTCTAGCCTTCTCAAAACGCCTTTTTAGAATAGATTTAATAATCTTGTTTACAGCTTCAACTTGTCCATTCGCCTAAGGGTGAGCGACTGCTGCAAACCTCTTCTCAATACGATATTTTCGACAAAGTTCTTTAAATTCATTGCTATCGAATTAAGTCCCATTACATGGAAGACCAAAACGACATATGATGTTTCGAACAACGAAGTTAATAACTTTCTTGGTTTTAATCATGGCTAACGGCTCCACCTCGGACCATTTGGTGAAGTAGTCAACCGCGACAATCGCGTACTTTGCTCCACCTTTAGAGATTGGCAAAGAGCCGACGATGTCGATGCCCCACATAGCGAATGGCCATGGACTGACTATTTGTGTGATTTCCGTCGACGGCGCTCTTGGTATTTTTGCATATATCCGACACTTGTCACTTCGTCTCACATAATCAGTGGCATCCCAGTTCATGGTTGGCCAGTAATATCCATACGGAGTATCTATTTTGCTAAAGTTTGCTCCCTCGGTGTGATCGCCACATTCCCCCTCGTGGACTTCTTTTAAGACACGCTTTATCTCATCATGAGCGATACACCAGATTAAGGTAATGGAAAAACTTTTTCTATACATAGTTCCTTCTTGCATTATATATCATGAAGCTTTACAAATGACTTGTCACTTCTCGCTCATCTTCCCAGGCAAGATTCCATGCAGCATGTACTCTTTGAATGGAGTCATCCATGAATCCCTTTAAGGCCTCACTTCCAATAATTTATCAACTTCCATCATATTTATGCTTGGGGTATGCAATGTATTGACTGGAACCAAGCCCATCTGTTGTGCATCACTAGGACTTACGAGCTTTGCCAATGAATCTACTCACGTGGGATATGCGAAATGTTAGTATTTGATGTCCACCAATAGCTCCTAAACTTGGGTAAGGTATAGGGCAAGTCATTGTCCCTTAGCCTGGTAAACTTCTCTTAACTAATACACCACCACTTGTGAGTCGTAAAAGATTTCAAGAGACTTTACTCTGAGGTCTCTACCAAGTTTTAGCCCAGCGATTAATGCTTCATATTCGGCTTCTTATTTATGGCAGGAAAATTAAGCTTCAAAGCATAACAAATTGATCAGTTATCAAGGGTACAAGAACAATCCTAGCTCCTGAACAATGATGATTAGATGATCCATCAGTGTACATCTTCCATCGTAGAGTAGGGGTTACTCCGTTCTCTGAGGGCTCGTCCTGCACGATAAACTCTGCTATGAAGTCTGCTAATGCTTGTCCTTGGATAGCACTTCGCGGCAGATATGTAATGTCGAACTCACTGAGCTCAATGCTCCATTTAAGCAACCTTCCAGACATCTCGGGTCGTTGTAGGGCCTGTCGTGATGGTTGGTTGGTATAAATGTTGATTGGATGGGCCTAGAAATACAGGTGAAGTTTGCGCGATGCGATTACCAAGTAGTATGCCAATTTCTCCATCTTCGGGTAGTTTCTTTCTGCACCCGTTAATCGTTTACTGGCATAATATACCGGTCTCTGGATCCGATTCTCCTCGCCAATCAAGGCGGCAATTATGGCATGTGATGATGCAACCAAGTAAATATACCACTCCTCATGATCTATTGGCTTTGACAAGACATGGGGTCTCTCTAAATAACCCATAAAAGCTCAAAATGCACATTCACAATCTTGTGTCCACTCAAAATTCCTCTTTCCTTTCCTTATCAGGTCAAAGAAAGGAATGCATTTATCAGTTGCCCTGGAGATGAATCGACTCAAAGCAGCAACCTTCCCGTTCAAACTCTATACTTGTTTAATGGTTCTAGGTACTCGTGTATCTTAAATGGCTTGATTCTTCTCTGGATTAACTTCAATTCCTCGGGCATTGACTATAAAACCCATGAACTTCCCTGACGCAACACCGAATGAGCACTTCAGACGGTTGATTTTCATGTTGTATAATCGAAGGACATCGAACATGTCCGCCAAGTCTCAAATTTAGTCATTTGATTTGTATAATCGAAGAACATCGAACATGTCCGCCAAGTCTCGAATTTAGTCATTTGATCATCATGACTTCACAAGCATATCATCTACATAGACTTCCATCGTCCTCCTAATTTGATCCTTAAACATTCGGTTAGCCACACGTTGATAGGTTGCTCTAGCGTTCTTTAATCCGAACGGCATCACTACATAACAGCATAACCCAACCTCCGTCAAAAAACAAGTATGTTCCTAATCTGCGACATGCATCATGATTTGATTATACCCCAAGTACGCATCCATAAATGATAATAATTCATGCCCTACGGTTGAATCAAATAGCCGATCAATTCTAAGGAGGGGAAAACTATTTTTAGGGCATGCCTTGTTCAAGTCCGAATAGTCAATGCACATTCTCTACTTTCCATTCGCCTTCTTCACCAGCATGGGGTTAGATATCCATTCGGGATAGAGGGCGTCGCGAATAAACCCATTGACTTTAAGTTTATCTACCTCCTCCTTAAGAGCAACAGATCTCTCCGGATCCATGCCCCTTCTTTTCTGTTTAACTAGAATATATTTTGGATCAATTTTTAATGCACGGCTCGCAGTAGCAGGCGAGATGCCACATATGTCAAAATGAGTCCAAGCGAATACATCTAGATTCACTCAGAGGAAATCAGTAAGTTCTCTCATCATCGAAGGGTAGAGTTGTGATCCAATCTTCAACACCCGCAATGGATCGTCGTGGCTGACCGTGATATCAATCGTCAGCTCAACCGGCATTGCCTTGGTCTCCGTGGGTTCCACCTCATCATCCCTTGGATCTAATCTCTATAGAACCGACTGTGGTGCCCAAGCCAAGGTATAGGCACCATTTGTCAATCTTTAGTAACTTGGAAGCGGACAGACTTGTCCACACCCTTTCCCTACTCTTTTCGTTGAGACTCTCTCAACTCAACCACATAACAGGCTTGTCCAGTCATCTAATCACCATGCACAACACGTACCCCATTATCAGTTGGAAATTTCAACGTTAAACACCAAGGGGCCAAAGGTGCCTGAATCAGCCAGGGCCAGACAGTCTAGAAAAATATTGTATAGTGATTCAACATCCAAAATAATGAACGATAGGTTCTGTACCCTTCTACGTTCACCTTCCTCCAACTCAACCGACAATTCAACATAACCAACTACCTCAGTTTTCGCACCATTAATACTGTGTATTCGAGCTTTAGATGATTTCAAATCCTTGGCCTCCATTCTCCTATGATCCTAGGCTTTCTTAAAGATAATGTTCACATAACTTCCACAATCAATCAAATCCTCCTCACCATTCAATAGTAGGGGCCTCAACTCTATCGAGGTCTCTGCTCTTGAATACTTTATCATCAGTCATTGTACGCTGTTGCTTGGATAGAGTTCCGTCCTCCGTATTCGAATAACATTCAAAATCCACATGTCTCATCGAACTAGCATAGCGCTCCATTTCCTACCACCTCCTGTCTATAGGATGCGGTCCACCAACTATCATGTTTATTACCAATCTTCCTCCAGTCGGCGCAAGCTCCTCAGTCCTACGCGGAGCTTGCCTTCAATTGGCATTAAATGTCCTATGTCTTCCGTCCTATAGAATTTTCATAAATAACTGCAACTTCTTCTCCCGAATCAACTTTTCAATGGCATCCTGGGGATGCCTACACTTGTTCATATTGTGCCCGTAACATTCATGGAACCGATAATACTTTCCAGTTGGCTTTTGTGTTTCCGTTGACTCCTTTGGATGCGGCTTCTTATATTGAAAGGTATTACAGGTAGACAAGTAATTGTTCTCCACAGATGCATTAAGAGGTGTGTAGCCGTCATATATGGGAAACATAGGCTTCGACCTTTTAGGCTCCCTCTTTCGATCTCAATTCCCTTCGTTAATTCTTTTCTGTTCATTCGGCTTGCTTTGAACATTGACCTACACCTTCTCGGGACTCTCATCAGACTACTTTATCATGATGTTGCTTTGCACCGCTTCCCCGTTGTGACCCACAACATTTTTCTTTCTAGACAACCTAGCTTCCTCCTTGCTCATAAACCGGGTTGCCTTTGAATAGAAGCGTTCCAACATGGCCGACGGTTTTCCATCCAACCAGTTGCCGAATTAAGATTCCGGGTCGACCCCTCTCATCATAGCCATGATTCTCTTGTGGTCATTAGGGTTACTGACTTCAGTAGTCGCAACATGAACCTCTATAAGTAATCCTTCAGCGATTATCCTGGAGCCTGGATTACACTTAATAATGGCATCACATCTTTAAGGCAAGTGGCATGGATCTGGAACTGTTCCACGAACCTTGTTTCCAGCTCGTCAAATCTTGATACTGACCGTAGGGGTAACCTTGTGAACCATATCGTGGTGATTCCGGAGAGAGTTATAGGGAAGCATCGGCATTTGGTGGAATCTTTTGCCCTCACTGGGTCCATCAACCATTCATGCCTTATGATGTGCTACTTGGGATCGATTTTCCCTTCATTGGCAGACATCGTAGGCATGTTAAACCTTCTAGGATACTTCGCGTGTAAGACACTGTCGATAAATGGGGTGTGGCTCCTAGAGACTCCCCAATCATCATTCGTCAAACCTTAGTTCTCCCTCTCCAGCCGTCTGACCATTGCTAATAAGTCCGGTGTCTGGATAGGTGGCGCCAAGTAGTGGTCATGCTCCACCTCGCGTTAATGTTCCGGTCGGTGCCTACGAGCCATTTCATGCCTCTTTAGCCTATCATCCTCCTGATGTTCATTTTGAGCATTCACCTCATTATCATTCTGGAAAGGCATTTGGTCTACATCCAAACTACTATAATATCTAAGTTACCGTATCCAGCATGAGAATGACTCCCTCATTGTGCAGTTTAAATCTACGATGCCTTCGCCTTGTAATGTAAGTTTGATGAAGTTGAACTATCCGATGTCGAGTAAGAAGCAAGGTCACTTTTGACGTTGCTGTTGAGAAATATGGTTCATCAAGTTGGCAATAGTTTGTATTTGCTCGTTTAGCTGTATACGACTCACCATCAACTGTCTCATAGAGCCATTGAATTCAGCTCTAGTTATGGAATCAGCTGGGTTCTGGACTGCAACAGGCTCCACATTCACATTAGCAGGCTTGTTGCTTGGACACCCTTGTTGGATGCTGGCAGTTTCGTTGGCATCAACTCTATAGAAAGTAGACCTGGTGCGCCTCACCATTCTGGATTTATTTGCTTAGATCTTGGTAAATCTGAATAGTATCTGCAAGCTTCTAAAGATAAATCTAAATCTCCTACGGGGGATTTCCTTAATCCAGTAGCAATAAAGGTAATCCTAACAGGCTGAGAATCAAGGTTCTAGGTGAAAGCACTAAAATGTTTGCAACCAAATTGGCCACAAACATCCAAGGACATATTTATGTAGTGAAATAAATGAAGAAATTAAATGGAAACAGAGAAAGATCACAACTTATCAAGAAAAACACAGCAGAAAGCAAAACCAACAAGATTTATAGTGGTCCAGCGCTGATTGCCTACGTCCACTTTGAATATTCTCTTTATTGCTTCTCTGTTCAGTTGATTACAATTACGAACAGCAAGAGATCGAAAAAGAATGAAGAAAGATAGTTATAATAATGGTGGAGTTTAATTAACAACGTAAGAGTCCCTAGTATGGCCCCCTAAGTCTGTATTTATCGATGAAGGCGGCCTCAAATCTGACTGAAACTTCGGCAACATGACCCCCTGCACCATATGGGCCCACCATAGAGAGGGCTAGGCCTAACTCTAATGGATAGGTGATGTGCACGTAAATATAGATATTTTTAACATCATATTTAATCTATTTAAATTAAATAAATGATCATATTGGGTATTTTAAATTGTTTAAACCAAAATTCAAATATTTTCGAATTGTCACATATTCAGCTTCATATAGGGGCAAAACAGCCATTTTTTTGCATTTATTAAATTGTGAAAATTTACTTGAATTTTCTGTGTTGTTTTGTAGGAAATTTAGTGAATTTTACAAGTGGCTCGTGATGACATATGCATGCACAAAAGTGAAGAGAACAAATGAAGATGAAAATAACTCAAAGTGATGAACATGGAGGACCCCACCTACCCACTTACCATGATTTTCAATTAGAAGCTAATGCACATGCTAAAAGGCCATTAAAGCTTCATGTACGTTTAAGTAGGGATTAAAACATGCTAATGATTACTTGGTGGCCACACTATCTTAAGGGTATTTTGGGCATTCCACAAATAATGAATTAGGGTTTCTCACTTGTATAAATACCCCATATCTTCTTACAACCCTCCCCTTCCTCTTAGTTTCGTTTTAGTTTGGATCAAAGAAAAGAAAGCTCTTTCTCTTTTCCATGGCTACTTAGCCATTTTTTTCATCTAACTTTCATTTTTTTATGCAATGTTAATTAGTGTTTTCTTTCTTTTACATGCTTCTTTTGTCTATTTACTTTCATGTTAGCAGCGTAGATTTATTTTTTCATGCAAGTAGAATAGTTTTTTCTTTACTTTGCTCTCTTTTTCCTTTTCATTTTCTTTCATGTTGCAAGTTGTATTTGTTGATTTAATAGCAAATATGAAAGGCTAAACCGCATCAATTTAGGGGTAATGAAGCTCTCTAATTATATAGCTTCAACATTTTGATAATTATTGCTCTCCTTTTGTGCTTATGAAAGAATGGATGGTGATGTGGTTTATTGTTTTATGTTGAATTTGATAGTCTATGTTGTTCATAATAAATAAGCTATGCTTAAACAATCACAAACAAAAAATTATCTCTTCATTTACATATGATTATGGTAATGAAGTGATTCTGAAATTAAAAATCGATGGTCTATATTTCTAAACAATAGTAAATAGGTCATGCTTAAAATAGATTTCGTTTTCAACTTCTTTTCATTTTTCATAAGAGTAACTAGTGGTTTAAAGGGTGTGTTATAGTTTGTTGGCTTATGTTGAGCTAGTTAATAGCATAAATGTGTCATATTTATAATAAACACATCATTTAAATTCACTTATGACCAAAAAAGAAAGATCATAATTTCATTTTTTGTTGAACTATATGATCTAGAGAGTGGAATTATCTCTAAATTGTCATTTAACTCTCATATTTTTATCAATTTTCTTTTGTTAGTTTTCTACATTTTTAACTAATCACACTTTCAAATTTGGTTAATTTGATTGAATAGAAATTTAAAATCAACAATTCCCTACAGATCGACTCCTACTCGCCACGTACTGCTAGTACGCCGCGCACTTGCGGTATAAATTTTTCGACAGTTTTCTAAATCGATAGAATTTCCATCGTTAAACAAGTTTTTGGCACCATTTTCGGAGAATTGATTAGATCTTAGTTCCTATTCTTCGAATTATTTTTTTGTTTGATTTTTATTGTGTGTTTGTTTCTATTAAAAAAAAATTGTTTTGTGTGTTTGCTGTTTTATTTGAGTTTGTTTTTAGTTTCTAGTTGTTTTGTTTGTTTGCATTTCCATATTTAAAAAGAAAAAAAAGGAGCATACACAATTTCAAATGAAAATAGTTTATTGCATAAACATTTTTACATTTACATTCTTTTCCTTCTTTTTCTTTGTTTACATTTGCAAAATTTTTCTATCATTCTCTGTTCTTCCTCCCACACTTTTCAATTCATTCAAAACACTTCCCAGTTGAACAACCTATCTCCCAAAATTTTATACATTCCCCACAACATCTCGGCATTTTCAAATAGCAGCACTTTCTTGTTGCCTCTTGTCATACCACATCACCAATAACCATCCCATTTGCCTTTCTTGCAACAGTCACCATATCAACTTCTGCTGCCGTAACAAATTCCTTCATCCACTGGCCAGCATCCCCACAAAAACACATCTACAACCATTCCACACAATTCTACCACCCCTCTTCCACCATCCTCTGCCTTAAAAGCAGCAACACCATTTACAACAACATACCATCTTCCTACTTCTGACCACAAACCAACATCCAACAGCCCTGACTACCTTTCATCACCAAACACCCAGCAGCCTCTTCATACAACATACAGCATTTTACCATTACAGATTCACAATTGCAATCCCCTACCATCAATATTCTCTGTGCAACTTACTGCACATCACATTCAAACTGCCTCTACAAAAAAAAGAGCACCGCTGTTATCCAGCTATCCCCTCCACAAACATCATTTCACCATCTACCCCTTCCACATCTGGATACAACTATCTTCACTAGCTACCCCCTCCACACCATCATTCCATTTCACCACTGTTACATCCCCATTGCCACCATCCTCATTCCACTGATACATACATACTTGCCTTATTCCTTACCCTTCCCTCTGCATATACACAAACAACAACCTCCCCAAACATCATATCATCCAAATATCTCAACACCCCATTACCCCAACAACTTCAAGCCACAAAACCACCAATCATACCTGACTGTTGTAGCAACTTCACCATTAACCACCACCACCACCACAAAACAGCTGCACTTCAACATCAAAACTGCTGTGCACACTATCTGCCTACCTGAGCATCCACATTCACTTGATTATCACCACATTTCTACATTTGCCGCGGACATCATCGTATCAACACACTTCAAAACTGCTCCTGTACATCAACCATTCTTCACTACTGCTGTTTCACTAAACAGTCACCACTGACTTTCATCATCAACCATACAATTCATAACTCACAACATTCTCCACATCATTGCTGACCATACTACCAAAAACATCATCTACATCACATTGGCATCTCCGCAAACCACTTTCAAATACCCTTGTTTCAACTTTCTCATTTCGCAACAACATTCCATACATCCACCATCACATTGACCTACAAGTCCATATATCATCCAAGACAATCCCACTGTCTTGCTTTCGCAACCTCTTCATCAACGAATAAACCTCACGCGACCATCATCTCACATCAAAAATCACTCGCAACTTCACCAGAAACCACAGCAGCTAACTCCGAATCATACGCTCAATTCAACCACCACGAACAAATCGAACAAGTCACTCCCATCGCTAGAACAGTCGAACTCCATCCAACCCGAAATCCCTTTGCAACACGTTCCTTGACAATCACTAGAGCACCGCACCCAATCGAACAACCACGAATCACACTCCGACCTCCATCCGAAACCAAGCATCACTTCAAATAATTCCTCACCACCTACGCCCATCATCGCATCGACCACCGCAACCACGAACCTACTTCGAAAAAAGGGAAGTTTTTGATTTGAGAAGTGAACTCAATTTAAGGGAAATTTGGAATTTAAAAGTTTGGATTTGTTCTGGACTATGATTCGCGAAAGTCGATTTACCTGGTAATTGATTGATCAAGTGTGGTTTGCTTATTTTAGTTCGGCCGAGCCCAATTGGAGTTCTTCAAAAAAATGGGGAGATTTATTTCGGTTTTTGTTTTGAAAATCTTTTTTTCCCATCTTCTTTCAATTTAGAAAAAAAAGCAAAGAGTCTCTTTCAAAAAAAAAGGAGAATATTTTTTTTCCTTTTGTTTTATTTCTCCCTAAAAACAAGTTGTTTCATTTTTCTACCTCTTTCTTAGAAAAAAAAAC
The DNA here is from genome assembly GCA_030765085.1 of Allium cepa. NCBI lineage: Eukaryota > Viridiplantae > Streptophyta > Magnoliopsida > Asparagales > Amaryllidaceae > Allium > Allium cepa. The sequence goes on from CM060940.1 coordinate 20,410,930, forward strand.
AAGTTAGATTTAATTATGTTTTCGTTAGTTTGGTTTAACTGGTTTTGTTTTAGGTTCATTTCTGTTTTGTTTTCATTTTTCATAGTTTCTTCTTTAACACACACACACACACACACACACACACATATATATAAGACTTTCGAAGAGAAAAAAATTGTATATATCTTTTTTGATTTAGGTTGCTAAAGCAGATAAAGGAAGAAGCTGCTTGTCAAAAAAAAAACTGCTTGCTTGCTATATCCCTTGTTTTTATACGTTTTTCATTGTTAGTTGTTTGCATTTGCATTGATATACACATACATACATACATACATACATACATACATACATACATACATATATAAATCATTTTGTAGTTACATTGTTAATACACATTTACTTTCTAATTTGCATTTCATTCTAGATTTTGATTAATAATAACGGTTATACATTGATAGCACTTAATTGTATATTGACAATTGTCTTCTTTGAATAATTTAATTTCTTAGCGTCTGTGATACGGTAGAGTAATAACCATTTATAAATATTACGATGATTCGTAAATATTATAATGGTTGTTCCTCTAAAGGTACTTGAACCTTCGGCTACATTGCTACGATGATTCGTGGTACACCGATAAATCATGTCTATTACCTATCTGAGAACTATCTTGTTGATTTAGAACAAAGTGTGATTATACAATTTTTGGTTAACTTAGGATAAATGATTTGTAATTAGACCCTTGCATATCTAGTTGCATTAGTTCATGCGTATTTAAAAAAATTTCAAAATACAAAACTAAAAAAATTGTAAATATTCCTTTTTCTTTGAAATTTTTAAATCCTTTTCCTTAGAAATTTCAAAAATAAAAAAATTTAGAAAAACCAAAATTAAAAAAAATTATTAAACCACTTAAAAAACAAAGAAAAAAATTTAAAAAAATCAACAATAAAACAAAAATCAATTTTCCCTTTTGAAAAATAAATTCTATTTGTATATGTTTTTTCCTTATAAAAAAATTCTCGAAAATGTCCGAGTTTCCCCACTTACGTGAATTTTATGATAGTTGTGAAAATTCATATAATTCATATAATTTCACACCAAATTCTTATAGATATTTCAACAACAACTATTGTTTAAACGACTCAAATTTTGAAACGCAAAATTTTCAAAATGATGAACAACCCTCAAATTTTGAAAATAGTATGGAAACGATTTCGTCTTTACTTTAGCTCTCTACACAACAAAATCAAATGATAAATGATTTGTGTAATTTTTATTTATGCGATAACTCAAGTTAAAATTTTCAAAATAATCAAAATTCGAAGTTAATTTAAAATTCAAACGACTTCGAGTATAATCCATGCTAATTCAATTTCAAACTTCATAATGAATTTCGAAATCAAAACGAAAATGTGATCCACTTTTCAAATAATTTTAGCAATGGTAAAAAAACTCGACTACGATATGAGCGAAATTTTTTGTTCTCAACAAATCCAAATCGAAAGTTCTCAAATTAATAACAATAAATGGGATTTTTGAACAAATGGACGAAATCTACAATGATCATTTGTTGTTCGAAACATATAGAAAACAATGCGATAAACAAAATCAAATCCCAATGTGTGACGAGTTAAGTGACAATCCACCTTTTACACAAATCGACGATTTTCACGTAACAACTTTTGAAATTAAAAACGAAAATCTTAATGAAGTTGTTGAAAATTTGGTAATTGAGTTCGATTTCAATTCTTTTGAGAGTATGGAACCAAATTTAAAATTCGACCTTCCTTTTCTCAATTTCAAAATTTTAAATACCATAACTTTGGATTTTGAAAATGATATATGGAATGAAGTTGTTGATAAACAATCAAAGGAAGACGAATTCAACGAACACGATTTCTTTGGACTTTTTGAAAACAAGTTATCAAATTCTAATGGGGAAGAGTTACATCACCATTTTGATTTTAAAATCAATAATTTTGAAGAAGTTTTCAATGATAAAATTGAATTTCAATTTGGTGACAATAAACTCGAATTTCACTCAATTATTCTATCAACCTCGAAAATTATCGAAAATAAAACAACTCGAACGACTTTCAATAAAATGACATTCGTTTTTCCAAATCAACATTCAACTTTAAAATCTATGATTGTTTGGTTTCAAGCTTCAGCTGTGCTCATAAACTTGAGAGACAAACGAATCGGTCTTCGGAAGAACATTTCATTTACTTTTTGACGATATACTTTCTGATCTCGTGTAAATACCATTGATTTTCATGTAAATATAAGTCATCTTTTTATTTTTTTTATTTTTCTCCTTTCACTTGGGTTGACTATGGGGACACAGTCAAATCAAGTGTGGGGAGAGACTCATCTTCATTTTCAATGTTTCATGGTTTATTTTTGCATTCTCTTTCCAAAACTGAAGAAAAAACTCAAAAAAAACGAAGAAGAAAAAAAATCCCAATGTTTTTAGGCATTTTGATTTATTTTTTTAAAAACACTATAGGATAAGTATATGGTTTTTGTTTATTAAATTGAAATTTTTGAAAATTTATTTGTTGTAGAAAAAAAATGAAGCTTGATTACAAATAACAATGGTTTAACTAGTATATAGGAATATTCATACGTGTTAATTACGAAATACATTCTAATTGAAAATCTTTGTTTTAAAAAGTGGTTGATTTAAAGAATAGATATAACGTTTTTTTGTCTTTTAAGTTATATGGTGCTAAGATGATAGTGCGAAACTCTCTCTTTTAAAAAAAACAACAAAACAAATTTTTTGTACATAAGTTAATAAACATCTAGAGTCATGTGTTCACACTTGTGTGTTCACTCGCCATACTCTGTACCTTCTCATGTAAGCCCGAAAGGCATTGCACAATCGGTATATCTGGCCTTAGTTTATCCGATTTAGGTGTATATATAAAAGTTCTTTTTGATAACGCCTACAGTCAATAGGTGTTAACACTTGTGTGTTCACTCGTCACGCTTTGTATTCCCCTCACATCAGCCCGCAAGGCAGTGCATCTGGCCTTGGTTTATCTAAGTTAGGCATATGTAAATATTGTAAATATCAACACAATTTTCAAAAAAAAATAGAGAGAGTAAGCAAATGAAATCCAAGCACTATCTTAACTTGTTTGATTTGATTTGTTATTGAAAAGAAATGAAAATACCACTTTGATAAACTTTGATGATCGATTAAGAATCCATTTCATTATTACACTGTGTTATCAACCGAAACAACAAGTTAAACTATAGTGTATATATATGCTTTGATAACTTCATTTTTATTGGAAATTTTAATGAGTAAAAAATCGTAACTTCCTAGATGATAACCAAAATCTATATTTAACTTATTCGTGTGAATTTAAAAATAATTTATTCAATTTTAAATATTTTTAAAAATTCGCATTCATCTCTTTGTAAATAAATCTTGCATTTTGAAAATATTTTCATCCTGCATTTGGATTTTGTGGGCAGTATTCGCTGAAAACCCTCACGAGTCAACACTCGTTCTACTGGGGACACCCAGAGGTTTAATGGCTTGTTGCATCCACTCAATGCAATTGTGTTCCCTACGAAAACAGATTTATCTTAGTTTTTCTTTATTCAATGATGAATAAAAAGATAAGTATGGGAGTATTTGATGTGCACTGTGCATATTTTTACCACCATATTTAAACTATTTAAATTAAATAAATGATCATATTGGGTATTTTAACTTGTTTAAACCAGAATTCAAATACTTTCAAATTGTCATATATTCATCTTCATATAGGGGCAAAATGGTCATTTTTGTACATTTTTTGAATTGTTAAAATTTTCTTGGAATTTTCTATGTTGTTTTGTAGAAATTTTAGCGAATTTTACAAGTGATTCAAGATGATATATGCATGCACAAGAATGAAGAGAACAAATGAAGATGGAAATAAATCAAAGTGATGAACATGGACGACCCCCCCTACCCACTTACCTTGGTTTTCAATTAGGAGCTAATGCACATGCTAAAATAACGAATTAGGGTTTCTAACTTCTATAAATACCGCATATCTTCATGTAACCCTCCTCTTCCTCTTAGTTTAGTTTTAGTTCAGATCAAAGAAAAGAAAGCTCTTTCTCTTTTCCATGGCTACTCAGCCCTTTTTTTATTTTTCATGCAGCTTTCATTTTTTTATGCAATATTAATTAGTGCTTTCTTTCTTTCACATGCTTCTTTTGTTTATTTACTTTCATGTTAGTAGCGTAGATTTATTTTTCATACAAGTAGAATAGTTGTTCTCTTTGCTTTGCTCTATTTTTCCTTTTCTTTTTCTTTCATGCCGCAAGCTATATTGTTGATTTGATAACAAATACGAGAGACTAAACTCCTTCAATTTAGGGGTAATGAAGCTCTCTAATTATATAGCTTCAACATTTTGATAATTATTGCTCTCTTTTGTGCTTAATGAAAGGATGAATGTTGATGTGATTTATTGTTTTATGTTGAATTTGATAGTCTATGTTGTTCATAACAAACAGACTATGCTTAAATAATCACAAACAAAAAATTACCTCTTTATTTATATATGATTATGGTAATGGAGTGATTTTGAAATTAAATTTGATGGTCTATATCTCTAAAAAATATTTATTAGGCCACACTTAAAATAGATTTCATTTTCAACTTGTTATCATTTTTAATTAGAGTAACTAGTGGTTTAAGGGGTGTATTATAGTTTGATGGCTTTTGTTGAGCTAATCAATAGCACAAATGGGTTTATGATAAACACATCATTTAAATTCACTTATGACCAAAAAAGAGAGATCATAATTTCATGTTTTGTTGAACTATATGATCTAGAGAGTGGAATTTTCTCTAAATTGTCATTTAACTCTCATATTTTTTATCAATTTTCTTTTGTTAGTTTTCTACATTTTTAACTAATAAAACTTTCAATTTTGGTTAATTCAATTGAATAGAAATTTAAAATCAAAAATTCCCTACGGATCGACCTGTACTCGCCACATACTACGATAGTACACCGTGCGCGCTTGTGGTATAAATTTTACTGTGAATTTTTCGATGGTTTCCTAAACCGATAGCATTTCCATCATTAAATAATAGGGATCGGTACCGATCCCTCCATTTGTCGAGTTTGAGCTAGCGATCTTTATAGTAGCTCCCTTACGGTCTAGCATGATGATGCTTAAAATATCAAGACGTTCGGACATGTGGAGCTCTAGTTCTTGTAGTACTTTGGTTCAAATCTCAATCTGGTCAGGGAAGTGCCGACCCCTCCTGGATCTCCAACGTATACCAATCCATATTTATAGAGAGGTGTATGCCGATCCATCTCTCATGGGCCTTACTATGCCGATCCATCTCTCACGAGTACATCATGCCGATCCCTCTCTTACGAATACATCACGCCGATCGGTCGCTTACGAATACATCATGCCAATCGGTCTCTTACGAATACATCATGTCAATCCCTCTCTTACGGATACATCATGCTGATCCCTCTCTATTTAACATATCATATCATTTCTTATGCCGATTCCTATACACCCCTTCTAAGCTGACTACCTACTAAATAAACATACCAATCCTTGTGACTTCTTCATGTCACACCAAAACCTACTCCATCTCATTCATATCCATCATCTACTATGCCTATCCCTCTTCTATATATGCTAACTCCTATCTTTTTGATATCCCACGTTGTCCATTTATCAACTCCATCCGATTCAGGCTCTGTATAACTATTTGAACCTTATATCTTGGTATGCAACCGTTGCCTCATGATCATCCTTCTCATCAACAGTCGAGTCTGGCCTGTGTAATTAATCCAATATAGCCGGATAATGGCACCGGATAACAATAATGAAAGCCTGGAAATCATCATCTGGAAAGAATAGAAAACCCGCAACCCGGTTTTTGGCATTGTTGTGTAATCTAGAAATTAATAGTAGAAGATTAGAAACCCAAATTCAAGTATTAGTAATAGAGACCCAGAAGTCATCTTTTAGATATAGTGGAAGACGATAAATTTATAATAGAAGACCTAAAACCCCGATTTAGGTATTAATAAGAAAGTCTAGGAATTATTTTTCGAAAATTAGCCAAAAACCATAAATAATGAAAGTTGTCCAAGAATTATCGTCTAAAAATAATAGAAGGTTAGAAATTTGCAACTGACAATAAGAAGGAAGTTTAGAAAATATTATTTTAATAAAGGATCAAAAATTCTTATCTGAGCCTCTTGTTACACACAACTCTTTAGGGCTTTACTTGTTTGCTTCTTTTGCTTTGTGCCACCTTTCCTATTCCATGTACTTTACTCTTTCGATATGTGCCATCCTTTAGGCTTCGTATATTATTAACGGTTTGTATGCCACTTCTTGGGCTTGGACATCTTAGTCTGTTGTTGTCGGGTCCCAAAGACTTTCCCGACCTCCCTCCAAGAGGCATTCCAGCCAGGCCTTATAGGCGGCACCAAAGGCTTGTTCGATGCCTTGACCGGACCATAGTATGGTAGGAAAGGGCTTACTTCGTCCTTCCTCCAAGAGGTGCTCTAGCCAAGCATCATGGGCAAGACTGATGGCTAGTCGTTGCGTTGAATTGGCTATAGCGTAATGTGTTGAAGGACTTACTCCATTCCTCCTCCAGGAGGCACATTGATCTAGCCATAGCGTGGCACGATCAAGGGCTTGTAGATACTTTAACCTAGCCATAGCATGGCATGTATAAAGGTTTACTCTAACTTCCTCTAGGAGGTGCTTTAACCTGGCCAACATGGCAGGACAAAGGCTTATAACCGTTTAAGGCAGTTTCCAAGTTTAAGGAGAATTTTACTTCCGACCATGTAGATTTTCTTAAAAAGGCGCTTTACTGAATTTCTCTAGGATTGCATTACAAATATGTTGATCTTTTCAAATCTGAAAAAGTTGATGAACATTACTTGAAGGGCTCTGCATTGATTATTTTCATGCCCATTCATCATATGATAGTGACAATAATGTTCTCCTAAATGTCTTTCATATTAGGGTCTTTTCTTTTTGGATGCCCAGTAATTATATTCTTCCCTTGTTAGTATATACATGTTCTCAATAGATGTAGTCAAGTTGCATTCTTTAAGGAGTCTAAATTTAAAGCTTGTCTTTTGAAATTGATTTCTAGATCTTTTGTTGCATGATCCTAGAGCTTCACCTTAAATGACCAATTTCCTTTTTAATACTTTTCGAAGTTCATATATGGGTATTGATCCGCTTGTCGCTTGATGCCATTTTTTAGTAAAGGTGTAATAATCAGTCATCATTTCTTCTTCAAAGATAATGCCTTTAGTATAGAATTGAATAGTCTTCCTCATTGGATCAAACAAGTTATCACCCATATTTTTTGCTCCCCCTAAAGCAAAGATATGTGTAGGGCCGATGTGAAATGGGTTTAAGCTCCAATTAGCTAGATCACAAGATTTAGCCTTCTTTTTTTTCATGATTCTTTAGGCCTTCAATCTTAACATTTGTTCATCATATAGCTTAGAATCTTTAACAGTTTTATGAGAGAATCTAACCATCCTTGCTTGGATTTTTTGATTATGCAAGCATCATGGTGCGTGGTCTACGGATAACTTGGAATGGAATAGGGATTGGGTAAAGTAAGGTTGAGAATTCAACAAAGTCGGAGGTTCGGGCCTCTTTCTAGCGCCCAAAATGTTAACAAGAAATCTTGTCAACACCTCAAAATGAGAATAGAGATGGGTATGACCCCCTCAATACCACCTTTCGAATCAGTTGAAAGTAATCTAAGACCCCTTTAAAACCACTTTTCGAATTGGTTGAAGTAATTTAAAGCTCCTTTGAAACGACCTTTCAAATAGGTTAAGGTAACCTATAGTTATGACCCAATGGGATCTAATGGGTTTTAATTGCGTCGGAAGTATCCTACTACTTCGAAGGGTACTTCTTCAAAATGCATTGATAAATACACTCAATTATCGAAACCATATATAAGTAGTGAATTAGAAACCATGTATTCGAAAGTACCATGCATTTTCTTTGTTGATAATATTCACAAATACAATGGTTTAAGTATTATAAGAAAGTGAAATCCCCAATTACATTTTGTAATTAGGGTTTACAAACTCAAGAAATGATAAGTATAGAATTAATCAGTTTGGATCCCCTTAACAACATCCCTAAGGTCTTATTTATAGGCGCAGCTTGGACCCTTTCACACCAGTCCTTTCAACATGATCAAAAGGACGTCTTGATGACCTTTTGCGGCAATTGATTTTAGGGCACTTCTTTAACACCGCTTTTGAATGGGACTTGTGTGCTTTTGACTTATCGGAAGGTATGGGGACGACCCTCATCTTTTTGTTGATGTGTTAAGTAAGCAGAAAGGATGTTCAAATGTGTTTGAAAAGTACTCATCCAAGGCTTGCGAAAGGTGGTGATGCTTTCTTTGTTCAAGCTTTCGAAACACTTAGATATTCCTTCCATCGTTGGGTGTTGAATCGATCTGCACTCCACTTGTATGCATCTTTGGAAGCTCTCAACACTATCGAAAGGGTATTTACTTAGTTTCGAAAGGTTTGTAGCATGGTAGAAGGCTTCTTGGGCTTCTTCATTATTGTTAAAATTTGGTGTCAACTTGACATATTGCTACTTGAATGAGTGAGGAAGGGCAATTGAATAGTTTTGGAAGGGCTTAATGGTAGGAATGGGTCATTGCGAAAGGTCGATTGTAAAAGAGGAAGCTTCTTGGTGGACAAAAATAATGGCGGAAGGTAGCTTTTGAAAGCAATCCCTCTGAATGATGCAGAACCTTTCTTTTGATGCCTTCAAAGGCATTTTTAACATATGCGAAACCCCGTTATGCATGCAGAACCAACTGTTTCAAAAGGGTCAACTGAAGCGGTATCGTAGCCTTGTCGCCTTTCGACCTCTTTGGAAGCCCTTAGTTCATCTAATATTTGCAGAAGTATCACTTCGACTCTTCTGAAAAGTCTTGCTACTGACATCGTTCTTCAAGAAGCCTTCTTTTGTATTCTTTTAGGCTTCAACATGGTCGAAATAATTTTTGTTGATAACAATCCCATTTTAATTAGTTAAAATATTTTGTAACATATTTTATATACAAATATATGCAAAACACATACATAGTCTATTCGAAATTATCTTATGAAATTGAATGTAAGTTTAATGTGTGTTTGTGTATGTCTATATATATATATATATATATATATATATATATATATATATATATGTTATTTTGAATGTCAAATACATTTGGTTGTCATACACATGTTCATTTATATTATTGTATTCAAAATTTATAAAAGGTCTGTTGTGCAAAATTATAGATCTAATGTTGAATTTCTTCCTAAGTCAATAGTACATTTAAACTGGATAATTTAAATTGTAAAACATGTAAAATTAAGAATTTTACATGCACCCATATTTATATATGTTATTCTAAATTTAAATATAGTTTGTTACTATATATATGTGTCTGTGTTAATTCAATTCTAGATTTATGAAAGGACTGTGTAAAATTACAGATCTAATGATTAACTCCTTCTTAAGTGAAAAGTTGACTTCATACTGTTAATTTTAGATTTCAAAACACATAGAATAGCCAAAATAAATTTTAATATGTGTGTGTATAATTGTTACATTATATATAATTTAAAAAACTATAGACAATAAAGGCATATGTAAAGGAAAAAATGCATCTGTTGTAGTGTAAATCCCAACACATGTAAACGTAAACATTAACCATTTAAATTGTTTAAATGTTGCACTTGCACTATACACATATGAGTGTATTGAATATGCTCATTATAATATATTTAATTCAAATTAAATGAAAATTATTTTAAAAAAATTAAATATAATAAGATTATATTTAAAATAATATTATATTGAATCGAATAAACATTTTAGAGTCCATAGGCCTATTGATCCAAAATAGGTTATTTTTTAAACCTATCTATTTCACCACATTGACCGCTTCCTTCACTGGCATTAAAGCGAGGTTGGCTAAGGCATTCATCAAGTACGTTCGAATCCCAACAACTAGCATAATAAGGGGTTCTCACATTGTATCTTTGATGAAGAATTGCCTTTTATCCCTACATGTCATGTGATGGTTGTACTAGTCGAAGGCTACATGTAAAACTCGCCCATGATGTACCTAGTTGGGCCACCCTCAAAGGGGTTCAGTCGGAGCAACAATGGTATCATAGCCTTAATAATCTATATGGTCTTAATTAGCAATATTAGGGCCAACTTATTAAAGCTTACCTATATAGTAGGGTGTATACGAAGGCAGTGTTTAAGGTTGGGATTGGGAAAATCAAGTACGGCCCTGTCTTTCTACTATCTAGGCCCGAAGGATGATGCAAGCCTATAATTTATCCTATTGTAAGGCTTTAATTGATTTTTGATTTGAGCTAATTTTCAAAATTCAGTTTGAGAATTTAAAATTATATTTTGAATTTAAAAGTTCAATTTAAATATAAGATAAAATTTGATGAAGGTGTAAAATATATTTCAAATTTTTTTGAAAATAAACTAATATTTTTCGAAAATTATTCAATAATTTAATTAATTAAAACAAACAAACACACACACGTATATATTGATGCATATGCATAAATATATTGAAATATTTAAGATATATAGAACTTTAATTTTTGTAATTTATTAATAAATAATGTAACCAATTTTTTTTAATTAACTAAAAATTTCTTTTACAAATATATATTAATTAATAGTTTAATAATAAATCAATATATGTATATAATAATATATGTACATAAAACTACAAATGTTTTTGTTAATATTCATTCAATTTTTTTAAATGAATAAAATAAAGTTTTGAAATTGGATATAATTTAATTAATTTGTTAATTGATATAATAAAATAAGTTAATTAAATAAGATTTAATACACACACACGTACACATAAGAATATTATATAAGCTAATTAAATTATAAACTGTTATATATGAATTAAACTCATCATAATATCAAAATTTGAAACTTTCACTGTTTTTAAATAACATCCTCACTTTTCAAAATATAGTCTTACAAAATATCCCATCTAATTAATGGCAATAAAATATAACATTCTTCATCAAACATTTACTTTGTCTTTGTACGTTTTAATTTCAATACTAATTATTTTCTTTTAACTTCATTAACCTAGTATTAACAAATTAAAATACATTTGAATTCTAAATAAATTGTGGGTATTTTAAAAATATTCTTACTTTATTTCAAAATATCATTATCTATAACTTATATGCATTTTATCATATATATAAACATATTTGTGATTTTATTTTGTAAATAGAAAATTTCCAACACTTTTAAATAATACATCACACACCCAAATATTGTATGTATGTTTGTTTGTATGTTTGTATGTATATGAAAATACTATTTTTTAATTCACTTTGTTATTTTCCATATTCATTTCAATTTAGAAAACGAGTTTCTGCAATCATAAATCATATATTAATACATTCAAAATTTTATAAAATAATTCTTTAAATTCCATCCAAAAATATATGTGTTAAATGGACAGAACCTACCTTACTTTGAAATGAAACTTTAAATTTCTTTTTCAAAAAATCCTTTAAGCACTTATAATCTTATATAAAAATAATATAAGTTAATAAATTCTCTTGTGAAAAACATTTATAATTACAACTTTTAAAACTAATTCTCATTTCAATAATTTCTTGAAATTTTCACTCTTAAAAAATATCTTGATTGCCAAAACTCAATCATCCTACTATCTCCATTGACTCCCTATTTTGTGCATTGATCAATACGAATCCAAATATTTGCATATATTCTCATGCGTGCTTAATTGTGTCCCCATTACAAATTTAGGTTCAGTTCCGACATAATGCTAAGAAAGACTCCTCATACACCAAATGTAGTTACTATGGCATTTGCAGGTTTAGCTCATCGCTTACACATATAAAAGAAACCGAACGTGGATGTTCGAATCGCAATATACCTAGTGTCTATTCTATTACCATTTCTAGTATTGGTTTTACCCTTCTAAACTCTATCTTAGTTCTAGCCAGTTGGAAACCTCACTAACTTAATCATCCTATGCTATCCATAATTGTGATTCATTAACACCTCCCTAATAGATAGGTAGCTCAACTTGAATAGTTACATACATATTGGATTCACATAATATATATGTGTGTGTGTGTGTGTGTGTGTGTGTGTGTGTGTGTGTGTGTGTGTTTGTGTATGTAAACATTTAGAAAAATACAAATATGCTCTCTCAATACCTCCTAGTCCTTCGGTTAAGGAATATTATCCTCTGATGCCAAATGCAACAATCCACCTTTTTGACCCTCGGGTTCAACGTCCAAACTGACAGTAACACCTCGGGAACCGAGGAGGACAGATTGTTATAATATGATAACAAGCAAAAAATAAAATTATAGCCAATAGATTTCAAAGTCTCACAACGAAAGGAATTTTTTTAATATCAATAACCATAATCAATTTGATGTCATCATAATAAAATTACATTGTCAAATACATATGTTTGTACAATACAAAGTAATCCATATCCATAGACAAACAAATCCAAGTCATAGTACTTATTTACATTATTTATAATAGGCAAATCATGATCCTTGTCCTCCAAACCATATCAACTCCAAGCTTAATTAACCTAGAGATATGAAAAAAGGGAGAAATAGGAGTGTGTTAGACATAAGTCTGGTGAGTGAGCCATAATTACTACACTTATAAAACAAAGATAATACCATAAATATGAATCTAACATCTTGATCACCTTATGCTCAGTAGGTTATGCTATACTTAACCAATTGCATGCATTCGGTCGTATCACATCTATGTGGACTCACTTCCCCGTACTCGCATTATGTGCTACAAGGTCACTTGTTGTCCACCATCATGTCAGTCGCATGTAGGACTCATTTCCCTGGGCTCACCTCTTGCACTACATTGTCGCTTATTTTCCTTATATACAATCTAACTCATATCATGGTCATGCCTCTTGCACTATAGGATCGCTTATCATCCATCCTCCACAATGGTCCTCCAAATCACTACAGAGGAGCGATGCAATATTCGAATCACCTCCTTATATCATGGCTCATATTTGGGTCGACTACTTGCACTATAGTCTCGCACACATTCACAATGTTGTCAAACAATATCTATGCAACTAGTAGCATTCATAGACATCTTAAAAATAAATCAACATTACATCGTTTGCATTGAATTCAAAGCATCAACAGCCGCCTCATCAATAGCCTCCAAACAGCTTTAGAGAACAAAAGAATTAAGATATAAATTGATAAGGGTTAATATATTGGCATATTTGGGTCAAAGTTCAACTTGTACCCAAATTTGGCCACCAGTAGGCTAGTTACAAAAACCGGTGGATCAATCAAAACAAAAACTGAAAAATCTTATAGCGATTTCCAACGTTTCTCCACTTCATTTCGCCTTTAGTTGCCCCTATTCCATCTCTAATCACTTGAGAACATCCCTAGCCTCTTACTATACATTTCAATGGCAAGTTTTCTTGAGATACATCAATGTTCGTCAAATATTCATTAAATACAAGGGAAAAAAATGAAAATCAGGTTTATAGTTTATTGCTTTTGTCTAATCCTCCCAAAATCCATGTTTAATTCTGAAAGTAAATGATTTTAAAGTTTATTTACTCCATTCTAGACCAAAAATCAAGTTTTAGGATTATAATCGCATAATATAAAGAGGAAAGCATGAATCACTCCCCAAATCGCTTCCATTACCTATGTCTTCGTTCTCTAGACTGCAGCACCTCGAAGCTTTTGAAATTCATCATCAAATTGATATATTTGCATAGTCCTCTCCATTAGCTTCATGATATTGTTGGTTTAGAACGAATCCATCGAGTTTCAAATGAGATATACTAATTCATATTTTAGTATGAAAGAGAGAGAAAGGAAGAAAGAGTAAGGAATGAGCAATCGATTTTTTAAATGAAGAAATAGTCATGCACGTTGTTCTATATAGAAGGAGGAAAAGCAATGATCAACTAAATTCAAATTTAAATTTGGAATTCGTTTATTGCAACACAAATTTGGCCTTAACATCTTCATATATACTCTAAATAAGGCAAAAAAACATATTGTGTGAACCAAAATAATGAAACCGTGGTAATGGTGTTTGTTTTATCATCAAATTCCAAAGTTGGAAAATAGCCATTTTACCCCTTCTTATTTATAACTTATTTTATTTTCAAATTAAATTCAATTATTTCAATGCTATTATATTGTTAATATTTAATTATAATACATTTGAAGTTTTCAAGGTATTACACAGCCATTTCACCTACTTCTTAATTGCTTTATTCCTTCAATTCTTTTACCTATGGTTGACCACCCCTCCTCTACCTCTCTTAATTGTATACTCATGCCAAATACTTTAATTAACCGGATTAATTAAGTAAAGTGGGATTATCTAAATAAAGTAATTAAAATAACTAGATTGGATCTAATGTTAGACATGACTTCATAGGCCCACCAGGATCCAACTAGAGATATTTTTTAGTTTTACCTATTTGCCTATTCCAAAACGGATTGGGTTGTGATATAGTATAAGAGCCCAAAATGTGTATGCAGTCTAATCAGTTAATATTAATGGCAAGGTAATTAAAATTATCTCTAAAAAAGTAATGTCTTGCCTTAGGGCTAAATAATCAGGTATTCTTTCGTCTTTGGCTATCAATCTAGCCCCATGGGTGGAGTTAGTTCGAAAAATTGTCCTATATATAAGGCCCAAATTGATTTTGGGCCTTGGCTAATTTTTGTATTCAGATTCAAAATTTTAAATATAAAAGAAAATTTTATGATACAAATTAAAAAAAATTCTAAATTATTATGAGAAATTGAATAATTAATTTTGAATACATTAATACACATTTAATTAATATGACTAATGATAATAAATAAAATAATTAACTATAAGCTATTGATTAAAAACATGCATATATTTATATATTGATATATGCATATAACTATAATTGTTACAGTTGTAAATTTATCTTAAAACTGTTGAGATAAAATTAGACTAAAATTCAGAATTTAGTTGAATATTTAAATAAATTGTTTTACTAAATAAAAGGGCTTATTAAATT
Organism: Allium cepa; assembly: GCA_030765085.1. Classification (NCBI taxonomy): domain Eukaryota; kingdom Viridiplantae; phylum Streptophyta; class Magnoliopsida; order Asparagales; family Amaryllidaceae; genus Allium; species Allium cepa. The sequence goes on from CM060940.1 coordinate 20,426,099, forward strand.
AATATTTAATTTTTTTCATATCTAAATAATTAAATTTTTATTAGTTAATATATATATATATATATTAATATGTATATATAAAATGAAATATAAATGCTACGATTAGTTGTTTATCTTAAATGATTTAAAGTAAATATTGTATGATTTTCTATAATGAAATAGAATTTTATTAAACTGTTAACTCAATGAAGTATTAATATAAATTTGATTTAATAAATAAGAGTTAAAATTTAATCAAAAATTGTTTATTTAGTAAGATTAGAATTAATTATAAGTTGAATTGAAATAAAATTAAATAGATTTTTGGAATAAATACATACGTATGGTACATATTTGGTAATTTCATGTGTAAAACTCATGAATCACAAAGATATTTCATAAGAAAAAAATTATTCCTTAAATTAATGTCACTAAAACTATTTTAAAGGTCATGAATGTTTAATATTAATTCCCCCCTATCATTTATATTTTAATAGATTACTTACATATGCACTAATTGTTGAGCAAACTCAAGTTAGAGTTGTTGTCAGGTCCCAAGGACTTCCTGACCTCCCTCTAGGAGGCACTCTAGCCAAGCCTTATAGGCGGCACTAAAGGCTTGTTCAAAGCCTTGAACGGCCATAGTACGACAGGATCAAGGACTTACTTCATCCTCCCTCTAGGAGGTGCTCTAGCTAAGCATTATAGGCGGGACTAAAGGTTGGTCAGAGCCTTGAATTGGCCATAGCATGGCGCGTTCAAGGACTTACTCCATTCTTACTCCAAGAGACACCTTGATCTTGCCATAGCGTGGCATGATCGAGGGCTTGTAGATACTTTAACTTGGCCATAGCGTGGCACGGATAAAGGTTTACTCTAACCTTCCTCCAGGAGGCGCTTTAACTTAGCCAACTTTGCGTGGACAATGGCTTATAACCGTTTGAGGCAGTTTCCATGTTTAAGGATAACTTCACTCCCGACCATGTAGATTTTCTTAAAAAGGCGCTTTATTGAATTTCCCTAAGATTGTATTAAAAATCCATTGATCTTTTCTAATTTGAAAATTTTTATGACCATTCCTTGAAGGGCTCTAGATTAATTTGTTTCATGCCCATTCATCATATGATAGTGACAGTAAAGTCCTCCTAAATTTCTTTCGTATTTGGGGTTTTTCTTTTTGGATGCCCAGTAATTATGTTCTTCCCTTGTTATAATATACATGTTCTCAATAGACGTATTCAAGTTGCATTCTTTAGGGAGTCTAAATTTGAAGCTTGTCTTTTGAAATTGATTTCTTGATATTTTGTTGCTTGATCCTGAAGCTTCACCATCAATGACCAATTTGCTTTTTAATACTTTTCGAAGTTCATATATAGGTACTGATCGACTTATTGCTTGATGCCATTTTTTAGCATAGGTGTAATAATCGGTCATCATTTCTTCTTCAAAGATAGTGCCTTTTGTATAAAATTGAATAGTCTTCCCATTTAATCAAACAAGTTATCACCCCTACTTTTTACTCCCTCTAAAACAAAGATAGGTATAGGGATAATGTGAAATGGATTTAAGCTCCAATTGTCTAGATCATAAGATTTAGCCTTCTTCTTTTTCATGATTCTAGAGGCCATCAATCTTAACATTTGTTCTTTATATAGCTTAGAATTTTTAATAGTTTTATGAGAGAATCTAACCAAGTGTGGTTCTGAAGATCCTTGCTTAGACTTTTCGATTTTGCTAGCCTCATGGTGTAGGGTCTAAGATTAACTTGGAATGGAATAGGATTGAGGAATGTAAGGTTGAGAATTCAATAAAGTCAAAGGTTTGGGCTTCCTTCTAGCGCCAAAAATGTTAACAAGAAATCTTTTCAACACCTCAAAGTGAGATTAGAGATGAGAATGACCCCTTCGATACCACCTTTCAAATCAGTTGAAAGTAATCTAAGACCCTTTTGAAACCACTTTTTGAATTGGTTGAAGTAATTTAAGGCTCCTCCGAAACCACCTTTCAAATAGGTTTAGGTAACCTATAGTTATGACCCAGTGAGATCCAATGAGTTTTAATTGCGTCAGAAGGATCCTATTACTTCTAAGGGTAAAAGGGTACTTCTTCGAAATGCATTGATTCATACACTCCATTATATAAACCATATATAAGTAGTGAATTAGAAACTATGTATTCGAAAGTACCATGCATTTTCTTTATTGATAATTTTCACGAATACAATGGTTGAAGTATTACAAGAAAGCGAAATCCCAAAGATTTTGTAATCAGGTTTTATAAACTCAAGAAATGATAAGTATAGAATTTATCAGTTTGGATCCTCTCAATAACACCCCTAAGGTCTTATTTTTTGGTGCAGGTTGGACCCTTTCGCACCAGTCCTTTCAACATGATCAAAAGGATGTCTTGATGACCTTCTTCCACAATTGAATTTAGGGCGCTTCTTCAACACTGCTTTTAATGGGACTTGGGTGCTTTTGACTTCATTGGAAGGTATGGGAACGACCCTCGTCTTGTTGTTAATGTGTTGAGTAAGCAGAAAGGATGTTCAAATGTGTTTGAGAAGTACTCATCCAAGGCTTGTGAAAGGTGACGATGATTTCTTTGTTCAACTTTTTGAAACATTTAGATCTTCCTTCCATCGTTGGGTGTTGAATCTGTCTGCACTCCACTTGTATGCATCTTTGGAAGCTTTTGACACTGTCGAAAGGGTATTTACTTGGTTTCGAAAGGTTTGTAGCATATTAGAAGGCTTATTAAGCTTCTTCATTATTGTTAAGATTTGGTGTCAACTTGACATATTGCTACTTGAATAAGTGAGAAGGGAGTTGGAACAGTTTTGAAAGGGCGATGGTTCATTGCGAAAGGTCAATTGTAAAAGAAGAAGCTTCTTGGTGCACAAAAGATGATCACGGAAGGTAGCTTCTGAAAGGCAATCCCTCTGATTGATGCGAAACCTTTCTTTTGATGCCTTCAAAGACATTTTTAACATATGCAAAACCCCATTATGCATGCCGAACTGACTGTTTCAAAGGGATCAACTAAAGCGGAAGCATATCCTTGTCCCATTTTGACCTCTTCGAAAGCCCTTAGTTCATCTAATATTTGCAAAATCATCAATTCGACTCTTCCGAAAGGTTTTGCTATTGACATCATTCTTCAAGAAGCCTTCTTTTGTATTCTTTTAGGTTTCGACAAGGTCGAAGTGATTTTTGATGATAACAATCCAATTTTAATTAGTCGAAATATTTTGTAACATACTTTATATACAAATATATTTAAAACACATATATAGTCTATTCGAAATTATCTATGAAATTGAATGTAAGTTTCATGAGTGTTTGTGTGTGTTGATATATGTGTGTGTGTGTGTGTGTGTGTTATTTTGAGTGTCAAATACATCTGGTTGTCATACACATGTTCATTTTTATTATTGTATTCAAAATTTATAAAAGGACTTTTGTGCAAAATTACAGGTCTAATGTTGAATTTCTTCCTAAGTCAATATTAAATTTAAACTTGATAATTTAAATTTTAAAACATATAAAATTATGAATTTAACATATGTGCATATTTATATGTGTTATTTTAAATTTAAATATATTTTGTTACTATATATATATATACGTGTCTATTTTAATTCAGTTCCAGATTTATGGAAGGACTTTGTGTAAAATTACAGATATAAGGTTAACTCCTTCTTAATTGAAAAGAGGATTTCATATTGTTAACTTTAGATTTCAAAACACGTAAAATAGCCAAAATAAATTTTAATATGTGTGTATCTGTGTAATCGTTATTTTATATATAGCTTGAAAAATTATGGACAACAAAGCATACGCAAAGGGAAAAAATGCACCCGTTTTAGTGTAAATCCTAACACCTATAAACGTACACAGTAAACATTTAAATTGTTTAAAAGTTGCACTTGCACTATACATATATGGGTGTATTTGTTATGCTCATTATAATATATTTAATTCACATTAAATGAAACTCCTTTTGAGAAAATTAAATATAATAAGATTATATTTAAAACAATATTAGACTGAATCAAATAAACATTTTAGAGTCTATAGGCCTATAGATCCAAAATAGGTTTTTTTTAAATCTACCTATTAACCTATTTCATCCTCTTTTAATTGATTGTTTCCTTCGATGGCATTAGAGTAAGGTTGGTTAAGGCATTCATTAAGACGTTCGATGCCCTAGGTTCAATTCCAACAATTAGCATAATAAGGGGTTCTCACATTGTATCCGTTGAATAAGCGAGAGTATATGACTTAGGTTTGATGACAATAAACATATATAAGTTCATTTAAATGTATTTGTTAATGTACTATTTTTATTTTCATAGAGTAAAATAAATATTTGCTAAATAAAATAAATAACACAGGGTTTAAATTCAAATAGATATTTTATTCAAACAAATATTTATTACCTGTTTCACCTATTCCAAAACAGATTGGGTTGTGACATAGTATAAGAGCCCAAATTTTCTATGCAGTCTAATTAGTTAATATTAATGTCTAGGCAATTAAACTTATCAATTAGTGGTTGTTTAGAAAAATAATGTCTTGCCTTGGGGCTAAATAATCAGGCATTCTTCCCTCTTTGGCTATTAGTCTAGCCAAATGAGTGGAGTAAATTCGAAAGGTTGGCCTAGATGTAAGGCCCAAATTCGATCTTGGCTGATGTTGTATTCAGATTCAAAATTTTAAAATATATTTTAAATATATATGTCAAGTTTAAAATATAAAAGAAAATTTTATAAACCAAAATTAAAAAATTTCTAAATTATTATGAGATATTGAATAATTAAATTTGAATATATTAATTCATATTTAATTAATATGATTAATAATATTAAATAAAAAAATTAACTGTAAGCTAATTGATTGAAAACATGCATATATTTATATATTGATATATGTATGTAACTATAATTGTTATAATTGTAAATTTATCTTAAAAATTTCAAGATAAAATTAGATTAAAATTCTCAATTTAGTTGATTATTTAAATAAATTGTTTTATTAAATAAATGGGCTTATTAAATAAATAAATAATTTTTTCATATCTAAATAATTAAATTTTTATTAGTTAATGCATACATACATATATATATATATATATTAATATGTGTATATAAAATGAACTATAAATGTTATGATTAGTTGTTTATCTTAAATAGTTTAAAGTGAATAATATACAATTTTCTAAAATGAAATAGAATTTTATTAAACTGGTTAACTCAATGATGTATTAATATAAATATGATTTAATTAATAAGAATTAAAATTTAATAATTTTTTTTTATTTAATAAGATTAAAATTAATTATAAGTCGACCTGAAATAAAACTAAATAGGTTTTTGGAATAAAAACATATGTATGGTACATATTTGGTGATTTCATATGTGTAAAACTCATGAATCATGAAGGTATTTCACAAGAAAAAAATTATTCCTTAAATTAATGTCACTCAAAGTATGTTAAAGGTTATGGATGTTTAATATAAGTTTTCCTCTATCATTTATATTTTAACAAATTACTTACATATGCATTAATTGTTGAGTAAACTCAAGCTGGAGTTGTTATGTGTAGTACTATTAATTTATTTCCTAGATGAGGTAAGATACATACATGTATTTGTTAAGCAAGATCAAGATATATTCATTACACTTAGGCCGTCGAGAAAAATGATAGGTAAGAGTGAAAAATATATCTCTTCATTTGTTCAGCAAAGTCAAGGTCAAGGTTGAAATTAGGGCAAAAGTGCATGGTTAGGACTTTTATATAATACAACCGATAAAGATTTATCCATTGCTTGGAAGCCTATGATTAGTTAAGAAAACCCAAGTTTAGAATCTAACTTATGTGAGTCCTAACACTCAGAACATGAATCTAAAAATTTCAATATTTTTCTTAGGGTTTTTACAAATATAAAAATCTAGAGGGAGCCTTATTAGAAAAATGAAGTGAGTACATTTAGACTTTCTAATATAGAACATATGTTATCTCTACTACTAATAAAGAAAATTCATTGAATTAATTTACTCGGTGTCTTTATAAAATTCCAAAAACGCCTTTACTTTCCGTTTACATATTTACGCTCAAACAAATTATCAACGTATACAATAACACAACAGCCCGTGTGCGAAACACAGGCTCATACTAGCACAAAATAAAATTATCTATTTCAATAAATTTAAGCAATTGGTTTAATTGACAAAATTGTGTATCAATTGATATATATATAATGAACTGAATTAAGATTAACAAAAGATATAAGATATATTTACCAATAAATTATTCGACATGTTGTCACTTCAAGACCATGCAAGACTTATACGATATGACTACTAAATACATTCTATGAATTTTGAACTCTAAAGCAACAAAGTGTTATAGAGTCTTGATCCATATTAGAAATGTAATGACTCGCAAATTTGACACTAATGAAATTGAATTAATTAAAAAGGATTTTTAATTAAAGGGAGAATTAGATATTGTATTTATAATTATTGCATAGATCTTTTTGAGATGATATGTCCGGTATATTATTTTGATGGATTTGGTGTTATGGTTTGTGAAATAGAGGTATTAAAGTGTTAAAATAGTACGTAGCCACTTTGGGGCTAAACGTTTACATATCTCTAAACCCGCCTCATTGCATATATAACCGACGTTAAGAAACCTTAGAGAGCAGCCAATACATCATCATCTCTTCTTATCCTGAAATTTCTCTTAATCTCATTTTAATGCAGATGATTTTCACTAATTACAAATTGTTTCAAAATTCACAGTATCTGATATCGTTAAATTATATAACATTTCGAAGCCTTTGATGAGGTGAATCAACAACAAGTGATTATTTATCATCAAATAGTCAGTCAACCAAAAATCAAAGCCAAAGTTATTAGCGGCCCTAGGGCTACAATTTGGGTTTTTGATTCGCTATGGATTGATGAAATTGAAGGTGCAAAGTTGTGGAGCTCGATGATGCAAATTCAATGGCAGCCTCATCTTGACAAAAAATTATCCCATGGCCGTCGAATTTGGCAATGGAAGATGGCTAACGGTAGTTTTGGGGTGCCATGAAGTCATGCCGCAGACGGTAGTGTTGGCATAAGTAGATGGCACAATGAGGCTGATGGAGGTGATGTAGCATCAAATGATGGTCAGAAGTGATAAAGTTAGAGGTATGCCCTAGGGGCAATTATGTAATTTGTTACATATAACCAACTCGCTGACTAATCTTGTTCGAAATAAAAGGTGTTTTCTTTCTATTACATACTTGATATAATGTGTTATTTTAATAGTGTATTTAATAAAAAATCCTTAAATGGTAGATTTTATGATAGTAGTTAAAAAGTGTTGTAACCATGAGTAATTTATCACAACAAAAATAAATATACCATTTTAAATATTCCTAGTCAAGATTTATCGAGACTGGATATCCATACATCTATTGAGACTAGAGTACGTAACGCTCTACAAATATCGTGCAATATATTACTCATGGTTGCTGGGACACAAGGGGGTTACGTGTTGATAATTATTAGATAACTATGAAATAATTCACCTGATAGTTTCCTGTTGGTTAATTTAACTAAATTCAAGTAGAAAATATCAATGTGACTAATTTACACAATTCTCTCGACTTGAGAATAATGCTGATCTTCAATGTGGAAGCCCCACTTTGTTTATAGTTAAATCGTGACACGACGTCCATCGAATGACTATAGTTGGGTCGAGTGAATGTATTGAAGGTGAAATACTATTCAAGAGAGTATTCGCCTCCTCAATTATACGAGGTTAGTATCTAGGCCAACTGAAGTTAACTTAAAATGAAAGTCTCAGGCTAGAGTATTCTGGTTAATAGTCATAATTACTATCAATTTAAGAACTTTGTGTTTTGACTATAAAGTTGAATCTGGATGGTATTGGAATTTTGACCACTACTAAATTCCATAATCCTAATGTGATATAGTTTTGATGATAGAATTGATATAAATAATTGTCACTATCAGGTACCGCTTATAATAAGTAAAATTGGATTTTACTCAAATATGTTTAAGCGAAGAATTTAGCTGAAATATCACTGTAACAGCCAGGATTTTCAACCCTCGAAAATCGACACTAATTTTTCCACCATATTATGTATCGAATAATTGAATGCCGAAAAACCAGATGTTAAGGGAAAAGAAGAAGGAAGGAAGAAAGAAAAACAAACAACACAGAATCTCAAAATCGTAGTGGAAAAAATATAATGTAATATCAATGATCTTTACAAAAGAGAAACTTTTATATACATACATCGATCAGAGTACAACGGCAAACCAAAATTATCAGCCCGAATAGTTTTAATAAACTATCCTCACAAATGTTGATGATTTCACAACAAAGCAGCGGAAAATAAACTTGTATATGAATACGACTTGAAGATCTCCAACTCATCTCCAGAGCTCCAATGCCTCCAAAGAAATCGGTAAATATGCTCGGTCTAACCCGGGCATTATAGTAAAATAACATCTAAGTCAGTTTGGAAAACTAGCCTGAGAAAACATACCCAATTGGATTTTTAAAGTTATAGAAAACCTTTCGAAAATCAAAAGTATCTTGTATGACCAGACAATGACTGGGCTGGTGGGGCACCGCCCGTCATGGTGCATCTATAGATAAAATAATACCGAGGACCTCGCCCGGATCCCTTGCCAACACAGAACCCCCTACTCTTTACTGGATAGTACCTAATATGATCACCCCTCCTTTAATGGGCCTTGAAGTGTATAAATGAGAGACAGTTTCAACTCTAGATAGGGATGATCATACCCTACTTAGCAGTGACCTACTTAGCCCTGTTGCATCTCCCTTATTTTAGTTGTTCTCGGTTGATGAGGCTTAAGGCTACGTTTTACTTTTTATATAGCATTTTCAACTTGAAATGCTAACACTTCCCTCTAGGCTACAATGCAATGCCAGCATTCATCCATACAAGCTCGTTTTGGAATTGAAGGAAACGCCAAGGAGCTCCGACGTTCCTTTCTTATCGCACTTGTAGCAGACCACCGCACACTTTCCTTTCTTCACTACTCCTTCTTTCTCAGCATTCTTCTTATGGAAAAACTTACTCTTTTGGCCTTGTCCAACCTAGACCTCCTTTTCCTTCTTCTTCTCCAAACAAGCTAGCATCTTTTCATGTCTCAATGCCATCTCCACAACTACATCACATGGATCTCTAATGTGCGGTAAAGTAGCCCCATCCATTCTTGCTTCAAACCTTTAATGAACTTCTCATTCCTTTTCATCACTATATCAACAGTGACATACCCATATCTAGCAAATTCTTCAAACTTGCTGGCATACTCCTGAACTAACAGTTCTCCTTGTTCCAACTTAGTGAAATTCCTAACCAAGAGAGACTGCACCATTACAGATATGAACCTTTCCTGGAACCTTCTCCTAAACTCTTCCCATGTCATCTCCTCTTCATTTACTCCAGCTGTCACACTGTTCCACCAAAACAAAGCCGCCCCTTGAAGCTGTCTTGAGGCAAGTCTCCTCTTCTGCTCATAATTGAGACCTAAATCAACGAATATCCTTTCATAGTTCAACAACCAGTTTTCTTCTTCTATAGCATCTTTAGTTCCGATAAATAGCTTCCTTCAAAGCCTAGCGTAGTCTCTACTCAAGTTAGCATAATGATTGACTACTAGAGCTTCTTGAACTTCTCTCGCAGCTTTTCCTTCGACAACTCCAACTACGATTCCATCTTGCATTATGTTTATGAAAACTGATACATAGCCCCCATACCAACTTGTGGGACTCCAGCACCAATGTTTTCAGCTTGAGCCTGACCATGAGTCCTTCTTGTGTTTGGTCGGGCATTTCCATTTGTGGTGGTGTTGTCTCCTCCTAGATTAACTCTGTCTTTTCTTCTTTCTGTATCTGTATTCAAGCCTACTGAAATACAGAAGAATAGCCTAATAAAGATAGTAGTCTAGAGATAAAGCGTATACTTATGTATAGCAAATACAAGTATGTCACTATAGTGTTATCCCATACCCCAATCTTAACTCTAATTCCTAAGGATTAATTTTTCAAAAATCATTTTCCGTTAAGTATTTCATAAACCTATGCTATGATACCAAGTTGTAACATCACATATCTAGAGGCCCAAAGCTAAGCGCTACAGATGTCGCAGTCATCTATAGTATTAGCTTCTGACGACTAAATATAGCTATGTTAATGTTATCTATAATATCATAAGCACTTGAATATGAATCATATCATAGATTTCAAGGTAAATTTATTCCACTACATTTCAAAACACATGTTCCATATTCACATTACATAATCCGAAAAACGTTTCACAGGCAATGATAAAATATACTTATTACAAAATACGCCAAAAGCGACATATGAAGATGCCCCCTTGGATTATCAGAGTCATATAGTCATAATTGACTTAATGCATACACAATAGATATAAGTAAAAAAACAAAGAACTGCAACTCCTATCCGTTTGCCTATTGCTTGCCTCCAGTAGCTTTATTTGTCGTCCTACTGAAAACCTTAAAAACCTCAATCCTCGGCCTATTCAAGTCAATTTTGAGCACATGAGAGTTTAAAGGGAAAACATAAACTTCAAGTCAGATGTAAAGTCTGGAGTGAATAATAATATACATCCCAGTTATTATTGTTAAGTGAGACCATGCCGCTTAGCGGAATGGGTTTCCCCTCACTAACATTCTTTTAAAATATATCTTTTTACAGATCTTTTTCCTACAATCAAAACTGGTTAAATACTATAAAGCACCATTATGTAAACATACATATCATGTAATAAAAGAACTATATGTTAGACACACCTCTTCTAGACGGTCTATCCTTAACTATATGTTAAATACTTATCATCTAGATGATTTGTCCCTAGCTTAAAATCTCTCAGTGACCTGATCCTAATTGCTTTGCAGGCTCACCAATAACCTATCTGTATACAAATATGTATTCCCTTCTGTGCGCAATCATAATTTTAGTCTTGTCTTTAAACAAATCCCTACACATTGGAATTTTATACTAAATTAGCTGGGGCCAATAGCTAATGTATAGGGCACGACCCTGCACCAGTCCCATTTGATATTATAATATCCGAGTCATTTTACTTAGAGATACCTTCCCATAATATTCCTTGAAAACCTTTTCATTTGAAATTGATTCAAAACTTTTAAACCAAACTTATACAAGGAAACTATTTATACTCTATACCTTACTCAAAATCATATTGTCGTGCCATATATTTATATATTTTACTCAAGTCTTTATTAATGAAAACATTTAAACATTTGGAAGTAACCCTTCTGATCCTATTGAATGTACCCATTTCGACCATGTAAAGCCCTTTCCTTTATCTTGGTCGAAAGGCCAAAATCTTCCTTTTGAAACCATTCATATAAATCCTTCTAAACTGAGTTCCTTCTTCATCGAAACTGAAAACCTTAATCGTCCCTCTTGAAAACCAATAAACATTGCCTTTCGAAACCAAAGGAAAAACCTTTCCTTTAAACTTATCCAAAACCATTAGGAAAACCTTTCCTTTAAACCTTTTGAAAATGTAGGGAAACCACCCCTTCGAAACTTTATTTAAAATATTTCGAAGGTATTAAAACCTCAAACCCTTCGATAGCATTTGGGTTCAATTTAAAATAGGTGGAAAAAAAAACAACTTTTGAAATCATTCAACACTAACTAGGCGAAACCTTTGGGTTATTCTTTAAGAATCACTAAGGTTCACAAGCAATAGGGTTGAAAGCTTACTCTTTCAAAAGCTATAACTAAGTAGAGAAGTGATGGTGTCGAAACCACCCCCTCCTAGAGCATAAGGGAAGCAGTAGTTTTTTTTATAATACAAGACAATCCCTTCGAAAGCTCTATTTTGAAAGGTGGATGGTGGCAGTAAAAGCTTCGAAGTTATTATTTAAAACAAAAATGCGACCTTAAAACCTTTCTTTAAATCCACTGACTCGGTGAAAGCTACATATGTGAAAGCTTCATAAGCGAAAGCAAGCAGGCGCTCTTTTCTTTCTAAACAAAAAAGGTGCTTCTACACTTTCAAAACCTCTTGGTTTCGACTCTTACCTTCCACCTTTGTCCAATCTACTATGTACCAAGGTGTTGATACTACATGCATTAGTAGTGGAAGGAGATGGAGGGTCTTAGTGGAAAGCTACTGGACGAAACTAAAATAGGTGAAACATGCTTTTGGCACGAATTTCTAATTTTAAAGCTTTTTTTAAGTAAACTTTTTAACTAACCTATCTTTTTTGTCAAACTCTTATTGGTTGCTAGTTTTTCTTTTCTAAACATACTGCTAGTTTCAGAATTAATTAATTTAAATCATTCGCAAAACACCCCTGCTCCTTAATTAAATATGCAAAACATTTAAATCTCATACCTTAAATAATTTTATATATTCATCAAAAATCTTTAGAAATTCTACAAAAATTCCATAAAATCCTATTTAATACGGTTTCAACATATAAAAATTTCAAACCCAAATTAATTATAATTCAACCATAAATTTTTATAACCCAATAAATATATTTTTTACTAGAAAATTAATACAAAATCCACATTAATTCAAAAAGTTATGAAAATTGAAACCCATCTCTAAAATAACATTTCTAATTTATATCTAAAATATCATGGCATTTGAATGTCGTTAAATAGGGTTTTGACATCAAAACATATCATAAAATTTATATGAATAGCATAAGTTATCAACATGTATATATAAATATTTTGCTCTTCAAAATCATGGCTAAATATGAAAGATAAAATTTGATTTTCATCTTAAAAAAACATTCATAAAACGTGAGATGTAGAAATTATTCACCTTAACTTTATGATTAAAGATATAAGATTTGAATTAAACTTGATGTTGATTAAGCTTCTCCTTTTATTTCTTCTTCTTACTCCTAAAAATGGTGGCCGACCACTCTTTGTTTTTAATTTTTGTAAATAATGCAAATGACAACTCAGGGCTAAGGGCTTAGGGTATTAAAGAGCCCTTCTTCCTTTTTTACCCCTTACTTATATCCTAACATGTCTTATTCATGCTATCTCATTTTAAATTACATATTAGCAAGGCATGGCTACTCTTGAATATATTCAAATCTCAATCCATTAATCATCATATGTTATTTTATTTTATTTACTAATTAAATATCCTAAATAATATTACTAAAAATATGGGGTGTTACACTGGGATGAGATATGTTATTCATAAAACCATTTCAATCCAACTCAAGCATTTCAAAGTGAAGACACCTTGAAGATGATGGAATTCAAGATATAGCTCTTAAGCATTTCGTTCAGTCCTAGAACGAACATGTATGGATGAATGCTAGCGTTGTATTGTTGCTTAGAGAGCAACGTTAGCATTCCATGTGGGAAGTGCTATATAAAAGGTAAAATGTAACCTCAATCCTCATCAACCAGGAATGACTAAAACAAGGAAGATGAAGCAAGGCTAATTGGGTTGCTCCCAAGCAGTGTATGATCATTCCTATCTAGAGTTGATATTACCTCTCATTTGTATGCTTCGAGGCCAATTAATGAAGGGATGATCATATCCGGTACTACTAGTCAAGTGTTAGCCTAGTCCTGTGCTGGAAGGGGATCCTGGTGACATACTTGTTGTTATTTTATCTAGAGATGCACCGTGATGGACGGTACCCTGTAGCCCAGCCATTGTGTGGAATTCATTCTCCAATACGAGCATTTACGGCTTTAGTTATATACCTTTTATGCTGGAATTTAAATACTGTAACAATTTCGACTATGATTAATAAGTATTTGTATATTAGAAATTATTATAATATTAGAGAATTTCATATGAAATGGTTTGGTTATCGTAAGATAAAAACCCCTCCGTATTTATATTCGGCGTGGTCTTACGAGATATTTTTGATTTCAAAGGCATTTTAAAATTTTAAAATCCAGCTGTGTGTTTTCTCAAGTTGGTTTTCGAAATTGACTTAAGTGTTATTTTATAATAATCCTCGGGTTAGACCGAGCATATTATAGATTTAGCTTGGATGTTTGGTGCTTCGGGAGACGATCTAGAGGTCGAGACATATTTGTGTATGTGGTTATTTTTCTACAGCATTCATTGTTGTATTTAACAACAATTGTGAGGATGGTTTGTTACAACTGTCCGGGCTGAAATAGGTTAGTATACTTTGATTGATGTATGCATACTACGTTTCTTCTTTGTGTAACGATCTATTGTATATTATAGATTATTCGTTCGGCTATGAGATTCTCTGTTGCTTGTTCTTTTTCACTCTTTATTTTTTGTCTTCTTTCTTATTTCTTTTCCCCAACTATCTTCCTTTTCATTCAATTTGAGTAGATAATGTGTGGTTGATTGTCCGCATAAACTGTTCGGAAAAGTAGGTCATTACATATAATATTTTGGAAGGTATGGGTATGTGATTGTGGACTTATTATTATGAGGATGAGACTATAATAAAGTTCACTGGCATTTCTAAACATATACATATTATGGTGGATGTTTAGTCAACATAATTATTGGCACGCATATGTTATTTGTTTGTATAATGATGTAATGATTACCATTTTTGGATGTGTGCATTCCTTACTTTGATGTGCTATGTTGATATTGACTTATGTATATTTTTATTGTACGCATGTTTGGACCAGCCTAAATCTTAGGGTGTATTTTTGTTATGGGTGGTTATGTTTGGTTTGTTGAGATGCACGTTTTGACTTGTGTTTGGAGTTGATCAATGGTTGAGATTGTTTAATGCTATTTCGATGGAGTATTATTTTTGCATATTATATTTTGGATTGCACAATTGATGAACCAAAAGTGTTACTATAGAATGTGTGTTCAATCATTATTGTAAATGAATTGTTGAGTTTCATGATTGATTGTGTTGTGCTAATATCACATACAATAGTGAAGATATTCAATTATTGTTGATATACCTCTCGGTATTTTGTGATTAAACCTTGATGAGACTTTATTAATTTGTTCGAGGATTGTATTTATGAAATTGTGAGTGCACATATTCTTTTAAGAGAGAAATGTAATGACTCGCAAATTTGACACTATCGAAATTAAATTAGTTAAAAACATATTTCCAATTAAAGCGTGAATTGAATGTCATATATATAACCTTGGTGTAGGTCTTTTGGATGTGAACAATTTCGTAGATAATTTCGAAAGATTTGGAGTTATCATTTTTAAAATTGAGCCATTACAGTATAAAATAGAGTATATAGCCGCTTTTGGGCCAAACTATTATCTACAACTAAATCTTCCTCGTTATCTATATAAATGGTGTTAAGAAACCTAGAGAGCAGCTGATTCATTAGTTACTCTTCTCTAATCTTGAATTTTCTCTTAATCTCATTTTAACAGAAGATGATTTTTATTAATTACAAATTTTTTGAAACTAAATATGTTTGATACCATCGAATTATATACCATCTTAAACCCCTTAATGAGAAAAATAATCAATGATAAGTGGTGCGTAGTTGTAAAATTGCTTTAACTAATGAAAAATAACGGTCAAATTTACTAGCAACGAAAACCTAGGGTTCGAATTGGGTGTTTTTGATTTAGCGACCAACTGATCCAACTAAAATTGCAAAGTGGTAGATCTTAATGATACAATTCCAATGGTCGCTTTGAGTAAAAAATAATGCTGTAGCATCGAAATTTAGTAACGGAAGAAAATTGGTGGTGAGTTTGGGGTGTCATGAAGTGGTGCCGCAAGCGGTGATGTTGGCGCTGGTCGATGACGCATGGGAAGGCGAGGCAGATAGAGGTGGTGCATCGTCAAACGGTGGATATGGTTGGATGAAGGACACGATCGGAGGTGGTGGAAAATGATTCAAATGCGAGTCAAGATTTAGTGAGTACCATAGCGGTGAATAAGAATTTACAATTAGGCCCATATATTTAATTTAATTATCATTAAAACCCTGAAAGTACCGACCTTTATATTTTTTTGTATATGAACTCCGATCCATATGTGGTTTGTTCCATTTGGCTCGTGGTAGAATTAAAGATGGTTTGGCCCTTAGTTTGTTGAGTTTTGGGGGCGATTCACAAAAGTATGCCGGAATGGTTGTTTATTTTAATCAATAATGTTTAAAAATGTTATATGTATATCCATTGATGAAGATTTATGACCATTAACATGTATTGCGTTATATCGATGAATGTTCGGGTTTTGTGAATATGTTGGATACATTATGCTTCGGTTTACTGTTCATTGATGATTATTGTATTATTAATGTTCAAATTTAATTAATTGCTAATTTATAATTTGAACGTAATCAATTAAAATAAAATGGATGAAATTGTGTAATAATGGGAAAATTAGATAAATAAATGAGAAAAAATTATTTATAAATTTTGAGTAATATTTGTAATGTAACAGCATTTTAACGAATTAAACATAAACTAAGGTTGGAAATGTGATACTATTATATTTATGAATTTCTTCGAATTCATAAATAATAACGAAAAATATATTTTAAATTGAATTTTGGGAGTTTACTATTATTTATAAAATAAAGTAATATTTCATAAATAATAATATTATTTTGTGAAAATTATATTATTTTGAGTAAGTGAAAATATAATGGATTTTATGGTGTTTATTGGAACATCTTATTATTATTTGAGTAATAAAATAAGAAATCTTTGAAGTAATAATAATAGTAAAGATATGTTTCCAAAACTATTTTGGGTTAAATATGTAATATTTTGAGGGAAATACTAATAAAAAAGAGTTTTGAAGTTTAGAGTAGAATACAATTATTTTAGAGAAAATTGACAATAAATTGGTTTTGGAAAATATTAATGAGGTTTCAAGATATGTTTTTATTTTGATATAAAATAGCAATATTATGACTTTGAAAAGTTAATTTGATGTAAATTACTATCTTTGATGGAAAATATGATGTTTTAAGGGGTTTGAAGTAATGACGTTACAATAGAGTATTTTTGAAGTATTTAGAATTTTTTGAAGGATTGTTACCGTTTTGAGACAGATAAAGTTTTTTTTGGAATAAACAATAATAAGATGAATTTTATAACCAAGAGAAAAAATAATTTCTTCCAATACAATGTTTTGAGTGCATATAAAATAACATTAATCATTGATTTGAACTATCATATTTGTCGATTTATGGAATTAAATTACATTTGGATGCGTGTACGATATTTTTCCATTATTACTACGCTGTATGAAGTTAATATGGTTTTGTTATCATGAAGTTTTTGTTATGAATATAATGGGTTGATTTGGTATTATGTTACTAACATAGTTATTTAGAACGCATTTGGTGATTTGGTATTTTACTACACTAATATATTGGATGTTATGCCCAAAATGCCTAGAACAAATTGACAACCAAGAAACCGTCGTATGTAATTTAAGGTCATCATATGTTTTGGAGCCTTTTTAGGTAAATGAGAGTCATCGTGTATAATTCGAGGCCATCAAATGAAGAGTGAAATTGTCGTGTGCTATTAAGAGTCATCGTGGGGAGATTCATATCACAAGTTGATGCAATAAGCCATAATAGGTTGATGCTACTAGCTTTCATGTATGATTAATTACAATCTATCATGAAGAAAGATGCCAAAGCCATTGTTGACTATTTCTTAGAGTCATCATGTAAAAAAAACATGCAAATTAACATAAAATGGAACTATCATGAATAATCTATTCGAGCTATCAAACCATCATGAGTAATCATCGTGAGATAATGAAGTTATAAGAGAGATATTATGAAAGAAGTAATCATTAAAAGGAACATGGGGAATTGTGCTTAATTGAAGCCAACATGTATGATAGAAGTCATCGTGTATAAAATGAAGCTATTGTGTGTTGATAAGGCTATCGTGCTTTAATTGAATGGGACATAATGAGGATTTAACATATGTTAACCAAGCAATGGAGTATGGATCGGATGAAGCCATAGTGCAGAACCATTATGTAAGAAAAAGGGTAGTTGTGATCAATTTGGTAAAGTCATGTAACACCCCTATTTTTGTTAAACCTTGTTCATGACATTTAGTTGGACAGATCAAATAGAATACTTTAAAGGGTTAACGAGAATGAGATGTAAAATTTAATAAGGTCATGTCATACTTAATTAACTAAGTAAGATTGTCAAACTTAACATATAAGAGAAATATGATAAGGGCAATTTTAGGAATTAGACCTATCCTTTGCCTTAAACCCTCTTCCCCTCATATCATTCTCACTTTACTCGTTCATAGAAAATATACGAAAAAACCTAAGGAGGATGGCCATTCTAAGGGGGAGGAAGATCACAAAATCAAAGGAAATTCACAAATCCAAGCTTAGGGATTCAAGAGCTAGATTAAATCTCAACTTCAGTAATTAATCTAAAGTGAATAGTAAATATTCTATCTCTATTTTTTCTTTTTAATTTGGTTATGGATTATACTCGAATAATTGATGTTTTCTTTATCAAGATATGGTTGTTTAATCATTTTTTTGGATAGAATTACAGTTATTGGAATTTTTATAATTTTTTTAATGGGTTTTAAGAGTAAAACCTAAGATTTTAATCTTTAAATGCTTTGATTTTTTGATGTATTGTATAAAACATTATTTTGGAGAGGGCTTTTTAATTCCATATTTTCCAAGGTATATAGATTATTTTATGAATTTTTTAAGAAGGATATAGCTTGATTTCGATTTTTAGTTATTTAAAATAATTAAATAAGGATTTTGGCTTCAATTTTTTATGTGATAAAGAGAATGATATTCTCTAATTTCTACGAATTTTTGAGATTTTTCCCAAGTGATTTCAATTTACTATGAAATTATTATGCTAGATAAGCATATAATGGATAATTATTAAGGACATTAATTTATTTATTTAATATATGTTTTGGAATTTTGAAATTTAACGTGGCAGTATTTCTGAGGTGGATTTGAAATGAAAGTGTCTTATCCAATAGAAATTGGACAAGAAATAAAATTTAGTAAAAAGTTTTAAATTAAAATAGTAATAAAATTGTTTTCATACAAATTACGGCAACGCTATGGTACCATATGTCATCGAGCCTGACGATGAGGCTACATTATTGAATGTCGAAATCGATGAAGGAGGAAGCACATGATAGCTACTTAAGTATCTATGTACTGATTCCTTCGGTATTAAAGCGGACAACAGCGGTGATATATAATTGGCGATATTATGTCTTCATGATTCACCTAAGCATTTTAAAAGCTTAGTGTCGATGTTGATGACGTCGCACGTCTTCATTACTATTTTAAATGATGCATCTCTTCATTTGATTTCCAAATCAAGTCAATGATGCCGCCCATTATTTCTTTGACACTCTACAAAAAGCGGCATAGTAGCTGAAGTATTTTATGTATGAAAGTTTTATAACGTCATCGATGGTCTGGGGAGTGGGTCAACAAGCATTAAGGACGATGACCCTATGCTTTAGCGACGATGCTACTTGATCACGTCGTCACACCTTTTCTTTTGAATGCCGAAGAGGCTTGCTCCCGATGTTCAATTTTTTTTTAAATAAGGGTGGTTTTCTAGGGTCGATGACCCTATAGCTTTGGCAGTTTTCCATATAACTTATAAAGGTTGTAAGTTTTGTTTAAAAGGTGATAGCCTATAGTTTATGAAGGTCGAAACCACCAATCTTGATATGAATTTTTCTTGAACTTAAAAGAATTTAAGATTTGGTTTTAGACCTTGGATAGGGGTTGACGTTGATTTAATAATGCGTATGTTATGTTTTATTTTATAAAAGGCAAAACGACTTATGCTTTTACTTCGACATAGCCATTCCGGATACCAATGCTATTTTACATTGTAAACTCCGATGCTATCATTGGGGACACCGATTCTGGGTGAAATTCGACATAGATCTAGACTTAGCCATATGTTTTTGACTTAGACTTTAAACCTTAGGGATACCATTGTTTGTTTTTTATAAGTTCGACATGAATCCACTAGTGATGCCAGTGTTATGTCACTTAGAAATGTTATAACTATAATGGAATACATGTGCGTAACATGAGTTTAATTGATACACGTGGGTAACGTGAATTAAATTAAAAATTATGGGTTCATAGTCATCTTAGGAAAACTATGGGATATGAGACAGATAGTCCACATCACACTGGAGATGGATATTCTATATGAGGTTAACGAAGGGTTCATAGTCATGCAAGGAAAACTGTGGATATGTGATGCATAGTCTACATTATTGTAAATTAAATGGAATATGTGTGATGGCTAGTCCACATAAATTTAAATAATAAAACCATATCTGATGGGTAGTCAAAATGGTAGGGAATGGGTTATCCAAGTAAGAATTGTGTGATGTCCCGAAAATTTAGGCAATGTTTATTTAATAATTTCATTTATAATTATTTTAAATGTGAAATATTGATCTAATAATTTAATTCAAACAGAAATTTTCTTTTAAAATCTAATAATTATTTTATTTGACAAATGATATTCTTTTTAAAATTTATAATAATGATAATAACAATTTTGGGAATTTTATTCTTTTCAAAAGTTAAAGATATTTAAATGATAAAATTATCTTTCTAAGCTTATTTAAAGATATTTTATTTATAATGTGTATATGTGTATACACTGTAAATAGGAGTTTTGATTTAAATTTAAATTTAATAAACAATATTTACCAATTTATTTTATATAGATGTATAAATTATGAATTGATTAATTTGATTTAAAATTGGTGTTGAAAACTTTTCAAAGGTAAATTTAAAGGTCTTTCTTACATCATTAAAGAAATATAAGTAAGTCTTCATTTTGTTTATAAATATAATAGTTTAAATTGTGAATTATAATAAAGGTTTATTTTGTTTTATTTTAAAAATTGTTTTTCTTTTGAAATAAGATTTAGTTCATTTATATTAGAGTATAGTATTTTGATTTTAAACTTTTGAATAAAATTCAATTTAACATTTCTTTTCTTTTTACAATTTTCTCTTTTGAAAATTAGTTTTTTAAAAATAATATTATTTTAAATATATTCAAACAAACATTAAAATGGGTAATTTTATAAAAAAAGTTTTCATAGATGAACATGTAAGGCTAAATATTGTAAATGAAACATTTTAAAACATCTTAAATTAAATTAGAAATGATTTTAGAATAAATTTAAATGCAATTATAAATTAAGAAATTTCTTTTTATATTAAAATGCATATGTGTTAAGCTCTTAACACAAGAGTAGACACTTGTAAATATTTATCATTGATAAGATAACAAGTGGCATTGTTTTAAAAAACTTTTTATTTAAAATATATTAAGAAACTTAGCAATGCATTTTGTTAAAAACCATCTTCTTCAAATTGAAAACTGAAAATCAGATTTCGATACAAAATATACAAAACCCAAACACAATGCATGTTTATAAAACTGCAAAATCAAATAGGAAAAACCCAAATCTGCATATCTGAAAGCAAAGTTACAACATCAATATGAAGTTCAACTTAAAATCTGAGCAATGAAGATAAGGGTCTGCATGCAAGTTCAAACAATTTACATCATCAAGTAAAAGCAATTTCAGTAATCAAATCTGGAAGTGAACTAGCAATTACAAGCAAAGATTCAACTTCAAAATCAATAAAAGCAACTTCAACTAGCAATCAGGTTCTAGGAAATTCAACATGCAGGTTCAATTTACAGTTTCAGGAAATGGTGAAAATGTTTCTCTGAATTGTTCTCTGCATCCTCAATTTAAAGGTGAGTAAACTTCTTTATTTTAAAAACAGTTTTTCTTTAAAAATCAAAGCTAAATGCAATTTCCAGAACTCAAGTACTAGTTCACATAAATTTAAACTGTTTGGATGAGAACTTCTCTGTTTCTTTTTGGAAGTGAGTAACCTCACAATGCAAAAAGGTTTAAAATTATCTGATGTATGTAAATATTTAGGAATGAGCATGCTTGTCTGAATTTCTATTTTGATGAATATTGTGTGTGAATATGTATAAACAGATTTATAGGTTACAGGGAAACTGTATACTTGATTCTGTTTATAAAACTTAAAATTTAAATAGGATTAAAAAAAACCAATATCTCTTGAATTTATTTCAGTTAGGATTTGTTATGTTAGCAAAGGAGGTTGCTCAGTATGAAATTTTGATTATAAATCATAATTTAGTTATATTGAAAAGTCTGTTACTCTGAAACAAATACAACAGTAAATTTTTGCAATAAAAAAGAATATCAAACATCATTAATTATTTAAAAAAGTTTATAACAGGAATGTATGTTAGAAATCAGTAGTTTGAAAACAAATTTCACATTTTTAAAATTACCGTGGAGTTAGCATTTCTGTTTTGAACAGAATTGGGATTTTTTGGTTTGTTTGATGATCTAGTGGATTTTGGAGGCCGTGGGTCTTTCTGGAGGTGGAATATAGATGGGGTGGTAGGGGAAAATTGTCAGTAGTTTAGTCAGTGGGTGGTGGCGATGGCTGTAGTGATTGCCAGGTTCTAGCCCTAGTTTTTAAAGTGGTTGATTATTTTTAGCTTCTTGATTTCTATGGTACACTGAGTGATATCAGTTTTTGGGAAGTTGTAGAGGATTCGTGGAAGTAGAGATGACCGGAGTCGCGGTGTCTCAGATGATCGGAGGATGGATTATGGGCTGTTGACAGGTTGGAGTATATGGTGCAGATGGGTTTCCAGGTTTTAATTGATTTTTTTTTCAAATTTTGTATTCGAACTACAGCAAGTTTTCTGATGGTCGTAAGCTTGTAGGTGGATGGTCGGCAACTAGGAGGAGTTGCCTAGGGTGGTTGGAGATGATCTGAGCACTGGTGCATATGCATCGTGTATATTTGTAACTCTGGTGAACTTGTGGGGTTAGTGCAAGGAGATGACTCGAAGATGGTCTCAGGTTATCATGTTTTTGTCTCGAAGCAACTAGGTTGGGAACTCGGAGTAATGATGGGAGGGTCTCGGGTATTGTTTGGGAACAGGTTGTAAAACATTACAGTTTGCAGTTTCTCAAATGCAAATGAAATTTGAATTTTAAAAGCAGGATTGATAACAGGGTTCCAAATGCAAGGTTTAAGATTTGAATTCAAGTGTACTTTTGAATTCAAAGTTTTTAAAATGAAGATTTTAAATTTAAGTAAAGTTTGAATAAAATTTTAAATCAAGTTTAAGATCAAGTTTTCAATATGGTTTCCAAATCCAGAATTTTAATTTAGATCAGTTTGTAAAATTTAAGTGATGAACAAGTTTAAAAAAAAATTAAAAGTAGATTTAAAAATGAATCTGATTTCAATTAAAGGTTTAAACTTGAAGATAATTCTTTTCTTTAATATTTGATATAAAGTTATGAAATGTTTAAACTTAAATTTGAAAAGTTATAATCAACTTATTCTAAGCTTGATTTCTTAAATAAAAATTTGTTAGTAATTTAGTTTTGAACTTTCTTATATAAATAATAATGGTTCTTTACTTTTATTTTAAGAATAAATTTATTAAAAATTTTGGATAATGTTTTAAATAGTTAAACATTTTAAATATTAAATTTTAAGATGGAATTTGAATTAGATTTATAAATGTATTGTTTTAAATACATTTGAATGTAAATAAAGTCATTAACAAGTAAAAGAATTGTTTTATGAATAATTAAGATAATTAAGAAAATTTACTTATTTTTAAATAATGATTTGGATTAATTCATAATTAGAGATGATTAATGAATAATTAATCTAAGATAATTTTTCTTAAGTAAGTATTAAATAAAATTTTGTTAATTCGTAAAAATAATTATCTAAGGATAATTAAGTAATTAATTAATGTAATTAATTTTGATAATTAACTAGATTAATTAATTGAATAAAATCAGTTGTAATTTGTTAAGCATAATTACTTGATAAAAGTAATTAAGGAATTAATTACTTATCGTAATTAATTTTGATAATGTGATTTGTTAAGTTAATTAATTTAGTTTCATTAATTTAAGAAATCATTTGATGATTTAATAAGTGTAATTACGTAATGTAATTAATGGAGCAGGGTTACTCAGAGAAGTAATGAATAATAATTACTGGAATGTAATTAGTGAAGATAATTTTTAATTAATTAATTGGGATAATTACTTTTGTAATTAATCAAGGAATTAATTAATGAAGATAATTAATTATGGGATAATTAATTTGTTAGTGAGTAATTATGGGTAATTAATTACTAGATTAATATTAATTAAAGTGATTAATAATTGTAGATTAATTACTAAATGTAATTAATTTTAATATAGTAATTAATTTAAATATAAATTAGAATCATTAATTAATATAATTAATGATTGTTTAATTAAGTAATAATTAACTAATTAAGTGATTAATTAATGTAATTAATTAAGGATAAATGTAATTAATTATAGTTAATTAATGAAGTAATTAATTACTTATGATTAAGGCTAATTAATTTTTTGAAATTAATTAAGGCCTAATTACTTATTGTAATTAGTGAATGATTAATCAAAGTGTTTAATCAAGTTGAATACTTAGGAAGTGGTTAATTAACTAGGTTAATTAATTAAAGGATATTAAGCAGGATTTATAGATGTGATAATTAATTTAATTTATTTTAAATTAATTAGAGATAGATGTAATTAATTTAATTCATTTTAAATTAATTATAGATGATGGACAATAAATCATTGCTTATGGATGATATTGATATTCCTTTGGATGGTTGTGATCTCAGAAATGAGATGAGTAGTATCTATAGGATATGGATGCTTAGATAAAGTATGATATT
Organism: Allium cepa; assembly: GCA_030765085.1. Taxonomy (NCBI): domain Eukaryota; kingdom Viridiplantae; phylum Streptophyta; class Magnoliopsida; order Asparagales; family Amaryllidaceae; genus Allium; species Allium cepa. Next base: position 20,450,953 of record CM060940.1, read on the forward strand.
ATGGATTATCTGGTTGTGATGGTTATCTAGTTGTGATGGTTATCTGGTTGCGATAATTATCTGTTGTGATACGAGTTATCTGTTTATGATGAGAATGTGATTATTTATTGTGATATGTAGTTTATCTATTTGTGTGAAATAGATAATAATGAAATGAGTTAATTGGTTAAAACCCTTAAGTACAACTTGGACATTAAAATGGCGTTTGGTTTCGGTAAGACCGGGATCGGGTTTCCATATTTGGATATCCGAAAACCACATCGATTCCAATTAAACGTTAGGTCGTTAATCCAAGTGGAGCAAGTGAAGACTCGAGGTGTAAGAACTATACGTCAGTATAACTCTGTGGGTGATTCCGTAATGAGTTTGACGGAATAGTACTTATAGGTTCGAGATGGTGATTTAAAGTGCAAGGGCTATGGTCGTTGACTCTGAGGGTGATTCCAAAATGAGTGCAACGAGATAGTGCCTTCGGATTCGTTCGAACCCGAAACGAACTTGTATGGATTGAATGCTTTCAGAACATCGTCAGGTGGACGATGAGCATTCTAAGATTGATTTGTCCTATAAAGGTAATCGTAGCCTCAAGCCTCATCAACCGGGAATGGCTAAAACAGGGGAGGTGCAGCAAGGCTTCGTGGGTAGTTCCCACTGGAGAGCAAGATTTACCCCTGTCTAGAGGTCCCTTTATATTTCGGCTGTGTGGCAGTTGGCGACGGCCAATATGCGGGGTGGTCTTGTTCGAAACTGTTCAGTAAGGAATGGTTCCGGCCTTGTGTTGCAGGGGAGTTAGGGTGGCTCCTCAGTACGGTGATCTAGGCCACGTACTATGACGGGCGGTACCCCAGTAGCCTTACCATTGATGGAAACCCATTTTCCCTACAAGACCGTACCGTTTTGATTGTAGTACCCACTTTTATGGCTAGTAACTGGAATTTAATGAATGTAACAAATTCGGCTATTTCTTATTTACTTGAAAACCCTAGACACTATTATAATATCACTGGATTTCCTATCAAATGTTTTGGTTAGCGTAAGGTAAAAACTTTTCCATGTTTATGTGTGGGAAGTCTTACGTGATACCTTTTGTTTCAAAGGATTTTCTAAAGTTAAGCAACTTTTATCCCCGTTTACTCACACCAGACCCCTGTCTGAACCGAGTGTTTATTTTCTGTTTTATTAAACTCTTGGGTACTCATATTATGTATGAGTAGTCAAGTGATTCAGGATTGCTTGACGAGTTCTGGAGGAGATAATGGAGAAGGAGGCTTCAGCGTGTAGATATATATATATATATATAGTGATTCCGCTGTGTTTGAGTTGTATCTGTTTTTCTCTGATGTACGTGAGTTGTAACTGCTAGAGAGATGTTATAACTGTCTAGTTTGTGTTGTATTAGCTGTATTACTCTGATGTATATGATATAACATTATTTATTCGTTCCGCTGTGAGATTAAAATAAGACGGGTAGTCAGTGTAAATTTTGATGGGTTGTCATTTGGAATTAAGATGAATAATCTAATAAATTGAGATGGTTAACCCGGTATATGTTGCATTATTATAAATGTTATTTTCAATGATTCTAACCATTGTGGTTGCATGCTTATAGTATATGGTTGTTATATTTTGATAGGATACTAGTGAGGGGAAAATCCATTCTGCTTAGTGGCGTGTTCTTATTAGGTATCTATTTGATTCGAGATGGTAGTTTAATTTTCGCACCAAAATTTTTGTCTGACCCAAAGTTTTTATCTTTCCTCTTAAACTCTCGGGTACTCATTAGTGTAGGTTGAGAATAAGAGTTTTTCAGGTTTTCATTAAAAGAATATGCTTCCGGTGTGTAGGAGGCAACCTAGATAGTAGGAGGTATATATCTATTTTCCATTATGTTTTGATTCTGCTTTTGTGTTGTAATGGCAAGTTGTATTAAATGCAAGATATTTGACTTTGATCATCTAAGGAGGCATCTTCATATGTCGCTCTTGAATGTGTTGTAATAATTATATTTTATCTAAATTTAGTTTATGTATGAGATTACGTAATGAATCTGAAATGCTATCATGAAATGAAATGCAAAATTTATTTTCAAATAGTGTTTCAAAAAATTTCATATTCACGTGCTTCTAGTATTATCGATGTATCTAGCTGCCTTTTATCACTATTATCTAGCTGCGTTCTGGTGTGGATGACTATATCTAGGTTGCTGTGGAGAATCTTTTAGAGCGATCATGAAGTTGACCCAAATGAGATAAATTTAAAAGCTATCATGATGAATCTTATAAAGCTATCATGAAAAGTCAAATTAGGCATCATATATTATCTTGAAATGGTGACAAAGGCTACCATAGGATGTTCAATGAAGCTATTACGTGTCAATTTCAAATAATAAATCAAGGCCATCGTGAAGAGTCATCCTGAGTGAAATCTAATGAAGCCATCACACACCAACATAATGAAGTTACTAGTAATCAAATTTCCATGAAGGAATTCGTTAAACAACCTTTATAAAGCTGTAATGGGTTATCATAGTGGAACCTTTATGATAATTCTTGTGGTTAACGTGATACAAAAATAAGAGCCATCATGAATAATAAATGCAATCATGAAGTAACATCATGAGCCGAATCAAGGAATAAAGGAAAAGGAGCTATCTGAAATATTCCTTGAATTCTTCACATAATTTTATTTCACAAATGCTAAACTGCTTTCATAAAAATCAATCTCTGCCATATATTCATACAGGTAACTCGTGGTACAAATCTAAAGGTTGAATCCTTCTATAAATAGAGGGTACCCCACCAGATTGGGATGGATTTTTCTAATTTCATCTTCTTCTTCATTTTCATTTTTTATATCTTGCATAAAGAAAAGCTTGAGTGGAGGATAATAATGATCGACCAATCCATCTTGACTTTGTAACTTTGTGTTGAAGGACTCAAATAATCAATAAATTGCATAATGACTTCTTATGAATCCATTCTAATTATTAATATATGACTAACATATCTGATTAGGAGTATAATCATAGTTAAGTATCTTAAATTGCCTTGAGCTAAATTTACTAGTAACAGTTGGTAAGTACACATTTGTTTGATTTATTCTAGTACTGACGGTATATTACTAATAGTTGATGATTAGTATATATGCGAGTATAATGATTATTTTATTTTACGTTTGGGGGTTGACATTGAGTGTTGTTAAATATGTGCAATGTTTAATGGCTAAGTGTACTATTATTGTTGTTACCCTATTTGATGATGATTGATTATAATGACTTAGGAGTAGTGTTTCCTACATGCATTGCTTGCATTGATTGGATTTATTGCATGGATGTTATGGTTTTTAGGTGCTAATAAGTTTGGATGCTCGAGAAGAACAAAAAGAACTCCGTGGTTCTGATTTCCTAAAATGTGTACATATGCAGTATTTCCTATGTAATAGCTCTGGGGCCTGTGGCTAGAGTGTATGAGGTTAGGCATGGTCCATAAATAGTTGATTCTCTTTTCATTTTTATTGTATATGAATCTACACACACACACATAGAGTTGTGAAGTTGCAGGTAGAAGCAGAAGAACTTAAGTGCAACCTATTCGGTATCCTTAACGTGTTAAGGATGCCCAAATATGCTTTTGTAAAGAGTCCAATGCAATCTTGTAGTAAAGGTAATTCATGAGTGGTTTGGTCATTGCAATAGAAAAGCAAATGTTGGATAGTGAATGTAAAATAGGCACAAGTGGATTAAAAAGTGTGAATGGTCACTTCTACTTCATGAAGGGATATCGAAAACGAAAATTGTATGAAATACTTAGTAGAACATAATATGGAATGATAAATGTGATTTATATTCTAAATGTAATCAAAACTATAGAAAGTTGTTTTCTGTGAGAGTTAATTTGAAACTCTCAACTATAAAAAAGTTACGGTGGATGAGTGTAATAGACCACAATAAATGGTTGAATGGAGTTTCGCATTTCATGGACCATTACATTAATAGAGGAAACAATAAGAGCATACCATATGACATTTACTAATGGATGCATCAGTTTACCAAAGATTGCTTTCACATACACACACACCAGATGTTATTTGTTAAATAACAATAGTTTCTAGTATTTATAGAAAATAGATATAATTTTATTTTAATATGAATATTGTGAATATACATTATAAAATAAATCTATTATGGTAACGATATCTGTTTCCATAATGATGATGATGCATTAGCTACAAAAAATATAAAAGTATCGAAAATTTTCTACAATTATTTTTGAATTACGGACAAACCTATAACTTTGAGAAATAGTTCTTTAATCATATGAATATGAGTGATATAACATTCAAGAATTACCACTCAAAAGGATAAAGGCAGAGCACACATTTAGTGGTTGTGACAAAAAGAGTTAACGAACTCTTTGGATCAATATATATAGACGCATGTAGTCTACATTCTAATGAAACCAAAATGGATTCACGTACATCAGTAAATTCACCAATGAATTATCATAGATATATACATGTGTATTTGATTCAAAAGTAGTATATCTTCGTTAAGTTCATAGAATTTGAAACGGAAGTAGAAACATAATATGTAAAGGAAATTAAAAAACTTGATTCGATCAAACAGGTGACTATATTGGAAAGATTCCAAAACTACCAAAAATAAATAAAATTCAGTCTCAAAGTCACTCCTCTGTGTAATCCATAATGATGTATCGATAAAGTGTAATCGTACTATGTTGGACAAAGTAAATTGATGATGAGTGATGTTGAATTAATTTGTTTATACAAAAATATGAACTATAGAGTTAGTATATATGTTAAATATAATTTATCTAAAGCAATGTTAATGAAATCATATAAGATATGAATTAAAAAGAAATCTCCTTTTGTTCTAGGTCAAAGAGTTGAGAGGTTGTGTGAGTCAACACAGTTCATGTAAAATTCGATCATAAAGGATATTGTGCGAACCACCTTAAAGGAGTTTGGGACTTACTAATAATGGTTGAACAATTTATATTATGAAGATAAGTTTCATAAATACAAAATTGAATCAGTTTTGTGTAAGTATTGGATTTGATCCAAAAACTCTGACTTAGAAACTGATTATATAAGTTGAAAAGAAATTGACCGAGCCTAAAACAAGTATAATTCATTAGAATGTCTAATACGGTCTTCAAAGAGAAACTATGATTTTCTTATTAATGTTGAGAAAAAGAATTGCTAATAGTAAAAATTTCCTTAAATGCCAATAAGCCATAAGAAATATAGAATATAACATATGGAATGATGCTTAAACCTGGAATAGACTCTATATACATTATCAAACTATGATTTTGATAGTTTTTGGGTACCCAAATGGATATGACCCATCGGTTATTGATGTGTCTTCGAAAGGAAGATCGTTAAACCTGGAATATAGTAAATGATATGAATGTGGAAAATGCTGCAAATTTCAACTAATGAAATTAGCATAATAGATCGGTCAGTCAACATGCTTAAGCTAATTCGGATTCTAGTCTTAAAACTATCACCTAACATCACATTGAATTTTGGTACATCTTGGTTGGAATAGAAATTAGAAGTGACGATTTAGAATATACTTGTTAACAAGAAAATTTGTCAACATCCATAAAGATATGTGAATGGAAAATAAGGTCATAGAAGATAAGGACGTCAAAGAGATTGCATCTCTCGAAACCCACCTTTCGACCAGATTGATTAAGTTGAAATAGTTTCGGTAGTTAAATTAGAAATGCAGGAAAAGTAATAAGCATTCATCTCACAACCCTTCTTTTGAACAAGTATAAAACAACTATCCATTTCGGCCTCTCATTCCTTTCGATCATGTCGAAAGGTTCATTCTTGCCCTTTCGACTATGTCGGATGGTATGCTTGTCTTATTAAATCAAAATAGCTACTTTGACCTTATTGCTTTCATCCCTTCTTGTTGAGGAACCCATTCAAAAGGGTTGCAAATGTGGTGGTGAATAGACCCCTTTCGAACAGATTCCTTTTTACATGTTCGCTTGCCAACTGCAAACTGGATTCCCTTCGGAACACCATTTACGATCGGGTCGAAAGGAGCTCCATCCTTTCGAATCAGATCCAGTTGCAATTGCCTAAGTTTATTCAGTTTGCTCTCTACAAGATCGGCTTGAATATTCCTAAGTTCTACGAACTCATCAATATCGAAACATCATCACCATATTTATTTTCATTTGTTTGATACTGGTTATATTAGGGATGTGTTTGGCATGTCTATATCCAAATCGATCTTAATGAATTGCATAGACAAAAGGAAGTTAAGAGAATAGGGTAGAATAATGTGAAATGGATCATTTGTCTAGCTAACGATCATAATGATCTTCCTCATAATCGAAATCCTCGTTGAATCCACGATCTTTCCATTATTATTAATCTAAAATGAGTTACAATTATGAGAGCTTTTCCCCAAATTGATTTAGTGTTTACAAAGGTTTTTGTGGTTGCAAAGAAGTGGAAGGAAAGAAATGAGCATAGGGTTCCAAAATCTCCTCCCCAAAATCGGACCCTTAGGTCTTATTTATAGATGCAGGTCGGCCCCCTTCCATGCCTATGTTTTCTACCTAGTCAAAAGGACCTTTTATATTTCGCCTCATTCCTTTCGACAAGGTCGAAAGGTCTCGCCTGCCTTCGATATAGTCGAAAGGTTCCTTTTTGAGTCCTTTAACTTATCCTTGATCTTTCCTTCTTCTTATTCCAGAACTTTCAACCTAGTCGAAAGGGTCTTTTACCAACCTTTCATCTTTGTTAAGTTTTTAGTACTTCCTTTTACTGCTTTCTCCAGAACTACTTTCAATCTCGTCGAAAAGGCCTCAAATGCGCTTTTCTCTTCATGTTGCCTTATTGTCATCAGAAGTGAAGATAGGAGCCTTCGACTCCATCAATAGATTGTCCATAAGGGCTTCGAAGACGTTGAAGTATCAATGGTTTTGATGTAGTAGGTAGCTTCTGAATGCATTCCTGTGGATTGACGCAAAACCTTCTTCTGATGTTATTGGCTTCGACCGGTTTGAAAGGCTTGGCTATGCTTTCGAAATGGTTGTTTGGAGCAAGGTTTTAAATATCGGATTTCGGTCACGTTTTGTCTCGGAATTTTTACACAAGTTATCTCGTATCGGGAGAGATCTCAGATGAGATGAGTACGTATCGGGTGTACATCTCGGATTGACATCTCGGGTCTTATAATGCATCTTGGGAATATCTCGGATGTACTTATGTGTTTAAAATTGATGTGTCAAAAATTTATTTAACTATTATAACTTTCTTAGTAAAAATAAAAATGGTAACATGCTTGATTTACATGGAAAAAGAAATATTTTTAGAAGAGTAGTAGCTTTATTAGCTTAATTGATTTGGTAACGATTGAATAGTATCCTTTTATTTGAACGTAATAAAGAAGTGAAACCTTTCGCTATGACTCATTAAGATAAAAAGTAAAGAATATGTTCAAGAAGTTTGTAAATTATAATTGGATTAAGTAGTTTCTTTTGAATCAATATGAAAATAAAAATTATTATGGAAAATAAGAAAAATGTATAACTTCGGGTGAGATCTCGGATTGAGATTTTGATCCATATATCGGGTGAGATTTGAATATCTCGGACGAGATGAGTGTCGAGAGAGATATGGAGGAGATTTGATGCCTCGTCTCGTTTAAGTGTGAAAATGAGATCTCGGGCGAGATCTCGGGCGAGATACAGGAGATTTAAAACCATGGTTTGGAGTGATTTACATAAAGGCAAAACCTTTTGTTCTGAAAGGTTTGGCGCACATATGAAAGGTTAATGTCCGTTTCCATCGAAAGGGTTCCGTGGCCGTCCTTGCTTTTTCTACATACGCGAATCCTTCTACATCAAAAGGTTGAAAGTAGCTGAAGGGTAGTCCTGCTTTTCTTTTTCCTCTGTCTCGAAAGCTTCCATATTGCTTATCACTTGTAAGGGAGCCTGGTGCCTATAACTCCTTCAAAAGCTTTCTAAACGTCTTCGAAACGTTCTTTTATGACCTTTATGGAAACCCATATCTATAATTTCAGTGGAGCTTTCATGTCTTTGTTCTTATGTGGATTTTATGGTTAACATGCCCCACCTCTAGTATTAAAGAAACCTTTATTCTTTAGGATAAAAAATTTCAGAACTTCCTTGCTCTTAATAACTTTGTTTTTCCTGCAAAATTCAAAGCAATTAACATTTTCTATTGCTAACTTATTATCTCATATATATATATATATATATGCTTCATAATAAGTTACTATAGTAATGCTTCTAAATTTAGATGGTTGTTGATCATAATCATGATTTAATAAAGGATATGAGGTATGTAACTGATAGTTGTTCATGCACATAATAACTGTAGTCTACGAATTTATCGTGGTAAACAACCGATGGCTGTAAATAGGGACAATAAGCTATTATCTGGTAATAAGCCTTTGTAACCCATTAATCTTAATATGTATTTAGAAATTCTCCTAGGTGATTAAAATGATCCCCGAATCTGCATCTAGATATTGGTGAGCTTCATTTAGAGTTGTAGACCAATAAGCTGATTTGGGTGTTAAGAAGAGCAACTCGAAGTTTCTGGTTGATGATTTTGACATCTGTTGCAACTTCAACTCTACTACTTTAAACTCCAGGTTTCGGATTCGGTGGGCATTAGGAGGTTATGAAACCTATCCCCAATTAGGGCATTAAGTAGTGAAGTTTAGAAGTTAATGGCGAGGTTTCTAGAACCCAAATTCAAGTTTTAAATAGCAAGATTCAGAAATAGTCCTTGGAATAGGATACTCAAACCCAGATTCAGGTATTTATGGTGGATAATCAAAAATTCATAATAATTGTCTTCATGTCAAAAATATCATGCCGAGATCATAGTGTATGTCGGATAATCAAAAATTATCAATGACTATCTCGTAATAGGAATCTCTTGCTCAGATTTAGGCATACGTTGGATAATCAGAAATCCATAGTAGTTATCTTCATAATAGGAATCCTCGGCCAAGATTAGGGCATATATTGGATAACCAGAAATCCATGGTAATTTTTTTATAATAGAAATCTCAAGCCTAGATTAGGTCATTAAAGTGAAGTTAAGTAATAATACTGAAACCTAGATTCGGGTATAATAAAGACCATAAGTAATTGATAAAGACCACAAACCCAGATTCGGGTATTAAAAGACGAAATTCAAAAATGAGAGACTCGAAACCCAGATTCGGGTATTAATAGATAGAGTTCCACTTTACTCCTTAGATTCTGTCTTCTTTGACATGCATAAACCCTTTAGGCCTTGTATATAGTGGTAATCTGATCGGCCGCTTCTCTAGCTTAGACATCTTAGTCCATTATCTGTTGTGCCACTTCTTAGGCTTGGACATCTTAATCCATCGGAGATACTTCGAAATCTTAGTCCATTGTTTGATGAGCCTATTCTTGGGCTTGGGCATCTTAGTCCGTTGTTCGATGAGCCTCTTCTTGGGGTCGGACGTCTTAGTCCCTTATTTGATGAGCCTCTTCTTGGCTTGGACATCTTAGTCCATTCTGGTGCTCATGGTTAGCTCATTCTTAGAGGTTGGAACCAAGAACTTACCCAAACTCCCTTCAAGGTGCACCTTGACCTAACTAGAGGCGCGACTAAGGGCTTGTCTGTGCTCTAACAGGGCCATAGCGTGGCATAGATAATGGTTTACTTTGACCTCCCTCTAAGAGCACCCTGCCCTGGCCATAGCGTGGAGTGGACATGGGTTTGTTTGGTGCTTTATCTTAGCCATAGTGTGGCGTGGACAAATACTTACTCCATCCTCCCTTTAGGAGGATCCTTGACCTGACCTGAAGCGTGGCGAAGGGCTTGTTCAATGCTTTAACCTGGCTGTGGCACGGTGTGGGTAAAGACTTATTCCGACCTCCCTCCATAAGACACTCTGCTTGGCCAACTCGGCACAGACCGAGGCTTTTGACTATTTAAGGTAGTGTCCAAATGCAAGGAATATTTCACTCCCAACCATGTAGATTTTTCTTCTAAAGAAAGAAATCTTTGTTCATTCATCTTTGGAAAATATGGTCTCAAATGTTCTGCATTCCAATTTCTGGGAACTATATTGCCGTTTGGTTGGGATAACTTATAAGCTCCTGGGTGAACTTCTTTGCAAATGATTAAGGGTTCTTCCCAATTTGGTCCCAAGGGTCCATCAGTGAGATTTCTTGTATTTTCCATTACTCTTCGGAGTACCGGATCTCCTTCTTGAAAAGGTCGTGTTCTTATTTTTGAGTTGTAATACTTTGAAATTCTTCTTTGATACTCTACTGTTCTGATTACTACTTCATCTCTCAGCTCATGTATTAAATCCAGAGATTCTCTTTTTAATTCCTGATTTAATCGAATACTAGAAAATTCTTTGGTGTGAAGGTATTTAAATTTCGATTGGTAACATTGTCTCACAGCCAAACGTCAGAGAATAGAATCTATGTCATGTCGTCGTTTTAGTAGATGTTCGATAAGCCTATAACACTAGTGGCAGTTCTTCTACCCAGTTCCTTTAGCTTTGTTCAGTCGCTTTTTCAGAATTGTCTTTATGGTTTTATTTATAGCCTCAACTGCCCCATTTTCTTTTGGATGCGTGACCGAGTAAAAGCTCTTGATGATTCCAATTTTATGAAAAAAGCGAGAGAAATCTTCACTCTCAAATTGTTTCCCGTTGTCATACATTATCATCTGGGGAATTCCGAATCTGGTTTTGATATTTTTCATGACGAATCTTTGTACTTTCCCAAAAGTAATCTTAGGAAGTGGTTTCTCTTCAACCCACTGGTGAAGTAATCTATAGCAATTATGGTGTGCTTTTCTCCCCCTTTCGAAATTGGCAATAGGCTGATTAAACCTATTCTCCATATGTCAAAGGGCCACAAACTTGTAATTGGAGTTGATTGACTCGGAGGTAATATAGGAACTTCAAGTATTTTTGGCATCTCTCGCATCTTCTCACATAGTCGATGCCTTGGCTTACCATATGAGGCTAATAAAAATCTCATCTCATTATCTTTTTGCCAATTTTTTCCATTCGAGTGGTCCCCGTAGTATCCCTCATATGCTTCTACCATTAATTATACTCCATCATCCAGACTTACACATCTTAAACATGGAAGCGCATACCCCTTCTTATAAAGGATTCCATCCACATTTGTAGAACTCGGAGCTTGTTGCTTGATTTTCCTTGCTTCACCTTTGTAAGAGGGAAGTATTCGTTTAGCAAGATATTCAATGATGGGTGACATCCAAGTGTTATCACACAGGTCACTTGTTCTCGATTGGTCAACCCTCACATCTGATATTTCTCTATCAATTTCTCTTTTCATTTTCTTTTATTGCATGCCCCGGGACCTTGTCAGAACTAATAATTCCTTTCCTTATTTGGATATTTCCTCTTTAATACTCAGAATTTCTTAATATCCTACTGGAACAATATGTGTTTCCATGGCTTCCTTTGAGTTGGCTAGTTTGGCTAGTGAATCTGCTTATGTGTTTTTCGCACTTGGAACTTGATGTATGAAGAAGTCCTCAAACGAAGCAAGCAGTTTCAGTATCTTCTTCACATATAAAGTTAGCTTGGGGTCCTTTTCTTGATATGTGTGCTTCATTTGATTCACCATTATTTGTGAGTAACTAAAGATCTGAATCCGTGGAATTTTGAGCTCCAATATTAAAGTTAACCCCACTACATTGATTCATATTCAGACACATTACTCCTCGCGGGGAATCCTAATTTCATGACATAATGTTACGGTGTCCATCTGGTGTTATCATCACATAACCTGCACCGGCCCCTTGTTCTTTTAATGCACCGACGATGAACAACTGCCATATAGGCTTCTGATCCCTTTCCTTCTATGATAGCTCTTTTATGAAGTTAGTGTATTAATTAATGAAATTTGCCAATGCTTGTCCATTGATTATGGCTTGCGATTGAAATTCTATATCATATTAGCTGAATTCGATTCCCAATTTTACTAACCTTCCTGAAACTTCCGGCTTACTGAAAATTTGCTTAAGGGGAAATTGGTCAATATCCTAATCGAATGTGCTTGAAAATATGCACTAAGTTTTCAAGCTTTGAGAATCAAGCAGTAAGCTAGCTTTTTTATCACTGGATATCTAATTTCTACATCCTTAAGTTGTCTGCTTACATAATATACAGGGAGTTGAGCTCCACTTCCTTCTCTAATCAGTACTGATGTAATGACCCACAAATGCGTACCCTTTGAATCGACAGTAAACCACAAATGTCCAACCCAAAAAGCATAGACCGACAGAAAGTCAAAAGAAAGAAAAGAAGAGAGAAAAAGAGAAGGGAAGAAAGAGAGAACCAAATAGAACGGTATAGAATCTCACGTCGCAGCAGAAAACATATAACATCGTATCAATGATCTTTACAAAACAAAAACCATATATACATAAATTAATCAAAGTTCAATAATCAATCATTAATCATCAGCCTAGGCAGTTATAATAACCCGACCTTACAATTTGCCGAAAATATAAAGAACAATGCACAAAGAGGATAAGCTAAACAGATATGTGTATATGAAAATGAAGATCTCCAGTTCTCCAGCTAAAGTTCCAAAAGCACCAAATATGAACCTGTAAATATACTCGGTCTGACACAAGCATTGAAAGGGAAGAACGCTTGGATAAATTTGGTAAATCGGCATGAGAAACACACTAAACTGAATTTATTACATTACCAAAACTTTTCCTTTCAAAACAAAAGTATCTCGTAAGACACGCCCACACATAAATACGAATATGTTTTTACCTTACGATAATCAAAACATTTCATATCGAATTCTCTTATATTATAATAGTGTCTAGTGCACAAATAATATTCAAATAGCCGAAATTGCTACCATTTTTAAGTTCTAGCATATTAGGCTCTACAAACAAAATGGCAGGTAGGTAGTGGAGTTTGGATTTCCATACAAATGACCAGGTGAAAGGACTACCTACCGATGGGTACACCTTTAGATGGATGTTCCGAGGCACATAACATTTGCCCTCTGCCAGCACAAGACCGGCCTAACTCTATAACTAGATAGTACCAAATATGTCATCCCCCAGTCGTTACCGACCTTTTTCGAGGGCCCTCATAGCGTACAAACCACATTAATTTACATCCCGAATGTCATAACGGGAAAAAATATATCTAGAAGAGGATGATCATATCCTAATTGGGAATGACCCACTTAGTCCTGCTGCATCTAACCCCGTATTGGTCATTTCCGGTTGATGAGGCCTGAAGTAACGATTACCTTTCACATATCACATATCACATCACTTTAAATGCCACATGGCCATTTTCATTGACTACTAATTTCCTTCCCAAAAAATACAGTGCTTGAGCTCGTATGTCTCAAGGATGGTGTTAAGCTAAGAGAAGTTGTCTTCTCTGCCACCAATGATGTACGATTGTAAAAACCAATGTACATAATTTTAGAAATGTAATGCCAGATAAACATCCATACAAATTGTCCAGGAATAGGACAAACTGAAGGTACTTTCCTACCACATCCTATCGGGAAATTCCTAGGATTAGTAGCGATAGCCCTTGCATTGGATAGTTCATAATGAAGAGACCACTGCTACTGTATGTATATTGGAACCTCAAACAATCAACAAGCAGTCATCCACTATGAAAATCCAGAATATCAATATCATCAATAACCTGCACAATCGATCGTATATACTTAGGTCCAAAGTGGTTTCGAATAAAATGATCCCAGTCTCTTCTCACCAACAACGCAAAAGCATTTCTCAACCTCATGTAGAAACTAAGTCTCATAGACTTATCATGTATCCAATTTTCAACTTGCTATCCTTCGGCCAAGAAGGAAGCTCGATAGATTGGAGTAATACTCCACACTACACGAATCAACATCCTCAACACAAACGATAATCAAGCCTACATAGATGGCTACGTACTAAGTGTATGACTAAGTAGTTCCCACACCAAGTCGAGGAACTAAAATGGCCAAATTTGATAGTCGGTTATTTAACTATCAAAGCAAACAAACAAATATCTAGCGCCATACGCAATCACTAGGCCCTTTTATTAATATTTTATTAATTAAATCACTTGCCAAATATTCATTTCAAATTATCTTTAAAAAGATGTAATTCCAAAGCACTTTCAACGTTTCTATATTGGAAAACATTTCCGTATACTTATTCAATAAATCAGAATTCACTTTATTTTCAGCACTTAGAAAACATTACATATACTTAAACCATAGTTAAGTATATATTTTATTCTTTTAAGAAAACATTCTCTTAAACATACTTATTTGGGTCAAAACGAATATCGCGTAAAACATCGTAACGACAATACAAAATCACTAGTACAGAGATTCGGTAATTAGATAGATATATAAAACCCATATAATATTCAAAACATCATCTTTCGAAAATCATTTACTATAACAACAGTTTTATGGTCCATCGTTTCCTTACTTGTCGAGAACGTCTATTTCAACAATGAATGTTGAAATCTATGTATTCGATACTTAACACATTTGAAAACATCCTCGAACCATTTAATAATATCGCCTTTCAAAAAATTTATTTAATTTTAAAAGATTATTCGCTGTCCAAAATCGTGAATATAATTCTCTAACCAAATTCATTGCTTCTATACATTTATTAAAGGATTATTCACTGTCTAAAATCATGAATATAATTCCTTTAATAAACTTACATATTTAACTTATCAAAGTAAGTTGATTTTGGATTTGTAAAACAATGTTTATAAATTCACATTTACATTTTATGTAAACTTCTATTTATAAAATCCCTTTATTGACCATTTCCATTTATATCCCCATTTACAAGCCAAAATTCAATTATAAGTTAACTGCTTATAAATCCCTCATTTACAAATTCATTCTTTTATCACTTCATCAATTTATAAATCTTATTTACTTATGAGAGTCACTTACACTTCATTTTAACACTTATAAAAGCTCCTTAATAATTCCATTACTCTGATTTATAAAAATTCATTTTTATAATTCTTATATATATACCATTTATAATAAGTTCAAAAATCTTAATTTAAACTATTTTACCAAATAGTTCACTTCATATTTCAAAAATCATAGTTTAGTTTATTTCACAAAAATCATAATTTTTATAACATAAAAATTATAAATTTATATTTATTTAAAATAAATTCATTTCCTTAACCATTCAAAATTTAATAGAACATCTATTTTTCACAACCACTTAAAAATCTTTTTACTTTGAAACCACCACTTTAATATTTTTAAATTTTCAAAAATAGGCCTAATGCTGCAGCAGCATTAAATACATCAATCAAGACATCCAAAACATCATATAGCACATGATAACAGTATATATATATATATATCAATATTTGTAAATAAAATCAACACTGGTGAGAAATCCAGTTGGATCTCTCCAACCCATTACCTGCAACAAATATACATATGAGAATATGTGTACAATGTCCGCTTCAAGGCAGATGCGCCTACCAAAAGTCATCCGCTCATATACGGGAATGTGTAGGGTCTCATCTGCTCCAATATGTAGGAATATTTCCAATACCAATCATTATATATAATATATCATATCTCATTCAACCAATCATCAGTCGTCATAAAATATATTATTCTCACTTATATAAAAAATCAATGAGTCAGAAAGAGTGAGTTGTACTCACTTTGGTTCCAATAACAGTTGCAGTGCTTTATTGGAATAAAATTAAATGAGCTTTTAATTTTACCCAAAATTTTCACTAGCTTCTATTCAACTCCAAACCAGCTTTAAAGTGTATTGCTCGTCGATACGGACCCAACGAAACTTGTTTTGTCAAAAACGGACCTCGTATGAAGAAGTTATGATATTTTAAAGTTTATACGAATTAATATATAAATTAATTTCAAATTTTATTTTTTTATTTTTAACATAGATTTGTTCCTAGTCGTTCCTTTCCCCAACATCAGATCTAAGCCGTGCCTTGTTTCTTCTTCCTCCAAGCTTCTTCTCGTTCGAATAAACACATGTAGTCGCCATAGTTCATGAATTGTCGCGTGACCTACGACCAACTATACATCGACCCGATAACGACATTACGAAGCCCACATCCTTGTGAACCATCGCCGTGAGCATCATCAAGCTCGGTCATTCCGAACCCATGAATTTTCATTTCGAATGTAAATTAAACGCGGTGCCATAGCCTCGTCTTCGCTGCACCGAACTCGATCTCCATCGTTGGATGTGTTCGTCCCTCTATCCTTACAATATTGTAGTGAGGGGTTTCAACTAATTACGTGTGAAAATCAAGGAAGAGGAAGATGAGTTTTCGGACATTGAAATAGAAGGTGGCAGCTAGGGTTAGGAATTTGTTGCAAATAGAAGAAATATGTGGCCTTATATAGAAAACTTCGCGACACTATTCATCTGAAATTTTTTTGAACTCCAATCGAAACACGCCGCGTGGCGTTTACAATCTTTTCCCCCTATTCCAAACACAATGGAATATATATCGGAAGTCAATTCGATCGTGTTTGGATGATAGCTTTTCAAATTAACTATTTAAATTAAAATTTGACTTAAACAAATTTCAGTGCGTTTTAGCTTGCCACGTCTAAACCGTAAGTCCGATGGAGACGAAATTTGAAATCCTACAATAGTATAACATTATGGATCCAATGAAATAGGTTTCGTACAAATCCGAGATTGTTTTTACACGTTAATTAAATATTAAAATATTCAATTTCTATAAATTTACTTTTAATTCAATTTTAAAAGTTTACCAACATCATTCTAATTCAAATAGAATTTAATTCATATTAAGAAATCATTTTCATTCACATTAAATTCAAATTCCAATTATTTCTGCAATTTCAAATATTAAATTAATAACTTAATTATCCAATTAAATCACTATATTCAGAATATAAGTTATTCAACTTATAAAATTAACTTGTTATTATTTAAAATCATTTAAGTATATGAATTTGAAATGACAGAAATTCTGGGTCATTACAACTGAGCTAACTGCATGCTCTGAAACCGCCATATACAAGTATAAAATCTCTCCATTCTCAGGACTAGAAAGTATCGGTGGTTTTTCCAAATGGCTTTTTAATTCCTGAAAATCTTTTCTACAATCTTCTCCCCATTCAATGTTCTTATTTTTCTTAATTGCATTGAAGAAGAGTAGCCTTGGAAACGAACCTGCTTAGGGCGGCTACCCTTCCATTCAAACTCATTACCTCTTTACTAGTTTTGTGTTCAGCCATGTCCTTAATGGCATGAATTTGGTCGGGACTAGCTTCAACTCCTTAGGCACTTACAAGGCAACCTAAAAACTTTCCCGAATGGTCTCCAAAAGAGTACTTCTATGGGTTCAATTTCATTTGATATTTCCATAATATTCTGAACATCTCTTCCAAACCCTCAAGATGATTCCTAGCCTCACTAGATTTCACTAACATGTCATCCACATAAACCTCCATATTCCAACCAATTTTCCCTTTAAACATTCTGTTGACTAGCTGTCACCGCCCGTTTTCTGTACCCTTTGAATTGACAATAAACCATACATGTCCAACTCAAATTACACGAAAAGATGGAGCATGTAGGGTAATAAAGAAAATAAGGCAAAACGTAATCTCACACGAATAGAATAATATATAATATTGAACAAATATCTTTACGGTAGAAAACATTTAAATACATATATCAGAGTCTAACCAAAATTCAGCTTGGATAGTTATAAACATCTATCGTTACAATTGCTGACAACATCAAACTAAAATAAACTAAGCACAGTAGATAATAGAATATGTCCATACATAGATGAATATCTCCAGCTCTCCTCTGGAAACTCCAACCGTCTTCGACTAAATCTGAAACTACTCTGATCTGGCCCTAGTATTGAAAATACCCAAACTAGTCTTGATAAACCAGCATGAGAAAAACCCAATAATAAATGACAGTGTCATATATCAGCCTTTGAATAAAATCCTTTGAAAAGAAAGAGTATCTCATAAGACCATGCCCATACATAAGCACGGATGAGTTTTTACCTTATGATAACTTAAACCTTTTATATCAAAACATTTGATATCATTTCTAATGACATTTCTTGAAAACATTTGCAAATAAACTTATTAATCTTAACTGAAATTATTACCATTATTAAATTCCAGCATACTAGGATCTACAAACAATATCGTAGGTTCCTATTGAGGAATGGATTTCGATACAAATAACCAAGTGAAGGGACTACCTTTTGATGGGTATACCTCTAGATGGATGTCTCGAGGCACAGAACATCCGCCCTCTACCAGCACAAGAGCAACCTACCTCTTTAACTAGGTAGTGCTGAATATGTCGTCCCCCACTCGTTACCAACCTTTAACAAAGCATGCTCTAGCATACAACCACATTAATTTACATCCCGAATGTCATAGCGAGAAGAAATATATCTAGAAAGGAATAATCATACCCTAATTGGGAATTCCCCACTTAGCCTTGCTACATCTAACCCTGTTTCGGTCATTTTCAGTTAATGAGGCTCGAGGTTACGATTACCTTTCCATATAGCACATATTCTTTTAATTTGAATGCCACATTTCTATTCCACATTCACACGACTGATTTCTACAATCATATAACTTCTTGAGCTTGTATGTCTCTGGAAAGGGTATTAAGCTAAGAGAAGGTGTCTTCTCCTCCACCGACTGATATACTTTTATAGAGATCACTCATTATGATTTGGAATGTAAGGTCATACATTCATCCATACAAGTTCGTTGTAGAACCAAACGAAACCGAAGGAAATTTCCTCGGCTATTACTAGGCGGGAACCCTTGTGGCGTTGAGGTTATTCCTAACAAAGAGACCACTGCTACAATATAGTGAATTGGGAGTTTATCCCTAACTAATCAACAAGTAGTCTTATTATTTGTCTTAATATCTCCTTCATAAAACATCTTTAATCTTCGAACGCTTATGTTGGTTCGAAGTGGTTTTCGGTTAGGAATCTCCCAAATTCGACCTCGGTTCCATCGAAGCCAATCATCGCTTTAAAAGATGTTAAGTTCATATGTAGATATCAATCATCAATAAATTACTTCATTTTTATTTAAGCCAAATATCTTTCGTAGATATATTCTCTTCTATTTTTTCCATTTTCTTTTCAAGAGTATATGGAATCATTAAGCCTCATTTATTAAATCATTTGATTTATTGAAACCTTCTTTTAAATCTTGGAATAATTTCAAATCATTTTCTCTTCTAGTTAGGAAAGCTTTTCCAAATCATTCTTTTAATCTTAATCAAAGATTTCGTATCTTCAAATTATAACTTTTTACTTAGGAAAAATATTTCCAAATCATTTACTAAATCTTAATCAAAGATTTTTTTTTCTTAACTTCAAATCATATTCTTGCAAATTGAGGATTTTCATAATAGAGTACTACTGCCACCTTAGATATGGTAAATTTCACTTTCAGGGAGTAATGGCAAGTAATCATACGTCATGAATATCTTTGTCTTCAACAAACTTTGTTTTCAATATGTTTTATTTTGAAAATTTATTTGAAGGGGTTTTCGGATAGGAATCATCCAAATCTGATCCTGCTTTTTCAGGTAGGACTCACCCAAATCCGATCTCGGTTCTTTCATACCAATCATCGAATAAAAGGTGTTAAATGGTTAATTAACATTCAAAGAATTTGTTTCTTTTCTTTTATCTTGAAAAAACTTAAATATGATCTTTTAGAGCATCTGCGCTTTCCTTTCGATCTATTCCACCCATCGCCTAAGAAGAAAAAATATAGGTCAGCTAAGTTCATGTAACAACCCGCATATTTATCAATTGTATATTTAAATATTTTATTTAAATATTTCATCGTTCGTCGGATTTTAGTCCGAAAACCTACTTTTAGCAAACAGTCGAATTGGGACTCGAAACCCCTTCCATTGAGTTCAAAATGTGGTTTGCAACCTTTTTGAGTATAAACATTGATATGTTTGGAGCTAGCTAAAAATTTGACCTTTTTCACTTTGGGTTTGGGTTTGGGTTCAGCCCACTAGCTAACTTAATACCCCAAACTGAACCACTTCCCTTCATTCATTCCCTCTTCCATATATTTTCAGTTCTAAAGAGAATAATGGAGGAAAATAAAAAAGAATTAAAATCCTAAGCCCTAGTTTCCATTTGCAAATCAAGTTCTAGCTCCAAATTCAAAGAGAAGCATTGGTAAGTATCATCTCCTTCTTCTCCAACTCATTCTCTCTTTGATTTCAGAAAAATTCCTAAACCTAATTTGGAATTTTTTTCTCTTTTAAGCTTAGATTCACGCTTCTTGTGTTGAGATTGAAGTGTGGTTGATCTTCCCTTGTCTTCAAGCTTCTCATTCATTGTTTTTGGGTTCAAAGGTGAGATTTTTATCTCACATCTATGTCTACAACTACCCTTGATTGTTAGGTATGAATTCCTAACTCTTATTCATGTGCATTTGATTTTGGTTTGGATTGATTTGGTATATATATTCCAACCTTTGGTGTTTTGAAAGCAAATTCTATGAAAATCCTTTTATGGACGTTTAACATGTTTTTGGCGACGCACCGAAGAGCCTATAAGGCCGGGTTGCCGATTGGCATAAATCCCTAGTGCCAATTGCTCCTTCGGTCGCAAATTGGATGTGATTGCACATCAATTATATAGGCTAGAAAACTGCCTAAGCACCAGTCAGTCGACTAACCTTTGCAGTCAGTAGACGGGCTGTAGCTAATAAGCATTCCGAGGGCTTTCTACAGAGGCTGGGGGCTCTGTTTCCTATAGTCTGTCGACTGAACTCAGTGAGCCAGTCGACTGACCTGCTTCTATTTGCCTATTATTCCTATTTTTTCCTATTTTGTTTGTGATTTCAATTTTTATCGATTCGTTTTTGATCCCTAGTTGATGCTATCAATTATTCGACTTTGATGACTTCTTTGAGAATTTAGAATCCGTAGGTGGATCCGCAACACTTAATTTGCTTTGTTTTGATGTCGAGATTATTTAATGCGAATTTTGATGATTGATTGTTTCTACAATCATTTCTACAATTTGTCACTTTAAAAATATAAAGATTTCAATACTAGTAATATATATTCAAACTCTTTCACAAAGATGATTTCTACTCTATTTTCAATATCAAACTCGTTTATAAAACCATTTTTCAATCTATTAGTATATACAAACCTTTACCTCACTCGTATGAGAAATCTAATTAAATGGATTAGTAAAACGAGTGGTATGAAATGCTTGCGTTTACTTCGTTGGTTAATTCTTGGACTTGTTCGATTGAATCTCTTGTGACAACTTCCTAGTGGAAATCTACAATTTGTTCGTAAATGTTTAAGTTAAGCTAGTGGTTATGGGACATGAAGCTAAACTCATATATTTACTAGCTTACTGTAATTGACACTTCTTGATGGTCGATGATGATCGTTTTATGGTTTAGACTAGCAATGTGCGATGTCTCTTTGTCCACGTGGAGGACTGTACTTTATTTTATTGAACTTCGTCTCATTTCTTGCATGATTCGTACCTATTTAGGTGCGTCGATGTTTGTTTACTTCGTGGAGCAATCGGCTCAATAAGTCGGGACATGGGGCATATCTTTCTAGGTGCATTGATGTTCGTCTATGCATGGGGCATATCTTTCTTGGTGCATCGACGTTCGACTTTGCATGGGGTGTATCTTTCTAGGTGCATCGATGTTAGACATTACACAGGGTGTATCTTTCTAGGTGCATCGATGTTTATTTATGCATGGGGGTACCTTTCTAGGTGCGTTGATGCTAGAGCATGGGACGTACCTTTCTAGGTGCGTCGATGTTCGTCTTTACATGGGGTGTACCCTTCTAGGTGCATCGATGTTTATTTATGCATGGGGCGTATCTTTCTAGGTGCATCGATAGTAGAGCATGGGGCGTACCTTTCTAGGTGTGTCGATGTTCGTCTTTACATGGGGTGTATCTTTCTAGGTGCATCGATGCTTATTTATGCATGGGGCGTATCTTTCTAGGTGCACCGATGCTAGAGCATGGGGCGTACCTTTTTAGGTGCGTCGATGTTCGTCTTTACATGGGGTGTATCTTTCTAGGTGCATCAATGTTTATTTATGCATGGGGCATATCTTTCTAGGTGCGTCGATGCTAGAGCATGGGGCGTACCTTTCCAGGTGCGTCGATGTTCGTCTTTACATGGGGCGTATCTTTCTAGGTGCATCGATGTTTATTTATGCATGGGGTATATCATTCCAGGTGCGTCGATGTTCGGCTGTGCATGGGGCGTGTCTTTCTAGGTGCGTCGATGTCCAGTTAATGGGAATGGCATCCTCTTTTTCTTGTGATTTCTGGATTTAAAATTGATGATTTATGGAATTTATGTTTCACCAACTTTTACGATTGACATTGATATGTATGTCATTTATTGTGGCTTGGTGAAGTAAATAAAGGATATGATATTCTTTTTGATGCTACGAGATTCTCGAGTTATTTGTATGATTTAGTTGATTTTCTATGTATACTTGTCGCAATATGGCATTTTTGGTTATCATAAGTTTTTATTACATCTCTTCTTATATCTCATTTTTTCTGATAATTATAGCTAGACTGATCCATTTATTATTTTCTTCTTAAATAATACCCGGGTCAGACTGAGATATTGCAGGTGTTTCCTCATGACTTCCTATCTGGAACCATCTTCTGACTTTTGCTTAACTACTTTAGTCTAGTAGTTTTTGTTGTATACATTTAAGATATAGACTCCTTGATGTATACATATTCTTTTGTCTAGTACTTGTATCTATTCTTTTGTGATATTATGGATCTTATTTGACCTCTACTCTGGTTTACACTTTCATGTGTTATATTCATATCTGTTTCCCCCTTAGTGATATGAATAATCTGTGACTGATTTATGTTATGTTTATTTCTATATTAGTTTCCGAAGATTATATGTAGCCACTGTATAGTAGTTTTGAGTTTGTATCGGCATGTCGGATTTCCTCTTGAAATGAAATGCATCTTAAACTATCTGACATATCGGTGCTCGCACAAAGCAATTACACGGATGGTCACTCCTCATCAGCCTTATTGTCCACGCTAGTTGACGGAATTACTCCGTAGTGTCCTTGGCTAGCGTGGGTATAGAGGTGGGGCGTCACAGCTTGGTATCAGAGCCAAACTTCGGAACAATGTGGAATAATCTAGCAAGGATCATGCCCTAAGTCTTTCTTAGGAGTTGTGCCTTAGGATTTATACGAGTCTTCGTACCGTCTAATCCTATTTTCTTTAATGATTCCTTGTTTTATCAATCAAGTTTGGTTGAAATTCATTTTTGTGAATAACTTCTTTTTTTCTTCTTTCTTTCTTTCTTTCTTTAAGAAGAAGAAATGGTTGGATCTGGCAGTCCAAGCGCTGGTCAATCCAGTAGCCCTTCTCTGGATGGCGCATTCATGAGGATGGCGCATTCATGTCTGCCCAACTTTTGGATCTTGTAAAGAATCAAAGGTTTATATGTGCTTTGGGTAAGAATCCCGAAAAGATTTTACCTTTGAAACTTGAAGTTCCTTTCAATCATCTTGTGGATACCACTCTTTGATATGAAGATGTTGGTAAAGGAAGTGTTAGTGCTATTGGGATTTCCAAGAAGATGCATATTGAGTTCAAGAGCCTTAATCCCAATAAGAGAGTGAAACAAACTACTTTTGTAGCAAAGACTCCAATCCCTAATTGTGGAGGATGCTACAATTGTAACTCTAAGGAACACTATGCAAATATGTGTCCGAAACCCCATTCCTGTCGCTATTGCAAAAAACCGGGTCATCTTTTATCTGCATGTCCCAAACTTTTGAACAAGGACATGAGAAAGCTAAATATCGTGCATGCCCCTAGCAACTCTTCTCTTAGTCAAGATAGCCATTCTATCCTTGATGACATTTGTTTTATGATTTTCCTTTTCGAGTTTTTTGATATAGGTTTCATCTCCTTATGTTTTATATCAAAAGAACTTGTTGGTTTCTTTTATTTAAAATATTTTTTTGGGGGCTTGTTGACTCCTTTGTCAATGGCGAATCCTGTTGGTGGATTCACAATGCTTAGTTGGTTTCTTGTAGTGATGTCGAAATTATTTTATGTGATTTTTCTTTCCGAGCCGATTTTTACTTATGGTTCGGAATTGACTTTTGTACGAATTGGCTTAATTATTATGAAGCCATATCCTATGTTCCGAGTGGACTATTCATCTTCGACATTTTTCATATGTTAAGCAGATTTCTATTTTTCTTTGTGATTTTGATTCCAATTTGATGGCATCATTTTATTCTTTAAGCCCTCGTCATAAGGAAAGTGTTAATTCTCTCATTTAAATAGTTTGTGAAACTTTCCGGTATTTTTTAGTTTTGTCTTAGGATTATCTCCTAAGCAATCTTTTGAGAGGTGTTAGGGTCTTTTTAGCTCGACCTTGCCACCATTTTTTTATTAGTTACGAGTTGTAGAAGTTAGCATTCCATTTACCGCATTCCGCACTCGTTATGATTCTTGTGAATGAATTATTATGTCATTCAGTTGTCCAGCTTATTTCATCCGTTTTATGAGTCGAATATTTTACGATCATCTCGATGACTCCATTCTTGTATTTATTTGATTTTAGATGAAAACAGCAATTTAAAATTTTGCAAATCTTTTTCATAAGATTTATTTATAAGTATGATTGGATTTTTGTTCTTGAAACGAACGAAGAATATTCGTAAAGTTTTTAAGAGACATATTTATCATGTAGAAGATGATTTTGTGATTGTATTGCCCATTGAGTGCTTTAAGAATTCTGGTCGATGCGCTTGATCAACGTTATCGATAGCAACCTCCTAAACGCTTTGATGAGACAGTCAGACGCAATAAATTGACTTGTAAAAAGGTAAATTTTTCTAGAAAGATTGTTACATAAAGATAATTGTAATTTTGAAAGTTTTAGCTTTTCAGGAAAGAATATTATTTAAAAGAACACTTTCTTTCGATACTCCTATTCTTGTGATTCCTGAGCGAAACTAAGATTTCACTGTTTGTACCAATATGAGTCGTATTGGTTTTGGGTGCCGTTCTCTTGCATAATGGAATGTGCTATCACTTATGCTTTTAACAATTAAAGCCTACTCATGGTCTTGTGCTCGTGGCTATTGGTTTCGCTTTAGAATTTGGCATCATTATCTTTTGGGGGAGAAATTTGTTCCGCACCTCGATCGTAAATCTTTGAAGTATTTATTCTCTCAAAAGGAACTTAATTTGCATCAACAATGTTGACTTGAGTTCATTCATTTTTGTGATGTTGATATTCTTTGTATTTTCCCGAAAGGGGAAACCGTGTTGCCAATGCCCTTAGTCGTAAGCAGCAAGTGGTCGTTTCTTTGATGGTGTCCGTATGGAATGACCTTTTTACCATGTTCATTGGATGTTTCGATGTGCCTAATTTAATTGAGCTTCATCTTATTTCTTTTATGGACTAGCATCCGATGTTCTTTTATGAGTTTCGGTTCATTGGATGTACCGTTATTGTACTCCATCGATGTCCCGCCTGGTTGATTCATTGGACGTATCGTTGTACTGCGTCAGTGTTCCGAATTATTTGAACTTTGGTTCATTGGACGTTCCATTGTACTGCGTCAGTGTTCCGAATTATTTGAACTTTGGTTCATTGGATGTACCGTTGTACTGCGTCAGTGTTCCAAATTATTTGAACTTTCGTTCATCTAGTGTACTGTTATTGTACTACGCCATTGTTCCAAATTATTCGAGTTTCTAGTTTCTCGGGCATACCATTATTGTACTACATCATTGCACCGGCTTAATTTTTCTGCTATTCATGACGTTTCCATGTCCCTCAACTACGGAGATGCCTTAAGAATTTCGATTTTTATTCTTGAGCCCGGTATTATTGAGGAAATTGAAGTTTCACCAGATTTGACTTATGAGCAACATTCCATTTTCATCATTGCTTCAGAGGTTGAGAGCCTTCGGAATAAAGATGTTCTTCTTGTGAAAGTTCAATGGTTCTCAGATCCTAAGGATTGCTCTTGGGAATCCTGGAATTCATCGAGCGATCCCGTTCAGGCTTACTCTTTCATGCTCTTTATGGTGAACTTCTTATTTAAAATTTCTTTTGTGTTGATATGCTTTTATGGTTGTTACTCTTTATTTTCTTCTTAAGTATTGCGAGGACGCAATTTCTTTAGGGAGAGGAGTCTGTAACAACCCGCATATTTATCGATTGTATATTTAAATATTTTATTTAAATATTTCATCATTCGTCGAATTTTAGTCCGAAAGCCTACTTTTAGCAAACAGTCGAATCGGGACTTAAGACCCCTTCCATTGAGTTCAAAATGCTGTTTGCAACCTTTTTGAGTATAAACATTAATATGTTTGGAGCTAGCTAAAAATTTGACCTTTTTCACTTTGGGTTTGGGTTCAGCCCACTAGCCAACTTAATACCCCAAACTGAACCACTTCTCTTCATTCATTCCCTCTTCCTTATCTTTACAGTTCTAAAGAGAATAATGGGGGAAAAGAAAAAAGAATTAAAATCCTAAGCCCTAGTTTCCATTTGCAAATCAAGTTCTAGCTCCAAATTCAAAGAGAAGCATTGGTAAGTATCATCTCCTTCTTCTCCAACTCATTCTCTCTTTGATTTCAGAAAAATTCCTAAACCTAATTTGGGAAATGTTTCTCTTTTAAGCTTAGATTCAAGCTTCTTGTGTTGAGATTGAAGTGTGGCTGATCTTCCCTTGTCTTCAAGCTTCTCATTCATTGTTTTTGGGTTCAAAGGTGAGATTTTTATTTCACATCTATGTCTATAACTACCCTTGATTGTTAGGTATGAATTCCTAACTCTTATTCATGTGTATTTGATTTTGGTTTGGATTGATTGGGTATATATTCCTACTTTTGGTATTCTGAAAGCAAATTCTATGAAAATCCTTTTATGGATGTTCGAACATGTTTTTGGCGACACATCGAAGAGCGTATAGGGCCGGGTTGGCGATTGGCATAAATCCCTAGTGCCATTGCTCGTTCGGTCGCGAACTGGATGCGATTGCACATCAATTATATAGGCTAGAAAACTGCCTAAGCACCAACCAGTCGACTTACCTTTGCAGTCAGTCGGTTGGCTGTAGCTAATAAGCATTCCGAGGCTTTTCTAAAGAGGCTGGGGGCTCTGTTTCCTGCAGTCAGTCGACTGAACTCAGTGAGCCAGTCGACTGACCTACTCCTATTTGCCTATTATGCCTATTTTTTCCTATTTTGTTTGTGATTCCAATTTTTATCGATTCGTTTTGATATCTAGTTGATGCTATCAATTATTCGACTTTGATGACTTCTTTGAGAATTTAGAATCCGTAGGTGGATCTGCAACACTTAATTTGCTTTGTTTTAATGTCGAGATTATTTTATGTGAATTTTGGTGATTGATTGTTTCTACAATCATTTCTACGATTTGTCACTTTAAAAATATAAAGGTTTCAATACTAGTAATAAATATTCAAACTCTTTCACAGAGATGATTTCTACTCTATTTTCAATATCAAACTCGTTTATAAAACCATTTTTCAATCTATTAGTATATGCAAACCTTTACCTCACTCGTATGAGAAATCTAATTAAACGGCTTAGTAAAACGAGTGGTATGAAACGCTTGCGTTTACTTCGTCGGTTAATTCTTGGACTTGTTCGATTGAATCTCTTGTGACAACTTCCTAGTAGAAATCTACAATTTGTTCGTAAATGTTTAAGTTAAGCTAGTGGTTATGGGACATGAAGCTAAACTCATATATTTACTAGCTTACTGTAATTGACACTTCTTGATGATCGATGATGATCGTTTTATGGTTTAGACTAGCAATGTGCGATGTCTCTTTGTCCACGTAGAGGACTGTACTTTATTTTATTGAGCTTCGTCTCATTTCTTGCATGAGTCATACCTATTTAGGTGCGTCGATTATTGTTTACTTCGTGGAGCAATTGGCTCAATAAGTAGGGACATGGGGCGTATCTTTCTAGATGCGTCGATGTTCGTCTATGCATGGGGCGTATCTTCTTGGTGCATCGACGTTCGACTTTGCATGGGGTGTATCTTTCTAGGTGCATCGATGTTAGACATTACATGGGGTGTATCTTTCTAGGTGCATCGATGTTTATTTATGCATGGGGGTACCTTTCTAGGTGCGTTGATGCTAGAACATGGGGCGTACCTTTCTAGGTGCGTCGATGTTCGTCTTTACATGGGGTGTACCTTTCTAGGTGCATCGATGTTTATTTATGCATGGGGCGTATCTTTCTGGGGCGTACCTTTCTAGGTGCGTCGATGTTCGTCTTTACATAGGGTGTATCTTTCTAGGTGCATCGATGTTTATTTATGCATGGGGCGTATCTTTCTAGGTGCGTCGATGCTCGAGCATGGGGCGTACCTTTCTAGGTGCGTCGATGTTCATCTTTACATGGGGTGTATCTTTCTAGGTGCATCGATGTTTATTTATACATGGGGCGTATCTTTCTAGGTGCGTCGATGCTAGAGCATGGGGTGTACCTTTCTAGGTGCATCGATGTTCGTCTTTACATAGGGTATATCTTTCTAGGTGCATCGATGTTTATTTATGCATGGGGCGTATCTTTCTAGGGCATCGATGTTCGGCTGTGCATGGGGCGTGTCTTTCTAGGTGCGTCGATGTCTCGTTTATGGGATTGGCCATCCTCTTTTTCTTGTGATTTCTGGATTTCTAATTGATGATTTCTGGAATTTAAATTTCATCAACTTTTACGATTGGTATTGATATGTATGTCATTTATTGTGGCTTGGTGAAATAAATAAAGAATATGATATTCTTTTTGATGTTATGAGATTCTTCAGTTATTTGTATGATTTAGTTGATTTTCTATGTATACTTATCGCAGTATGGCATTTTTGGTTATCATACGTTTTTATTACATCTCTTCTTGTATCTCATTTTATCTGATAATTATAGCTTGACTGATCCATTTATTATTTTCTTCTTAAATAATACTCGGGTCAGACTGAGATATTGCAGGTGCTTCCTCATGACTTCCTATCTAGAACCATCTTCTGACTTTTGCTTAACTACTTTAGTCTAGTAGTTTTTGTTATATACATTTAAGTTATAGACTCCTTGATGTATACATATTCTTTTGTCCAGCACTTGTATCTATTCTTTTGTGATATTGTGGATCTTATTTGACCACTACTCTGATTTACACTTTCATGTGTTATATTCATATCTGTTTTCGCCTTAATGATATGGATTATCTATGACTGATTTATGTTATGTTTATTTCTATATTTGTTTCCGAAGATTATATATAGCCATTGTGTAGTAGCTTTGAGTTTGTATCGGCATGTCTGATTTCCTCTTGAAATGAAATGCATCTTAAACTATCTGACATATCGGTGCTCGCACAAAGCAATTACACGGAAGGTCGCTCCTCATCAGCCTTATTCTCCACGCTAGTTGACGGCATTACTCCGTAGTGTCCTTGGCTAGCGTGGGAATAGAGGTGGGGTGTCACAGCTTGGTATCAGAGCCAAACTTCGGAACAATGTGGAATAATCTAGCAAGGATCATGTCCTAAGTCATTCTTAGGAGTTGTGCCTTAGGATTTATTCGAGTCGTCGTACCGTCTAATCCTATTTTCTTTGATGATTCCTTGTTTTATCAATCAAGTTTGGTTGAAATTCATTTTTGTGAATAAATTCTTTTCTTCTTTCTTTCTTTATTTCTTTAAAAAGAAGAAATGGTTGGATCTGGCAGTCATAACGCTGGTCAATCCAGTAGCCCTTCTCTGTATGGCACATTCATGTCTGCCCAACAACTTTTGGATCTTGTAAAGAATCAAAGGTTTGTCCGTGCTTTGGGCAAGATCCCCGAAAAGTTTTTACCTCTGAAACTTGAAGTTCCTTTCAATCATCTTGCGGATATCACTCTTCGATATGAAGAGGTTGGTAAAGGAAGTGTTAGTGCTATTGGAATTTCCATGAAGAGGCATATTGAGTTCAAGTGCCTTAAGCCCAATAAGAGAGTGAAGCAAACTACTTTTGTAGCAAAGACTCCAATCCCTAATTGTGGAGGATGCTACAATTGTAATTTTAAGGAACACTATGCAAATATGTATTTGAAACCCCATTCTTGTCGCTATTGCAAAAAACCAAGTCATCTTTTATCTGCATGTCCCAAGATTTTGAACAAGGACATGAGAAAGCTAAATATTGTGCAGTCCCCTAGCAACTCTTCTCTTAGTTAAGGTAGCCATTCTATCCTTGATGACATTTGTTTTATGATTTTCCTTTTCGAGTTTTTTTGATATGGGTTTCATCTCCTCATGTTTTATATCAAAAGAACTTGTTGGTTTCTTTTATTTAAAATATTTTTTGGGGGCTTGTTGACTCCTTTGTCAATGGCGAATCCTGTTGGTGGATCCGCTCAGTTGGTTTCTTGTAGTGATGTCGAAATTATTTTATGTGATTTTTCTTTCCGAATCGATTTTTACTTATGCTTCGGAATTGACTTCTGTACGGATTGGCTTAATTATTATGAAGCCATATCCTATGTCCCGAGCAGACTATTCATCTTCGACATTTTTAATCTGTTAAGCAGATTTCTATTTTTCTTTGTGATTTTCATTCCAATTTGATGGCATCATTTTATTCTTTAAGCCCTCATCATAAGAAAAGTGTTACTTATCTCATTTAAATAGTTTGTGAAACTTTCTGGTATTTTTGAGTTTTGTCTTAGGATTATCTCCTAAGCAATCTTTTGAGAGGTGTTAGGGTCTTTTTAGTTCGACCTTGCCACCGATCTTTTATTAGTTACGAGTTGCAGAAGTTAGCATTCCACTTACCGCATTACGCACTCGTTATGATTCTTGTGAACGAATTATTATGTCATTCAGTTATCCAGCTTATTTCATCCATTTTATGAGTCGAGTATTCTACGAATATCTCGATGACTCCATTCTTGTATTTATTTGCTTTTAGATGAAAACTACAATTTAAAATTTTGCAAATCTTTTTCATAAGATTTATTTATAAGTATGATTGGATTTTTGTTCTTGAAATTAAAAAAGAATATTCCTAAAGTTTTTAAGAGACATATTAATCATGTAGAAGATGATTTTGTGATTGTATTGCCCATTGAGTGCTTTAAGAATTCTGGTCGATGCGTTTGATCAACGTTATCGATAGGAACCACCTAAAAGCTTTGATGAGACAGTCATACGCAATAAATTGACTTGTAAAAAGGTAACTTTTTCTAGGAAGATTGTTACATAAAGATAATTTTAATTTTGAAAGTTTTAGCTTTTTAGGAAAGAAGATTATTTAAAAGAACTCTTTCTTTCGATACTCCAATTCTTGTGATTCCTGAGCGAAACCAAGATTTCACTGTTTGTACCGATATGAGTCGTATTGGTATTGGGTGCCGTTCTCTTGCATAATGGAATGTGCTATCACTTATTCTTTTAACAATTAAAGCCTATCGAGACTAGGTATGCCACTCATGGTCTTATGCTCGTGGCTATTGGTTTCGCTTTAGAATTTGGCATCATTATCTTTTGGGGGAGAAATTTGTTCCCCACCTCGATCATAAATCTTTGAAGTATTTATTCTCTCAAAAGGAACTTAATTTGCGTCAATAATGTTGGCTTGATTTTATTCATTTTTTGATCTTGATATTCTTTATATTTACCCGAAAAGGGAAACCGTGTTGCCAATGCCCTTAGTCGTAAGCAGCAAGTGGTCGTTTCTTTGATGATGTCGGTATGGAATGACCTTTTTACCAAGTTCATCGGATGTTTCGATGTACCTTGTTTTATTGAGCTTCATCTCATTTCTTTTATGTACTAGCATCCGATGTTCTTTTATGAGTTTCGGTTCATCGGAGGTACCGTTATTGTACTACATCGATGTCCCGTCAGGTCGGTTCATTGGACGTACCGTTGTACTGCGTCAGTGTTTCGAATTATTTGAACTTTGGTTCATTGGACGTACCGTTGTACTGCATCAGTGTTCTGAATTATTTGAACTTTGGTTTATTGGACGTACCGTTGTACTGCGTCAGTGTTCCAAATTATTTGAACTTTGGTTCATCTAGAGTACCGTTATACTACGCCGTTGTTCCAAATTATTCGAGTTTCTAGTTTCTCGGGCGTACCGTTATTGTACTACGTCGTTGCACCGACTTAATTTTTATGCTATTCATGACATTTTCCATGTCTCTCAACTATAGAGAGGCCTTAAAAATTCCAATTTTTATTCTTAAGCCCAGTGTTATTGAGGAAATTGAAGTTTCACCAGATTTGACTTATGAGAAACATTCCATTCGCATCATTGCTTCGGAGGTTGAGCGCCTTCGGAATAAAGATGTTCTTTTTATGAAAGTTCAATGGTTCTCAGATCCTAAGGATTGCTCTTGGGAATCCTGGGAATTCATTGAGCGATCCCGTTCAGGCTTTACTCTTTCACGCTCTTTATGGTGAACTTCCTATTTCAAATTTCTTTTGTGTTGATATGCTTTTATGGTTGTTACTCTTTATTTTCTTCATAAGTATTGCGAGGACGCAATTTCTTTAAGGTGGGGAGTCTGTAAAAACCCGCATAGTTATCGATTGTATATTTAAATATTTTATTTAAATATTTCATCGTTCGTCGGATTTTAGTCCGAAAACCTACTTTTAGCAAACAGTCGAATTGGGACTCGAGACCCCTTCCATTGAGTTCAAAATACCCAACCTTTTTGAGTATAAACATTGATATGTTTGGAGCTAGCAAAAAATTTGACTTTTTTCACTTTGGGTTTGGGTTCAGCCCACTAGCCAACTTAATACCCAAACTGAACCACTTCTCTTCATTCATTCCCTCTTCCTTATCTTTTTAGTTCTAAAGAGAATAATGGGGGAAAAGAAAAGAGAATTAAAATCCTAAGCCCTAGTTTCCATTTGCAAATCAAGTTCTAGCTCCAAATTCAAAGAGAAGCATTGGTAAGTATCATCTCCTTCTTCTCCAACTCATTCTCTCTTTGATTTCAGAAAAATTCCTAAACCTAATTTGGGAAATGTTTCTCTTTTAAGCTTAGATTCAAGCTTCTTGTATTGAGATTGAAGTGTGGTTGATCTTCCCTTGTCTTCAAGCTTCTCATTCATTGTTTTTGGGTTCAAATGTGAGATTTTTATCTCACATCTATGTCTATAACTACCCTTGATTGTTAGGTATGAATTCCCAACTCTTATTCATGTGCATTTGATTTTGGTTTGGATTGATTTGGTATATATATTCCAACTTTCGGTGTTTTGAAAGCAAATTCTATGAAAATCCTTTTACGGATGTTTGAACATGTTTTTGGTGACGCATCGAAGAGCCTATAGGGCCAGGTTGCCGATTGGCATAAATCCCTAGTGCCATTGCTCATTCGGTCACGAATTGGAAGTGATTGCACATCAATTATATAGGCTTGAAAACTGTCTAAGCACCAGTCAGTCGACTGACCTTTGCAGTCAATCGACTGGTTGTATAACGACTCCGGATTTTTATGAATTAAAATTGATAATTTAAATGAATTTTTGAATTAAAATTTGTAAAATTGATTTATAAATGGCAGCTAGTTTCCCCGATTCAAATAGAAAATATTTTAAGTCATATGAATTTGAAAATTTGTATATATGTGAATATATATGTTTATATTAGATTTGAAATAAAAACATAAATAAATGGTTTTAAAAATAAATAGAAATAAAAATAAATAGTCATGTAAGAATAGAAATAAATATACAAGCTAATATAATAAAAATAAATGTAACAACTTTAAAATGAGAACTTAAGTGAGTCTAGAATTATATAGTATACATGTATTTGCAGGCTGGAAATATATGTACTGTAACCATATGTATATGGAAGGAGTAAGTCAAAACAATAAAATAAAATACATACTAGAGGTACAAAATAAAGCAAAGAAATGGTATGGTAAGCATGTAGATATGCAAGGCTGAAGGACATAAGGACAAGATATCTTCATTTGTTTGTACAGATATAAGTACATACGCATGGTAATAAAGGGGATAGGTATGGCATAGAAATAAATGCTTGTACAAATACAACTTAGCCTCCGCACTTGTTTTCTTTATATCAAGTTTCCTTTTCACTTTCGTTCTTAAGACAAATGTTTGATAAGTAACAACTTAGTGTACTAGTGTTAAAACATAACATACAAGTGGCAATGTTATCTTTTCTTTTGAAATTTAATTTTACAAAATAATGGATTAAAGAAAGTATAACCAGATTTATCATTTTCAAAACTCAAACTGGAAATAAGAATTTGGAAGTGGATTAAGTCTGGGAATCAAAACTATAAAACAAAGGTTATCTAAGCAAATAAAATATGCCTTTAAAAAGAATACAAATGCAAGCCACAGTTGAAGACATAAAGGACATTTATATTAAATATTTCCATCTTTAGCAGCAAAACAAAAGTATGTAAGCTTGTATAGAAAGGCAAGTACAAACCAAATATAATATACTACCTTTATAGAAAGCAAAAAGAACTGTACACACATAGTTCTTCAGCATGAACAAGATCATTAGCCGAGATCTTGTTTGATAAAACAAAGGAAAAATTATATCTCTGCATTGTATTGTACTAAACAAATAATATCACTTTGTATAAATATAATATAGCCTGTTTCCCCTATATCATCTTCATTCCAGTTTCGTTCATTTTCAAGCTGAGAAAATATAGAGTAAGTATCATCTTAAAAACTTGAATAAACTTTAAACAAATGAAACCAAAGATTAAAGAAGGGGACTTCACTTCAGCTCTGAAAATTCAAAACAGGTTTCAAAAAGGAAGCTCTGTTTTTTCTGGAAAATCATGTGAGTAACATCACACTTAAAAATCTATAAATTGATTCTAGCTGTATGTTAAGTCTTGGAAGGTCTGTGTTTGTGTGAATAATAGAATTTTTTTTAACTTCTATGTTTATATGAATTTGTGTGCATATGAAGTCACTGAGGATAATGAATATATGCCTGAACCTTTCTGTTCCCAGTTTCAAAAGTTAGAATTTGATTTGAATGCTCTATCTTTTGATCTAGATATTATTAGGATTTAGTTTTTAAACAAAATTTACTTGTTTATTCATAAACTATAGTCACAAATTTATTTAAGTTAAGAATAAATTGGTAATGCTTCTGGGAATCAAGTAAAAAAAAAAAACTGAACTTCTCTGCTTCTTGTTTTGCTTTAAAATAGTTCGAACTTTAGCTTCAAAAATCATAACCTTCCAACCCAACGAGTTTTAGCTAAATCGGTCAACATGGGAGGTGTTTGTGTCGGTTTGAACTATTTTTAAAAATTCATAGAACTGGATTTCTTTAGGGGTCGATCGGGTTATCCTCAAAGGTTAGAAAGAGGCCGAAATGGACATTAGCTTCGATGATGTTTTCTCG
Source organism: Allium cepa (assembly GCA_030765085.1). Lineage (NCBI taxonomy): Eukaryota > Viridiplantae > Streptophyta > Magnoliopsida > Asparagales > Amaryllidaceae > Allium > Allium cepa. Next base: position 20,486,564 of record CM060940.1, read on the forward strand.
CAATCCATGGAAAATTTCTTGCTGCCGTATGCTTCATTGGAATCGTAGGGAGCGAAGATATTTTTGGTATAAGTTCGACTCGATTTCGTGACGATTCTTGATGAACGTTAAAAGCTAGGGTTCGAGTTTTTGTCAGATCGGGGTGACCGTTCGTGATTTGAGGGTTAGCGAGGTGTCCGGGGTGGAGAGCAGCGTCGGTAGTGGATTTTTGAAGGGGATCGACGAAAATTTTTGTCGCACATTTTTGGTGCCTGGATGGGTTGAGGCTCGGTCTGATTTTTTGAATAGTAGGTCAGGACTGGGGATGAGGGTACGGCCGTGTCGAGGGGGTGAAGGGAGATATGTTAGCGGTCTCCATTAGTCTAATGGATGGCTGTAGCTTCGTGCAAGGTGCACGCACGTACGTTATCTTTTACTGGGGATGGTTTAAGGAAGGTGGAAGAAGAAGAGGGGAGGGAAAAGCAAGGAAAGATGCGGTAGGGTTTGTTGTGTTGGGCTCGGCCCATTTGTTTATGTAAGAACCTTATAAAAATAATAATAAAGGAAATGGAAAATAAAATAAAAGGTAAGTAAAGAAATAGCAAGGGAAATAAAGAAATAGGAAGAGTAAAAAGAAAATTAAGGAGAAGTACAGGGGCTCGAGTTTAAATAGGGAGAGTCTCGGGGTTCATTTCAAACTGCAACAATATCATAAAATTTAGTAACTTGTTTTTTCTGCAAGTTTAAGCACTGCAACTTAATAAAGGTTTACTTATTTAAGTCATGAATTTAATACAAGTCTTAATTATTTTTGTTAATACTTTAACGATGTTTTAAACACTTAATTATTATTTTTAAGCAATTTATTTAAGTATAAAAAATTTAATTAACAGTAAAGTTGTAGTTAATGATGATTTGATTTTCAAAGTTTAAAGAGGAGCTTTGAAATGTTAATTAAATTGAATAGTAATTAATTGATTTTTTTTAGAAAGTAATTAAGAATAATTACATTATAATTGTAATTAGAGTTTGAATTAATCAATGCTTAAGTGATTAATAAATTTATAATTAACTACTTAAAATTGATTTATTTAATGATTAGTAGTTAAGTGATTAAGTAATTTAATTACGAATTAATAATTGATTAATTAAGCAATTGGTGATTATTAAATGGATAATTAAGTTTTATAAATTAATAACTAATGTTATTAATTAATGATTGAGAAATATTAATTAAGCAATTAAGATTTAATGATTGATTAAGAAATGATTAATTAAAATTAAATAGTTTAAATGTGTGATTAATTGAGTTTGATTTGATTAATTTCAGTTAATTATCAAATATCGTGTACTGGATTGATACTTCTGATATGTGATTGTGATTTGTTCTATGTGTTTGTGAAAACCCTATTTGCCCATAAACGGCACTTGAATTTCGATGCGACAGGGAGTCGGGTTCCAGTTGGTTATCCGAAACCCACATCGAATTGTAATGATGACTCTTTGTGATTGATAAATTTATTTTATGAATCTGTGAATGAAGATAAGCGTTATGGATTTTACCACTTATCGAGATTGATATATCTGTGAAGATTGAATGATGTTGCACTATTGTGTTAAACCCCTGGACCACACCATACACACACAATTATGGATTTCACGAGGAAATCAGTTAAGTCGCAGATTTTTGAAATAGTTTTAAATTTGAATTTTTAAATTCAAATGTTTTGGAAATGGAATCAGAATAAATGTGAAAAGCTTTTGGGAATGGAATTCCAAGATAAAATTTATTTTTAAATTACTTAATTTAGTTTTGGAAATTTAAATAATTTGATTTAGATTTGAATTCAAAATTAGGAATTGAATTCTATGATTTGAAATTAGGGATTAAAAATGTTATGTTAGTTATATACGGTTTGAAACCATATTTAAAGTATTGTTTTGGGAATTCGAGTTAAACCAAAGATTGTAACTTGTATAAAAGAAATCGGGTTTATCCAAATTAAAACTGTTGTTTTTAAATGATAAAAAGCTGTCGTTTCAAATCTTATTAAAAGGAATTCCAAGTTAAATTAAAATAGTTTTCCAAGATATAGATGAATATTCGGAAAACGAATTTTGAAAATGAATATTTGGGAACGATTTGAAAACTATGAGACAAATCTTTGATTTAAAAGATTTAAATGAATTAATCTTTTTGAAACGGAATTGTTTTGAAATCCGGAAAAAAATACTTGTGAAAGTAGGTGAAGAACTTTATGAAATAAATCTTTTTGTTAAAGATTTGAAATGGTAATTGGTTTAAACCATTGAAAAGAAAGTTTTGAATTATTAAGTTGTGACTTAATTGAAATCCCATATCCATATGTTTTAAAAATATTTTCGCTCACTATTCGGTTTAGCCGAGAAAGGACCTTTTTGTCGTATAACCCATTCCGAATATGTGATTCGACGTTATGGATATCATTTGAAGACCAGTGATGAAGACCAGGTATTTGCGAAAGCGATAGGATGACCTATCGATTGTTTCTGCACCGAGTCGCGCCGGTATAGAGACTCCCTAAGTGATGGGAAATCCGATCGGGATTGTGAATATCCGGATTGCAAGGACTTCTTTATAAGTGCCTTCGGTTCTGTTCGAACCCAGAACAGACTTTTATGGATTGTTATGCCTGACATTACAAATTGAGATATAAAGCTGATTTCTTTCAAATATATTTCTGCTGGTGGCGGAGAATTTATTCTCTTAGCTTAACACCCTTCTCTGAGACGTACGAGCTCAGAGGTTATGTAGTTGAAGGTTATCAACGATATATTCCCAATTTGGTAATGTCACACGCTGAGTGTTGCTGTGAAATGATCATTGTGTTGATCATTTGTGATAGGATCATTTGTTTGATTGTTTATCTTTGTGATCATTTCTATGATCATTTGTTGACCCAAAGCACAGCTTTTGTATAAAGCGTGGCTTTGTGGACGAGACTTCGTCGAGCCTCACACCCCGAAATGGTCGAAACAGGAAAGATGCGGCAAGGTTTGAGGGGTAGCTCCCTTTAGGGTATGTGCATTTCCTTCTGGATAGAAGTGGTATCATGGTATGGAGCCTAGATACTTAACTTATGTTGATATCGTAGATATGTATATGTATTATTTTGTGATTTGTTGCTGGGGCCCCGGTTAAAGGTTGGTTACGACCGGGAAATGGCATACTCGTGTCAGTAGTTACCCAGTTAGGGGTAACCCGGCCTTGTGTTGGTAGAGATCCGGTTTGGTTCTCGGAGACGTCCTTCCAGAGGCGTTCTCATGTGGAAATGGGAAGTTCCTTGGCCTGACCATTTGTTGGAAATCCAAAGAAACATTACGAGACTTGTACGGTTTTAGTTGTAGAACCTGCCATGGAATGTGGCGGTAACCTGCTATTGAACATGGTAGCTATAGTAGGCATACGATAATGGTCGTATGTTGGCTAAGATTTATATATTTACTTTCGAAATAAATTTTTACTACACTATGCACTAGTAATAATATAAAATGTTTATTTTTAATGCGTATCAAGCATCTTTGACTATCATAAGGAGAAATCTCCTCCGATTCTGCGTTTGCATTGTGTGTGTGTGCCGGAGGCCTTATGGTAGTCTCATTTTAAAAAGCATTGCGAATTGATTTTAAAAATCTTTTGTTGATTGTTTTAAAAAATAAACTGTTTTTGTTGCCCACACCAGTCCCACGACTGATCCGGAGTTTATTGTTTTCTTTCCTAAACTCTGGGTGCTCATTATTTTCTACACGAGCAGTCCAGAGTTTGGGTTTTTCAGAGAGTCCGGTTTAGTAGATTACCTAGAGTTAGTTCAGTCTTTGGACCACACCAGTCTTGCCTAGCATGGTGCATCGTTATTGGGAGTTCGAGCTATTGCTGGATTGATTCTTGGAAATGGAGTTGCAGTTCTCGGAGTTCTCTTTTGAAGACTATCTTAGAGTTATATTGTTCCGCTGCTAGATGTTATCAATTTTTCTTTTCCACTGCTATTTTGTTGTATCATATCTCTGATGTATATTGATATCTATTGGATCATCTGTTGTATCAGATATTGTATCAAAGCTGTATATCAATGTATTATTCTTTTTTTCGGCTGTGTTATTTACTTAATGTTGTTATAAGCTCCGACGAATCGGGTTTGAACGGTCGAATCTACGGCATTCGAATACGATATGAAGTATGGATGTCGATTTTCGAGCGGGCAAAATCCGTCTCGTCATAGGTTGTAGCTAATAAGCATTCCGAGGGATTTCTACAGAGGCTGGGGGCTCTGTTTCCTGCAGTCAGTCGACTGAACTCAGTGAGCCAGTCGACTGACCTTCTCCTATTTCCCTATTATGCCTATTTTTTCCTATTTTGTTTGTGATTCCAATTTTTATCGATTTGTTTTGATCCCTAGTTGATGCTATCAATTATTCGACTTTGATGACTTCTTTGAGAATTTCGAATCCGATAGGTGGATCCGCAACACTTAATTTGCTTTATTTTGATGTCGAGATTATTTTATGTGAATTTTGTGATGATTGTTTCTACAATCATTTCTACGATTTGTCACTTTAAAAATATAAAGGTTTCAATACTAGTAATAAATATTCAAACTCTTTCACAAAGATGATTTCAACTCTTTTTTCAATATCAAACTCGTTTATAAAACCATTTTTCAATCTATTAGTATATACAAACCTTTACCTCACTCGTATGAGAAATCTAATTAAACGGCTTAGTAAAACGAGTGGTATGAAACGCTTGGGTTTACTTCGTCGGTTAATTTTTGGACTTGTTCGATTGAATCTCTTGTGACAACTTCCTAGTGGAAATCTACAATTTCTTCGTAAATGTTTAAGTTAAGCTAGTGGTTATGGGGCACGAAGCTAAACTCATATATTTACTAGCTTACTGTAATTGACACTTCTTGATGATCGATGATGATCATTTTATGGTTTAGACTAGCAATGTGCGATGTCTCTTTGTCCACGTGGAGGACTGTACTTTATTTTATTGAGCTTCATCTCATTTCTTGCATGGGTCGTACCTATTTAGGTGCGTCGATGTTTGTTTACTTCGTGGAGCAATCGGCTCAATAAGTCGGGACATGGGGCGTATCTTTTTAGGTGCGTCGATGTTCGTCTACGCATGGGGCGTATCTTTCTTGGCGCGTTGATGTTCGACTTTGCATGGGGTGTATCTTTCCAGGTGCATCGATGTTAGACATTACATGGGGTGTATCTTTCTAGGTGCATTGATGTTTATTTATGCAGGGGGGGTACCTTTCTAGGTGCATCGATGCTAGAGCATGGGGCGTACCTTTCTAGGTGCATCGATGGTCGTCTTTATATGGGGTATATCTTTCTAGGTGCGTCGATGTTTATTTATGCATGGGGCGTATCTTTCTAGGTGCGTCGATGCTAGAGCATGGGGCGTACCTTTCTAGGTGCATCGATGTTCGTCTTTACATGGGGTGTATCTTTCTAGGTGCATCGATGTTTATTTATGCATGGGGCGTATCTTTCTAGGTGCGTCGATGCTAGAGCATGGGTGTAACAACCCGCATATTTATCGATTTTATATTTAAATATTTTATTTAAATATTTTATCGTTAATCGGATTTTAGTCCGAAAAACTACTTTTTGCAAACGGTCAAATTGGGACTCGAGACCACCCCCATTGAGTTCAAAATGCCGTTTGCGACCTTTTTGAGTATAAGCTTCGATATGTTTGGAGAAAGTTAAATTTTGCTACTTTTTGCGTTGGGCTTTGGTTTGGGCTGAGCCAATTAACCACTTACTAACTCAGTCCCAATCCCCCTCTCCTCTTCATTACTTCATTCCAACTCCTAACTCTCTAGCAAAACTGAAAATGGAGGTGGAGAGTGGAAATTAAAACTCCAAGCCCTAGCTTCCTTTGCAAATCCATCTCCTAGCTCCAAAGTTCATGAGAACCCATTGGTAAGCTTCCTCTTCTTCTTCTCCAACTCATTCTCTCTTCGATTTCAGAAATTTCCTAAACCTAATTTAGGGAATGTTTCTCTTTTAAGCTTAGATTCAAGCTTGTTGAGTTGGAATTAAAGAGTGCTTGTTCTTGCCATTGCTTCATAGCATCTTCTTCATTCGTTTGGGTTCAAAGGTGAGATTTTTAATCTCACATCTATGCTTATAATTCTCTTCTATTGTTAGGTATGAATTCCTAACACTTATTCATGTGCATTTGATTTTGATTTGGATTGCATTTGTGAATATTCCAATTTTTAGTGTTTTGAGTTCAATTCGTTAAAAATCCTAACTTTGATGTTTGAACATGTTTTTGATTGTGCATCGAGGAGCATATAGGGCCGTGTAGTCGATTGGCATAAACCCTTAGCGCCGTTGCTCGTGCGATTGCGATTTGGTCGGGATTTGCACCTCCTTAGAAATAGGGTAGGAAGTGCAAGTATACAGGTTCGGCCGACCGAGCCCCCTGGGCCGGTCGACCGACCTGGTGCCCCGAGCACATTCCAACCCCTGGTTCGGTCGACCGACTCAGGGAGTCCGGTCGACCGACCTGCTACTATTTGCCAGATTAGCCTATATTGCTAATTCGTTTGAATTTCCAACTTTAATCGATTCGTGTTGTCTCCCTTTTGTTGTTGTCATTTATTATCGACTTTGATGACTTATTTTCTTTGGGAATTCTTGGAATATCCATTTCGATGGATTCGGTATCGATTTCATTGGATTTTATTCACGTTTTCGAACGTGAATCTTAGTGATTGATTGTTCCTACAATCTTCTTTGTGATTTGTCACTTTAAAAATATAAAGGTTTTCTATACTAGTAGTAAATATCAAAACTCTTTCTTCAAATGATTTCAACACTATTTTATAACAAAGCTCGTTTTCTCAAACCGATTTCCAATCTATTAGTATATACAAACATTTACCTCATTCGTATGAGAAATCTAATTAAACAACTTAGTAAAATGAGTGGTATGAAACGCTTGCGTTTACTTTGTCGGTTAATTCTTGGACTTGTTCGGTTGAAACTCTTGTGACAATTTTCTAGTGGAGATCTACAATTTGTTCGTAAATATTTAAGTTAAGCTAGTGGTTATGGGACATGAAGCTAAGCTCATATATTTACTAGCTTATTGTAATTGACACTTCTCGTTGATCATGACGATTATCTTTATGGTTTAGCAATGTGCGATGTCTCTTTGTTTGCGAGGTTAGGCTAGACACCACTTGTGCGATTCCATTCGCACATACCTTTTCGGTTAGCCTAGACACCATTTGTGTGATTTCGACTCACACATACCTTTTTGCTTTTTGGTTAGGCTAGACACCATTTGTGTGATTTCGACTCACACATACCTTTTTGCTTTTCGGTTAGCCTAGACACCATTTGTGTGATTTCGACTCACACATACCATTTTTCTTTTTGGTTAGGCTAGGCACCATTTGTGTGATTTCGACTCACACATACCTTTTTGCTTTTCGGTTAGCCTAGACACCATTTGTGTGATTTCGACTCACACATAACTTTTTGCTTTTTGGTTAGGCTAGACACCACTTGTGCGATTCCATTCACACATACCTTTTCGGTTAGCCTAGACACCATTTGTGTGATTTCGACTCACACATACCTTTTTGCTTTTTGGTTAGGCTAGACACCATTTGTGTGATTTCGACTCATACATACCTTTTTGCTTTTTGGTTAGCCTAGACACCATTTGTGTGATTTCGACTCACATATATCTTTTTGTTTGCAAGGTTAGGCTAGACACCACTTGTGTGATTTCGACTCACACATACCGTTTTGCTTTTTGGTTAGCCTAGACACCACTTGTGTGATTTCGACTCACACATACTCTTTTTGCTTTTTATTATTTCTGGATTTCGTGTGTTGATTTCTTGAAATTTTATCCTTCACCTATTCTTGTGATTTCTGGATTTCGTGTGTTGAATTCTGGAATTTATGTTTCACCAACTTGTACGATGGGCATTAATAAATATGTCAATTATTGTGGCTTGGTGAATGAAATTAGGAGTATGACATTCCTTTTTATCTTGAGTAGATTATTGTGATATTGATTAATCTCTTGTTGATTTTCAATTACTTATTTATCACAGCTTGGCATTGTAATTATTATATGTTTATGTCATATCTCTTATTATATATCACTTCATCTGATATTTATAGCTAGACTGATCCGTTTATTATTTTCTTCTTAAATAATACTTGGGTCAGACTGAGATATTACAGGTGCTTCCTCATGGCTTCCTACCTGGAACCATCTTCTGACTTTTGGCTAACTACTCTAGTTTGGTAGATTTTGTTGTATACATTTAAGATACAGACTCCTTGATGTATACATATTTTTGTCTAGCACTTGTATCTATTCCTTTGTATTATTGTGGATCTTTTTGACCACTACTCTGATGTACACTTTCATGTGTAATATTCATATCTATTTCCGCCTTTGTGATATGAATTGTCTGTGACTGATTTGTGTTATGTTTATTTCTGTATTTGTTTCCGAAGATTATTATAGTCACTGTGTAGTAGTTTTGTGTTTGTATCGGTATGTCGGATTTCAAAATGCATGTTATGCTATCTGACATATCGGTGCTCGCGCAAAGCAATTACATGGATGGTCGCTCCTTAACAGCCTTATTCTCCGTGCTAGTCGACATCATTACTCTGTAGTGTTCTTGTCTAGCGTGGGTATAGAGGTGGGGCATCACAGCTTGGCATCAGAGCCAAACTTCGAAACAATATGGAATATTATAACAAGGATCATCGTCCTAAGTCCATCTTAGGAGTCGTGCTTTAGGATTTAATTCGAGTCTTTGTACTGATTCATCCTATTTTCTTTATGATTCCTTTTTTTATCTATCAAGATTGCTTGATATTCATTTGTGAATAACCTTCTTCTTCTTCTTCCTTCTTTCTTTCTAAAGGAAGAGAAATGGTTAGACCAGGCCGCCCCAGCGCCGGTCAGTCTAGTGCTACTTCCCAAGATGGAGTTTTTATGTCTGCTCAACAACTTTTGGATCTTGTAAAGAATCAAGAGTTCATCTATGCTTTGAGTAAGAACCCCAAAATGGTTCTACCTTTGAAACTTGAAGTTTCTTTCAATCAGCTTATGGATGTTACTCTTCTTCATGAAGAGGTTGGTAAAGGAAGTATTTGTGATATTGGGACTTCCAAGAAGAGGCATATTAAGTTCAAGAGCCTTAATCCCAATAAGAGAGTGAATCAAACTACTTTTGTAGTAAATACTCCAATCCCTAATCATGGAGGATGCTACAATTGTAATTCTATGGAACACTATACGAATATGTGTCCAAAACCCCATTCTTGTCGCTATTGCAAGAAACCGGGTCATCTTTTATCTGCGTGTCCCAAACTTTTGAACAAGGACATGAGAAAGCTAAATATTGTGCAAACCCCTAGCAACACTTCTCTCGGTCAAGGTATTTCTCATTTAATCCTTGACTACATTTATTTCGTGAACTTTCTATTTGAGTTCTTTTTGTTATGGGTTTCATCTCACTATTTTATATCAAAAGAACTTGTTGATTCTTTTTCTTTGAAAACATTTTGGGCTTGATGAATTCTTTGAGAGTTGCGAATCCGGATGGTAGATCCGCAACACTCAATTTGCTTTCTATTGATGTCGAAATTATTTTATGTAATTTATCTTTCCGAGCCGATATTTTTACTTAGGCTTCGGAATTGATTTTTGTAAGGATTGGCTTAATCGTTGTGAAGCTCATATCCTATTTTCCGTGTGGACTATTCATCTTCGACATTTTCTATCTGTTAAGCAGATTTCTATTTTTTCTTGTGATTCCGATTTCAAATTTTTGATGGCATCATTTTATTCCTTAAGCCCACTTATAAGGAAAGTGTTATTTCTCTCATTCATGTAGTTAGAAAAATTTTCCGGTATTTTCTTGAGCTTGTCTTAGGATTATCACCTAAGTAATCTTTTGTATGGTGCTAAGGTCTTTTCAGTTTGACCTTGCCACCGATTTTCTTTTGGCTACGAGTTGCGTGAGTTAGCATTCCACTTACGCACTCCGCACTCGTTATGATTCCTATGAATGAATTATTATGTCATTCAATTTGTCCAGCTTATTTCATCCATTTTATATATCAAATATTCTATGAATATTTCGATGAGACCATTCTTTTATTTATTGATTTTTGGATGAAAATAGCAATTTAAAATTTTGCAAAATCTTTTTCATAAGATTTATTTAGAAGTATAACCGGATTTTTGTTCTTAAAACGAACAAAGAATATTCTTAGAAGTTTTTGAAAAACTTACTTATCATATGGAATATGATTTTGTGATTGTATTGCCCATTTAGTGTTTTAAGAATTTTGGTCGATGCGCTTGATCAACGTTATCGATAAGAATCTCCTAAACGCTTTGATGAGACAGTCAGACACGATATATTAACTTGAAAATAGTAAAATTTTCTAGAATGATTATTACATAAAGATAAATGTAATTTTGAAAGTTTTAGTTTTTGGGAAAGAAGATTATTTGAAAGAATTCTTTTCCGATACTCTTATTCCTGTGATTCCTGAAGGGGACCAAGACTTTGCTATTTGTAACGATACTAGTCGTATTGGTTTGGATGCCATTCTCTTGCAAAGGAGAACGTGCTATCACTTGTGCTCCTAAATCATTATAGCCTATCGAGACTAGATATACCACTCATGATCTAGTGCTCGGGGCTATTGTTTTTACTTTTGGAATTTGGCATCATCATATTTGGATGAGAAATTTGTTCTCCACCTCGATCATAAATCTTTGAAATATTTATTTCTCATAAGGAACTTAATCTGCGTCAACCTCGTTGACTCGAATTCCTGACATCTTATGATCTTGATATTCTTTTTATTCCTGGAAGGGAAATCGTGTTGCCAATGCGCTTTGTCGTAAGCAACAAGTGGTTGATTCTTTGATGTTGTCTGAATGGAATTATCTCTTTATCAAGTTCATCGAACGTTTTGATGTACTTCGTTTTATTGAGTTTTATCTCATTCCTTTTATGGACTTAATGCAGCTAAGGCCAGAGAAGAAGTTGTGCAAACTATAATTCCTGAAAACATGAGTTTGTGGTGTAGTGTGATGAGTCATTCACGACTCAGTGAAGGCATGAGTCGTTGCCGAGCTAAGGAAGGAGGGCCACGAGTCAACAAGCCAAGGGGGAAGGTAGTCCGACCTAACAACGGAGTTTTGAGTCGTCTCCGACCTAAGAAAACACAGGAAGAAGCATTCCGACCTAACAAGCTCCGACCTAATGATAGTGAACGAGATAACTGTGCCGAGTTACGAGCTAGTGATGTTGAACAGGATAACTTCGCCGAGTTCCGATCGAAGCAAGCTGAGCTGTCTTCTATTTTAGGTCGTAGGGGATTGGATCGTGTTGTATTTTAGGTCGTTACCGACCTATGAGTTGTGTTGGGTGTTAAGTCGTGTACATATGTTGTGTGTTGTATCGCTTAACTCGGTCATGAATGGGAAGTGTTAGGTCGCGTACGACCTATGATGAGTCGGTCGTGTTGAGTCAGGTGAGTTGGTCGTACTTGTTAAGTCGGCCAGGTTTTGAGTCGTTATGTCGAGTACTTTGTGTTGTAAATAGTAGGTCGGTATGTAGTTGATTCAGTTGAGTCGCTTTGTGTTAAGTCGGTCACGACTTAAGGTGAGTCGTAGGTCGGCAACGACTTAGGAACTGGGTCGAAAACTCTATAAATAGGGGCGTGTGTTGTACACTGGGGAGGTGTTGATTTTGAAATAAAATTTCTTGTTGATTGCTTTGTGCTTTCTTCTCCAATTGGTAGTTGAGTGTAATCTCCTATCTCCACTTACGTCATTCGAGTGCGCTCGAATCCACGTTTGTTGAAGCCGATTCACGGAATCTAGTGCGCTAGATCAACGTGCGAAGAATCGTAGATCTTTGAACACGGTATAGTGCGCTATCAACGTGTTTGAGATAGCTAGAGTTCGGTATCTTTGGATCAACGAACTTGGGCATTTTGGTATCTTCAACTCACCGATTGTTACATTTCACCGATTGAAGTTTTGTTTGATTAATCCGCTGCGTCATTAATTGGTATCAGAGCTATACTTAGCCAATCATAGCTAAGTTGATTCTTGGAGCCAAGTTTTTGAAGTTTGAAGTTGTTCATCGTGTTCATATTGAAGTTGCATCAAGTTTGGAGTGTTTGATCCATTTCATTTTGGATCGAGGAGTTGGATATTGTTTGGATTTTGTCTTGGAGTTTTGCGCGCCAAGATTTGAAGTGTGGAGCCGTGTAAAACCATTGCCGAGCTAAAGCCTTGAAGGGTTGTAGTAAGGTCGAGCCATGAATTGTTGAGCCGATCTAAGTGTTGCCGAGTTAAGTTCAAGGCCGAGCCTTGTGAAAGTGTTGTTTGTGAAAGCTTTGGAGTTTTGTGTTTGAATTGTTGAAGTTTGAGAAGTTTTTCAATCATGCCACCAAGGAGAGCTAATCGTCATCAAAACGTTGAAGCTTTGTATCGTAGAGAAGAAGCCGAGCTTATGGAACAACGTATTAATGAAAAGTTTGATGAAGGCATTGGTAAATTGGAGAAATTGATGAATGATTTGAATCAAAGGAGGAGATCACCAAACTCGAACCATGGAGGAAACCGAGTTTCTCCATCGGTTACGGAAGCGAGGAGGGTATCACCACATTCTTGTAGAGATAGAAGAGAAACGTCAATTTCATCACGAAGAGATCATCATGACTATGCACATGAAGAGGGAAGAAGTCGACGTGAATTTGAACATGAAGCATATAGAGATGAAGAGAGACATAGTCAAAGAAGCATGCATGAGCGAAGGGATGATAATGGTCGAGATCGATGTAGACGTACTTTTGATTTTGTTGAAGAAGGTGATAGAGCTAGTATTCATTATCGAGATCGAGACCAAGTTCGAAATTCTTATCGGGATGTTGAAGATGATCGTCGATGGGAATCGGGTATGAAGATGGAGATTCCAGAATTTAAAGGCGGGATGGTTGCTGAAGAGTTCTTAGATTGGGTTTCAAATGTTGAAGAGATCTTTGATTTCAAGGAGGTTCCTGAGCATAGAAGGGTGAAGTTGGTTGCTACTAGGTTGAGGGGGAGAGCTTTGGCGTGGTGGCAGCAAACTAAACTTACCAGGGAGAGAATGGGAAAGTCAAAGATAGAATCGTGGGATAAGATGAAGAAATTGATGAGATCTACTTTCTTACCTTATAATTACCAATCACTTATGTATCAGAGGTTGCAGAACCTGAGGCAAGGAACAAAGTCTGTTAGTGATTATGCTGATGAATTTTACCAACTCATTGCCAGGAATGATATTATGGAAACGAAAGAACAGCTAACTGCTAGATTCATTGGGGGATTGAGAATGCAGATCCAGGATATGGTTAATATGTTTGATCCTAGATCAGTTGCAGAGGCACATCAGAAAGCGTTGGCTTGGGAGAAGCAAGGAAGGCGTGGAGGTGGTGTGTTTACTAATTCCAATAATCAAGCAAGGGGTGTTGGTGGAAGTTCTAACGTTCCTAAACCTGTTTCAAAGCCAGTGGTGAAGGAGGCTGAGAAGGCGAAGGTTAGCAGTGGGTTCAAGTGTTATAATTGTCAGGAGTTGGGTCACAAAAGCAATGAATGTCCGAAGCCGAAGAAGAGAACCATGGTTGCAGAAGTTGAGGAGGATAATGGTGAGGAGGCAGAATGTTCAAATACACCTTATGTTGAGGAGGAAGAAGAATTGTTTGGAGATGAAGGTTGTAATCTTATGATGAGGAGGTCATGTCTTACACCAAAGAAAGAGGAGGATTGTAGTTGGTTGAGGAGTAACATATTTCAGTCGACATGCACTATTCTGGGAAAAGTTTGCAAGTTCGTTATTGATGCTGGGAGTTGTGATAATATTATTTCTACAGAAGCAGTGAGGAAGTTGAACTTGAAGACTGAGAAGCATCCTAAACCGTACAAGTTAGCATGGTTAAGGAAGGGTGGTGAAGTGAAGGTGTGTCGAAGGGCTTGTGTTAATTTTTCTATTGGGAAGAAGTACAAAGATGAAATTTGGTGTGATGTAGTGGACATGGATGTTTGTCATTTATTGTTGGGTAGACCATGGCAGTTTGATAGAGCAGTACAACATGATGGTCGTGCCAACAGTTACAGTTTCATGTTCGAGGGTACGAAAATCACTTTAGTTCCTAAGAAACAACAGCAGAAGGAGAGCAAGCTGGAAGAGATTGAGGAATTGAAAACTCTGTTGACTTTGAAGGAGTTTGTCAAGGAAGTGGAGGAGGAATCTGAAGTGTTTTTGTTGATTGGAAGAGAGAGTAGTGAAGAAGTTGAAATCCCAGAAGAAGCAAAGCCAATTTTGAAAGAATTTGAAGATGTCTTTCCAGAGGAGTTACCTAAGGAGTTACCACCACTTAGAGACATTCAACATCAAATTGATCTTGTTCCGGGAGCAGTGTTACCACATCGACCACATTACCGAATGAGTCCGAAGGAACATGAGGAGTTACGAAGGCAGGTGGAAGAGTTGTTGGAACAGGGACATGTTCAGGAAAGCTTGAGTCCTTGTGCCGTGCCAGCATTGTTAGTACCAAAGAAGGACGGAACTTGGAGGATGTGTACTGACAGTCGAGCTTTGAACAAGATTACTGTTCGTTATAGATTTCCTATGCCAAGGTTGGATGACTTACTGGATCAGTTGAGTGGGGCAACTATATTCTCGAAGATTGACTTGAAGAGTGGTTATCATCAAATTCGAATCAGACCTGGAGATGAATGGAAGACAGCTTTTAAGACAAGAGAAGGGTTATATGAATGGTTGGTTATGCCATTTGGTTTGTCAAATGCACCTAGTACATTCATGCGGGTGATGAATCAAATCTTTAGACCATTCATTGGGAAGTTTGTCGTGGTCTATTTCGATGATATTCTGATATACAGCAGGAGTACGGAGGAGCATGTTCTACATTTGAGGGAAGTGTTGATTATTCTTCGTGAAGAACAATTTTATGCTGCTACGAAGAAATGTGTGTTTATGACGCACAGTGTTTTATTTCTGGGTTATGTTGTTTCAGGAAAGGGTATTCAAGTGGACCAGAGTAAAGTTGAAGCTATTAGAAATTGGCCACAGCCGAGAACTATCACTGAAGTTAGAAGTTTTCATGGATTGGCATCATTCTACCGAAGGTTCATTCCACATTTCAGTAGTGTGATGGCACCAGTTACTGATTGCATGAAAGGGAAACAATTTGTATGGTCAGAAGAAGCGGGGATTGCTTTTGAAAAGATCAAGGAATTGTTGACGTCTGCACCAATTCTTGTTTTACCGAATTTTCAGTTATTGTTTGAATTGCATACTGATGCTTCGAAGGTTGGTATTGGAGGAGTTCTGAGTCAGAATGGGAAGCCAGTTGCTTATTTCAGTGAAAAGTTGTCAGGGGCAAAGATGAGATACAGTACATATGACGTTGAATTCTATGCTGTCGTACAAGCTGTTAAGCATTGGAGACACTATCTATTTCAGAAGGAATTTGTTCTGTACACTGATCACGAAGCATTGAAGCACTTACAGGGGCAGGATAAAATTTCAGCAAGACATGCATCTTGGATTGCATATTTACAGCAGTTTACTTTTGTCGTTAAGCACAAATCAGGGGTGACAAATCGAGTAGCTGATGCTTTGAGTAGGAGGAGTCATTTATTAACGACAATGAAAGTTGAAGTGACGGGTTTTGAGATGTTGCCGGAGATGATTAATGAAGATCCTTACTTTGTGAAATATGTTGAGAAAGTGAAGAGTGAGAGTACCGATGAATTTACGTTGGTTGATGGTTTTCTGTTTAAAGGGAATCGTTTGTGTATTCCAGACTGTAGCTTGAGATTGAAAATTGTCAAAGAGTTACACGAGGAAGGGCATGTGGGCCGTGATCGTACTTTGAAATTGATTTCACAGTCTTACTTTTGGCCGTCGATGAGAAAAGAGGTTGAAAGATTCGTGGAGAGATGCCATATTTGCCAGGTGTCAAAGGGAACAGCAACGAATGCAGGGTTGTATATGCCATTACCAGTACCGTCTAAGCCATGGGTTGATATTAGCATGGATTTCGTTTTGGGTTTGCCTAGAACTCAAAGGGGAAATGATTCGATATTTGTTGTGGTGGACAGGTTTTCGAAGATGGCACATTTTGTTGCTTGCAAGAAGACAGCGGATGCAGTTCGAGTAGCACAGTTATTTTTCAAGGAGATCTATCGACTTCATGGATTGCCAGAATCTATTGTGTCGGATAGAGATACTCGTTTTCTGAGTCACTTGTGGTTGAGTTTGTGGAAGATGGTGGGAACGAAACTGAAATTTAGCAGCGCTTATCATCCACAAACAGATGGACAGACGGAAGTTGTTAACAGGTCATTGGGAAATTTGTTGCGATGTCTTGTACAGGATAATTTGAGAAGTTGGGACATGAAGTTATGCCAAGCTGAATTTGCACATAATCATGTAGTGAATCGTAGCACGGGATTCAGTCCATTTCAGATTGTTTATTCAAATTTACCCAGGGGACCGTTGGATTTGGCGGTAGTACCACAGTCGAAGGGGACAGTTAAACGAGCTGCTGATTTTGTTGATGAGCTGACTGAATGTCATAAAATCGTTCAGGAACGATTGGAGAAATCGAATGAGAAATATAAGAAGTTTGCAGATTCGAAACGACGAAATGTTGAATTTAAAGATGGTGATTTAGTTTATGCTGTATTAACGAAAGATCGTTTTCCGGTAGGTGCTTATAATAAGTTGAAAGCCAGGAAAATTGGTCCTGTCGAAATTGTGAAACGAATTAATAACAATGCTTATAAGTTGAAGCTGCCGGAGGATATTTACACTTCTGATGTATTCAATATTAAGCATCTTGTGCCATATTATGGAGATGAACATTTTGATGAGAAAGAATTTGCAAATT
Organism: Allium cepa; assembly: GCA_030765085.1. NCBI lineage: Eukaryota > Viridiplantae > Streptophyta > Magnoliopsida > Asparagales > Amaryllidaceae > Allium > Allium cepa. The sequence goes on from CM060940.1 coordinate 20,503,580, forward strand.
CGAGGACGAATTTTTCTCAACCAGGGGAGGATGATGCAGCTAAGGCCAGAGAAGAAGTTGTGCAAACTATAATTCCTGAAAACATGAGTTTGTGGTGTAGTGTGATGAGTCATTCACGACTCAGTGAAGGCATGAGTCGTTGCCGAGCTAAGGAAGGAGGGCCACGAGTCAACAAGCCAAGGGGGAAGGTAGTCCGACCTAACAACGGAGTTTTGAGTCGTCTCCGACCTAAGAAAACACAGGAAGAAGCATTCCGACCTAACAAGCTCCGACCTAATGATAGTGAACGAGATAACTGTGCCGAGTTACGAGCTAGTGATGTTGAACAGGATAACTTCGCCGAGTTCCGATCGAAGCAAGCTGAGCTGTCTTCTATTTTAGGTCGTAGGGGATTGGATCGTGTTGTATTTTAGGTCGTTACCGACCTATGAGTTGTGTTGGGTGTTAAGTCGTGTACATATGTTGTGTGCTGTATCGCTTAACTCGGTCATGAATGGGAAGTGTTAGGTCGCGTACGACCTATGATGAGTCGGTCGTGTTGAGTCAGGAGAGTTGGTCGTACTTGTTAAGTCGGCCAGGTTTTGAGTCGTTATGTCGAGTACTTTGTGTTGTAAATAGTAGGTCGGTATGTAGTTGATTCAGTTGAGTCGCTTTGTGTTAAGTCGGTCACGACTTAAGGTGAGTCGTAGGTCGGCAACGACTTAGGGACTGGGTCGAAAACTCTATAAATAGGGGCGTGTGTTGTACATTGGGGAGGTGTTGATTTTGAAATAAAATTTCTTGTTGATTGCTTTGTGCTTTCTTCTCCAATTGGTAGTTGAGTGTAATCTCCTATCTCCACTTACGTCATTCGAGTGCGCTCGAATCCACGTTTGTTGAAGCCGATTCACGGAATCTAGTGCGCTAGATCAACGTGCGAAGAATCGTAGATCTTTGAACACGGTATAGTGCGCTATCAACGTGTTTGAGATAGCTAGAGTTCAGTATCTTTGGATCAACGAACTTGGGCATTTTGTTATCTTCAACTCACCGATTGTTACATTTCACCGAATGACGTTTTGTTTGATTAATCCGCTGCGTCAGGACTAGTGTCCGGTGTTCTTTTATGGTGTTCGGTTCATCGGATGTATTATTATTATACTACATCGATGTTCCGTCTTATCTGGATCAATGGATGTACCATTATACTACATCATTGTTCCGGTTTATCGGTTCATTAGACGTACCGTTTTTGTACTACGCTGATGTCCCAAATTATTTGAGTTTCTTGTTCCTCGGGCGTACCGTTTTTGTACTACGCCGTTACACCGGCTCAATTTTCTGCTATTCTTGACGTTCCCCACGTCTTTTATCTACAGAAATGCCTTAGGAGTTTCGGTTTTCATTCTTGAGCTCGGTAATATTGTGGAAATTGAGGTTTCACCAGATTTCTTGCTAACTCTTTCGTGCACTTTATGGTGAACTTCCTATTTCAAATTTTCTTTTGTGTTGATATGCTTCCATGGTTGTTACTTCTTATATTTCCTTCTAAATTATTGCGAGGACGCAATTTCTTTAAGGAGGGGAGTCTGTAACAACCCGCATATTTATCAATTTTATATTTAAATATTTTATTTAAATATTTTATCGTTAATCGGATTTTAGTCCGAAAAGCTACTTTTTGCAAACAGTCGAATTGGAACTCGAGACCACCCCCATTGAGTTCAAAATGCCGTTTGCGAACTTTTTGAGTATAAGCTTCGATATGTTTGGAGAAAGTTGAATTTTGCTACTTTTTGCTTTGGGCTTTGGTTTGGGCTGAGCCAATTAATCACTTACTAACTCAGTCCCAATCCCCCTCTCCTCTTCATTACTTCATTCCAACTCCTAACTCTCTAGCAAAACTGAAAATGGAGGTGGAGAGTGGAAATTAAAAATTCAAGCCCTAGCTTCCTTTGCAAATCCATCTCCTAGCTCCAAAGTTCATGAGAACCCATTGGTAAGCTTCCTCTTCTTCTTCTCCAACTCATTCTCTCTTCGATTTCAGAAATTTCCTAAACCTAATTTAGGGAATGTTTCTCTTTTAAGCTTAGATTCAAGCTTGTTGAGTTGGAATTAAAGAGTGCTTGTTCTTGCCATTGCTTCATAGCATCTTCTTCATTCGTTTGGGTTCAAAGGTGAGATTTTTAATCTCACATCTATGCTTATAATTCTCTTCTATTGTTAGGTATAAATTCCTAATACTTATTCATGTGCATTTGATTTTGATTTGGATTGCTTTTGTGAATATTCCAATTTTTAGTGTTTTGAGTTCAATTCGTTAAAAATCCTAACTTTGATGTTTGAACATGTTTTTGATTGTGCATCGAGGAGCATATAGGGCCGGGTAGTCGATTGGCATAAACCCTTAGCGCCGTTGCTCGTGCGATTGTAATTTGGTCGGGATTTGCACCTCCTTAGAAATAGGGTAGGAAGTGCAAGTATACAGGTTCGGCCGACCGAGCCCCCTGGGCCGGTCGACCGACCTGTAGTCCAGGCACTTCCTGCCTCTATTTGGAAGTGCTGGTTACAGGCTTCGGCCGACCGAGCCCCCAGGGCCGGTCGACCGACCTGGTGCCCCAAGCACATTCCAACCCCTGGTTCGGTCGACCGACTCAGGGAGTCCGGTCGACCGACCTGCTACTATTTGCCAGATTAGCCTATATTGCTAATTCGTTTGAATTTCCAACTTTAATCGATTCGTGTTGTCTCCCTTTTGTTGTTGTCATTTATTATCGACTTTGATGACTTATTTTCTTTGGGAATTCTTGGAATATCCATTTCGATGGATTCGGTATCGATTTCATTGGATTTTATTCACGTATTCGAACGTGAATCTTAGTGATTGATTGTTCCTACAATCTTCTTTGTGATTTGTCACTTTAAAAATATAAAGGTTTTCTATACTAGTAGTAAATATCAAAACTCTTTCTTCAAATGATTTCAACACTATTTTATAACAAAGCTCGTTTTCTCAAACCGATTTCCAATCTATTAGTATATACAAACCTTTACCTCATTCGTATGAGAAATCTAATTAAACGACTTAGTAAAACGAGTGGTATGAAACGCTTGCGTTTACTTTGTCGGTTAATTCTTGGACTTGTTCGATTGAAAATCTTGTGACAATTTTCTAGTGGAGATCTACAATTGGTTCGTAAATATTTAAGTTAAGCTAGTGGTTATGGGACATGAAGCTAAGCTCATATATTTACTAGCTTATTGTAATTGACACTTCTCGTTGATCATGACGATCATCTTTGTGGTTTAGACTAGCAATGTGCGATGTCTTTTTGTTGGCGAGGTTAGGCTAGACACCACTTGTGCGATTCCATTCGCACATACCTTTTCGGTTAGCCTAGACACCATTTGTGTGATTTCGACTCACACATACCTTTTTGCTTTTCGGTTAGGCTAGACACCATTTGTGTGATTTCGACTCACATATACCTTTTTGCTTTTCGGTTAGCCTAGACACCATTTGTGTGATTTCGACTCACACATACCTTTTTGCTTTTTGGTTAGGCTAGACACCACTTATGCGATTCCATTGACACATACCTTTTCGGTTAGCCTAGACACCATTTGTGTGATTTCTACTCACACATACCTTTTTGCTTTTTGGTTAGGCTAGACACCATTTGTGTGATTTCGACTCACACATACCTTTTTGCTTTTTGGTTAGCCTAGACACCATTTGTGTGATTTCGACTCACACATATCTTTTTGTTTGCAAGGTTAGGCTAGACACCACTTGTGTGATTTCGACTCACACATACCTTTTTGCTTTTTGGTTAGCCTAGACACCACTTGTGTGATTTCGACTCACACATACCCTTTTTTGCTTTTTATTATTTCTGGATTTCGTGTGTTGATTTCTGTAAATTTTATCCTTCACCTATTCTTGTGATTTCTGGATTTCATGTGTTGAATTCTGGAATTTATGTTTCACCAACTTGTACGATGGGCATTGATAAATATGTCAATTATTGTGGCTTGGTGAATGAAATTAAGAGTATGACATTCCTTTTTATCTTGAGTAGATTATTGTGATATTGATTAATCTCTTGTTGATTTTCAATTACTTATTTATCACAGCTTGGCATTGTGATTATTATATGTTTATGTCATATCTCTTATCATATATCACTTCATCTGATATTTATAGCTAGACTGATCCGTTTATTATTTTCTTCTTAAATAATACTCGGGTCAGACTGAGATATTACAGGTGCTTCCTCATGGCTTCCTACCTGGAACCATCTTCTGACTTTTGGCTAACTACTCTAGTTTGGTAGTTTTTGTTGTATACATTTAAGATACAGACTCCTTGATGTATACATATTTTTGTCTAGCACTTGTATCTATTCCTTTGTATTATTGTGGATCTTTTTGACCACTACTCTGATGTACACTTTCATGTGTAATATTCATATCTATTTCCGCCTTTGTGATATGAATTGTCTGTGACTGATTTGTGTTATGTTTATTTCTGTATTTGTTTCCGAAGATTATTATAGCCACTGTGTAGTAGCTTTGTGTTTGTATCGGTATATCGGATTTCAAAATGCATGTTATACTATCTGACATATCGGTGCTCGCGCAAAGCAATTACATGGATGGTCGCTCCTCAACAGCCTTATTCTCCGTGCTAGTCGACAGCATTACTCCGTAGTGTTTTTGTCTAGCGTGGGTATAGAGGTGGGGCGTCACAATGGGGCGTACCTTTCTAAGTGCGTCGATGTTCGTCTTTACATGAGGCGTATCTTTCTAGGTGCATCGATGTTATTTATGCATGAGGCGTATCTTTCTAGGTGCGTCGATGCTAGAGCATGGGGCGTACCTTTCTAGGTACGTCGATGTTCGTCTTTACATGGGTGTATCTTTCTAGTTGCATCGATGTTTATTTATGCATGGGGCGTATCTTTCCAGGTGCGTCGATGTTCGGCTGTGCATGGTGCGTGTCTTTCTAGGTGCGTCGATGTCCTGTTGGGGATTTTCCATCCTCTTTTTCTTATGATTTCTGGATTTCTAATTGATGATTTTTGGAATTTATGTTTCACCAACTTTTACGATTGGCATTGATATGTATGTCATTTATTGTGGCTTGGTGAAGTAAATAAAGAATATGATATTCTTTTTGATGCTATGGGATTCTTGAGATATTTGTATGATTTAGTTGATTTTCTATGTATACTTGTCGCAGTATGACTTTTTTTGGCTATCATACGTTTTTATTACATCTCTTCTTATATCTCATAATTATAGCTAGACTGATCCGTTTTTTATTTTCTTCTTGAATAATATTCGGGTCAGACTGAGATATTGCAGGTGCTTCCTTATGACTTCCTATCTGGAACCATCTTCTGATTTTTGCTTAACTACTTTAGTCTAGAAGTTTTTGTTTGTATACATTTAAGATATAGACTCCTTGATGTATACATATTCTTTTGTCTAGCACTTGTATTTATTCTTTTGTGATATTGTGGATCTTATTTGACCACTACTCTGATTTACACTTTCATGTGTTATATTCATATCTGTTTCCGCCTTAGTGGTATGAATTACCTATGACTGATTTATGTTATGTTTATTTCTATATTTATTTCCGAAGATTATATGTAGCCACTGTTTAGTAGCTTTGAGTTTGTATTGGCATGTCGGATTTCCTCTTGAAATGAAATGCATCTTAAACTATCTGACATATCGGTGCTTGCACAAAGCAATTACACGGATGGTCACTCCTCATCAGCCTTATTCTCCGCACTAGTTGACGGCATTACTCCGTAGTGTCCTTGGCTAGCATGGGTATAGAGGTGGGGCATCACAGTTCAGGGCACTGCTTGCTCCATTCCTAATCTTAGTTAAAAACCTTTTTTTATCTTCCCAGATCTCACAGGAGGGACAAATTTACTAGTCGTTTCTGCATACTCAGTTTGTTATTACATTCAATATTCTTCACTTTTTGTTTGAGTGGTATTAACAATTCCTCTTAACCATTTATTCAAACTCTTGTTAAAATTCCAAATAATCTTTAAATGACTTAGCTATTCTTTTAAAATTATTCACAATATATATAGGATAGAAATGTTACGTTTAAATTCATGTTCAAAAGGTTCTAGGATTCGCCGCATAAAAGTGCTACGGAAAGTGCTATATATGCTTATTTTATTTAAACAATTTTTAATATTTGAAAATTCATATTTTCCATTCCAAATATCTTCTAATTATTTTAACAGATTTATCAAATTTATTTCATATTTTTAACCATTTAAAAGTATAATTTATAAACAAATCCCTTTTTGGATTCGAAACTACAAGACCACGATGTTTTTAGATAATTGTTTTGGGTATATTTTAAAATATACAAGATGAAATCTTGATTTCTTTATTTCTTTAATCATATTTAAATGTTTATAAAACATTTCTAACTAATTTTAAAACTATTTCCAAAAGGTTTAAGCATTCCCTACACACCATTTCATTTTCAAAACGAAAGTGATTTCCTTCATGCTTATCGATGTTTATTAACGTGACTTGGTAAAAAAAATTTAACAATCATACAAAATAATCAATACTTGATGATCAAAGCATATATAAGAAACCATAGAAATCATAATACGACATCAAACATGTGTGTGTGTGGGGTGTGTGTGTGTGTGTGTGTATTTAAATAGAGATGCTAAATAGAGTTTCTCACAATTAACCAAAAGCGACTCACTTCTTACCAATATTAAAACTACTACATGCTTCACTAACTACTTTCTACTCCACTTAAACATTAGTAAACAACTTTCCATTCCTTTTAAGTGCTTGGCCAAGGCTTGAGATGGAGGTCGACTGAACGTATAGAGAAGAAGTGGTAAGCTTTGACCTTGAATTCTCAAAATTAGACCCAAAAAATAGGTCATCTTCTCTCTTGTTTTGACTCTCTTACCCGCAAAATTTGAAAAACTTATTAACTGAAAAGTTGTTTCAAATTCTTTTATCGTGAATTTAAAAAAACAATCACTTGATTTTGATTAGTTTTGAGGAAGATACGGTCAAAAGAAAAAGAGCTATTCTCAGATTCACAAATATAAATCCCGAAAATGTATTTCAAAGAATTGAGTTTCTTGTTTAGCAAACGTCAAAACTGGAAAAAAGCGATCAAAATAGAAATTGATGCTACTGGAATTTTATATGGTTTGAAACAAAGAATTTTTTAATTTGGATCTTTACGATCAAGCAATAATCAAAACTAAATGGGCTATTTTCTGGTTTAAAAGATGATCCAGAGAATGCACTAGAAAGAAGTGGACTTTTGACATGGTTGATTTTAGAATCAGAAAAGGTGGTCAGCATGAAAGTTGTAGCCACTATAAAAATATATGATTATAAAAAAAAATTTGTATTTTGGTTTGGTTTTGAAGAATTTGTGGCCGAGAGAAGAAGAGGTAAAATATGGAGAAACGATGAGTTTGATTTGAAGAGAATGAACATTGATTTATTTTGAATATTATGTAAATATTTTGACATCACTTCTTCCTAATATTTACTATGGCTTGGAAGCCATTAAGGAGAAGAGGAGAAGGTGAAGAAACTTAAGAAGAGAAGAAGAAATGTTAATGAAAGTGAAGAAGGAGGTGGGTATTTATAGAAAAAGAAAGAAGTGGTAAATTTATCAAAATAGCCACTTACCAAATTACCAAACTATCCTTACTTTAACCTAAAGCAGCATCCACCTTTTCAAGGCTTAACGTCATCTTTCACGTCATTACTTTATGTCTTAATCACATAAAAATTGAGTAAAAAAGTAATTATTTTGTTGGATTTTGATTTGATGTTTACTTTTCTTACTTTTGTTAATTCTTACTTACTTTTACTAATGACTTCTAGAAGTTTTCTAATTATATTTAGTAAAATTAAACATGTTTAGTTATTAAAATGTGTAATATATATATATATATATATATATATTAAAACATGTTAACAAAAATGCGATAACGTTGCTGCAACGTATTTTGAACAAAACGTTGATTTTTGATATAACGTTTTATGGTCACATTTTGACGTTTTTGTTAAAATATTTATTCATGTAAACCAAACTTCAAAATTGGTATGCTATTATATTTAAATAATTCAAAAAAGTATAATAAAATGGTATAAAATAATATCCAAATCTATTTGTAAGAATACGACATTGACTTATCGGTATGCGACAAAATTCGTCAACTTTTATAAAACAGGTTTTATATATTTATTGAACCATTATAAATTAAATTACTATTATTATCAAATGAATTTGATATCGATTATATACATATATTTAAAAGGAATTATTTATCTTTTAAACAAATTTCTCGAATATTTATCTAGCTTTATTGGAACCCGACTTCCGTTAATTTTAAAATGGAAATCCCAAAGCTTTATTCAATATTAAAAATAGTTTACCATTCTTATTTATCATATAAAACTTGATTGTTTAAATTTGAAAATTCTACATTTAAATATTTAAATAAACTAAATATTCCATTTTCAAAATGGTAAAATGATGGGTCGTTACATACTCCCCTACTTAAAAGAATTTCGTCCCTAAAATTACCCTAAACCTAAACCCACAATATTTTACCTAAATAATTATTTCGCAAACTTAAAACCATAAGATTTTCCCAAATCATCCATCTAAAATATCAGATTTGATCTTCTATTTGAATCCACAAATTTACTTCTGAACTAGTATCAATCCCTCGATCCTCTAGTGCGGATTCCGATCAAGCTTCTAAATCAAATACACTTGCTTTCCTTGCATAGTTCTCAACTGTGATAGAAAACTCGAGTAACTAACCAAAAAAAATCATCAATGCTAGCCGTTAAGAAATCGAGTGATAAATTCTTTTCTGGAACAGTGTTAACACCGTAAAGTTCCATATTCGAATATTAGATCAAAATTTGCGTGGCGAAATGATTTATATATAAATTACGTATTTATTCCTATTGGCTTTTCTCAGTTATACCAAATTCTCTTTATTCACATCCTTTATTTTTTTCACATCATTTTTATCTTTAGCATATATTCTTTAAACTAATATTGTTTATGAATCATTTCATAAAACTATTACTTAAGTTTGTTATATCTTATGAACAAAACTATGTAAATTCATCAGTTTTATAAAACTTAAGTCCAAATCCTTAATTAATGGTAGAATTCATTGATAAAACTTTTTCCAGATTATAGTTACATTTTCAGAATCATGATTTTACTTTTAAATGTATAAATAGTTCATGACTTAAGTCTAGTTTTCTATAATACCCTTTTACATCCTAATAGTGTGTATACACACACACATCCCAAATTCCCGATCGGTTTTATATTAGGGTGTATTACAGTTTGTTTTAGGTTGCTATCATTTCAAATTCATAATTACAAAATTTATTACCGATTTAATGCTATTATAATTTCTCCACTTTTAATAATCACATATATAAATTATACTTATCCAATTTCATTTACTTAAACATTTCACAATTGTTTATCTTTTACCAAAAAACATTTCATAAACTCCTTAGCTCTGTGTTTGGTGTGATTTAGAAATTTTCAACTGTTAAAAATCGTCGAGAATTCCACATTATCTTGTCAATTAGCGATTCCGAATTTCTCTTTGGTATAAACATTTTTATAAATATTACTAATTAATTTATCAATTAATGATTCACATTATCTCTTTAACATTATATTGATCGAGTAACTGCAAAATAATACCAACGAAATGGGTGCTACCAATAGCATCATATGTCCTGTTAATAAGAAGAGTAATACTTAAGAGAAGTGCCTACCACTCGAACAGATCTCCTGCATATTTTTAGTTTATCGAACTAGTTATCATAAAATATCTTCTTTTATTTGATATAATACCTTTTTCAAAATCCTTTAGAGATTACTTTTGTTTATAAAACATATTTTATATATTCATCTTATATTAATTAACTTTATTTAGATTTCCACAATTCTTTTAAGTTACTCGAATTTAAATTCTCAATCCTTTTATGTTTACCTTCTACAAATCATTTTCTACATGTTAAATACATTTTTATCTTATATTTTCATTTCTTAAACCAATCTTATAATCAAACACCTTATACTTAAACTGTGAAATTCTAATCACAAGATGTTCATATTTAAATGTTATTGATCTTGAATTCTAACTATATAACTTTACAAAATATATACTTTGTAATCAAAATATATTCCTAGGTAAAATTATTACATTTACCAATTTTTCAAAACAAAACCCTTACATATAACACTAACACATATGTGCTTATATATAATACTCTCAACTCGTTCTAGTATGTTAATAACCCTATCTATATTGAGTTACTCATCCTTGGGTATTACTAACCCTATCTCTGATGAGTTTTTACCAACCAAAGCCAAGGTTCTTTTTTAACCTTTAGGTCTGATACCAGAGGTCATGACCCATTTTTCCGTATCCTTTGAATCGAAAATAAACCACATATGTCCAACTCAAATTGCATGAAAAGACGAAACATAAAGGGTAATAAAGAAAATAAGATAGAACAAAATCTCACATGAATGGAATAATATATAATATTAAACAAATATCTCTACGGTGGAAACCTAAATTCAACTTGAACAGTTATAAAAATGCATCCTTACAATTTCTGGCAAAATCAACCTAAAACAAACTATGCACATCGGATAATAGAATATGCCCATATGTGATGAATATCCCCAACTCTCCTTTGGAAACTCCAACCATCTTAGACTAAACCTGAAACTACATGGATCTTACCTGAGTATTGAAAATACCCGGATTAGGCTTGATAAACTAGCGTGAGAAAAAATCAATAATAAATGACAGTGTCACATATCAGCCTTTGAATAAAATCCTTTGAAAAGAAAGAGTATCTCATAAGACCACGCCCACACATAAACACAGATGGGATTTTACCTTATGATAACTTAAATCTTTTATATCAAAACATTTTATACTATTTCTAATGACATTTCTTTAAAACATTTGCAAATAAACATTTTAATCATAATCGAAATTATTACCATTATTAAATTCCAGCATAATTGGATCAACAAACAAAACCGTAGGTTCTTATTGGAGAATGGGTTTCCATACAAATGACCAGGTGAATGGACAACCTTCCAGTGGATAAATCTCTAGACGGATGTCCCGAGGCACATAATATCTGCCCTCTACCAACACATGATCGACCTACGTTTTAACTAGATAGTATCGAATATGTCATCGCTCGATCGTTACGACCTTTAACCGAGCGAGCTCTAGCATACAAACCACATTAATTTACATCCCGAACATCATAGAGAAAATAAATATATCTAGAAGGAGATGGTCATACCCTAATTAGGAAGGACCCACTTAGCCTTGCTGCATCTAACCCAGTTTCGGTCATTTCCGGTTGATAAGGCTCGAGGCTACGATTACCTTTTCACATAGCACATCTTATTTTACTTTGAATGCCACATTGCCATTCCACATTCACATGACTAATTTCTACAAAAGTATAACTTCTTTATCTCGTATGTCTCAGGAAGGGTGTTAAGCAAAGAGAATGTGTCTTCTTTGCCATCGACCGATATACTTTTATAGAGATGAGTCATTATGATTTGGAATGCAAGTTCAGACATTTATCCATACAAGTTCGTTTTAGGACCAAGCAAAACTGAAGGAACTTTCTTCGGCCATTACTAAGAGAAAAGCCCTTATGGCTTTGAGGGTTTTCATAACAAAGGGACGACCGCTACAATATAGTGAATCGGGAGTTTAACCCCGATTAATCAAAAACTAGACCCTCGTTATTATTCATCTCAACATCTCCATCTTAAAAAATCTTCAATCTCCGAACACATAAATTGGTTTGAAGTGGTTTTCAGATAGGAATCATCCAAATCCGACCCTGGTTCCTTTGAAGCCAAAAGATGTTAAGCTCATACGTGGATATCAATCATCAATCAATTGCTTCATATTTATTTAAATCAAATATCTTTCTTAGATATATACTCTTCAATTTATTCAAATTTATTTTCAAGAGTATATTGAATCATTAAGCCTTATATATTAAATCATTTGATTTATTAAAACCTTTTTTAAATATTGGGGCTATTCCAAATCATTTTCTATTTTACTTCAGAAAACTTATCCAAATCATTCTTTTAATCTTAATCAAAGATTTCGTATCTTCAGGTTATAACTTAAGGAAAATATTTCCAAATCATTTATTAAATCTTAATTTAAGATTTTATTTTTAACTTCAAATTATGTTCTTGCAAATCGAAGATTTTCATAACAGATTACTACTACTACCACCACCTTAGATATGGTAAATTCCACCTCCAGGGACTAATAGCATGTAACCCTACATCTTGAGTATCTTTGTCTTCGAAGATCTTTGTCTTCAATATGTCTTACTTTGAAAATTAGTTTGAAGGAGTTTTCGGATAGGAATTCCCAAATCCGATCCTGGTTTTTCAGATAGGAATCACCCAAATCCGATCTCGGTTCCTTCGTATCAATCATCAAATAAATTGTGTTAAGTGGTTAATTAACATTCAAATAATTTGTTTCTTTTCTTTTATCTTGAAAAAACATAAATATGATCTTTTAGAGCATCTGGGATTTCCTTTCGATCCATTCCACCCCTCCTCTAAGAAGAGAAAATATAGGCTAGGTAAGTTCAGGGCACTAATTTCTCCATTCCTAACCTTAGTTAAACACATTCTTCTATCTTCCCACATATTATAGATGGGACAAATGTACTAGTCATTTTCGCATGCTCAATTTGTTACTACATTCAATATTCTTCAATTTTTATTTAAGTGATATAACAATTCCTCTTAACCATTTATTCAGACACTTATTAAAACTTCCAAACCATCTTTAAATTATTTAATATTATTTTAACTATTCATAAAATATATAAGAAAGAACTGTTACGTTTAAACTCATATTCAAAAAGTTGTAGAATTCGCAGTATAAAAGTGCTGGAGAAAGTGCTATATAAGCTTGATTTAAACTACTTTTTAATATTTGAAAATTCATATTTTCCATTCCAAATCTATTCTAAATTATTTTAATAGCTTTATCAAATTTATTTCATATTTTTAATCTTTTAAATATTATTTGTAACGATCCCGATTTTTAATTAAATTTAAATTGATAATTAAAATGAATTTTGGAATAAAATTGTAGATTAATTTGAATTTTTCAAATTTAAATAGAATATTTATTTATTTAGACATTTATTTTTAAAATTTTAACTGTGGATTTGAAATGTGTATTTAAAATCTAATAAATGAAAAGTAACATCCTAAAATTTGTCAATATAAAATAATGATATATTTTAAAATTTTGAAATTTAATTTGAAAATAGATTGAAAGGAAATCTCAAACAAATGAAATAAGTAATAACTATACATGAATAAATTCCAATTTCTTTTGAGCTTAGAAATCTTGAAATAATAAATATTTTGAAAGAGGAAACAAAAACATTTGAATTCAAATTATATATGTATATACTACCTACCTTCTTTTGAAAAGAAAAGAAATTCACTTATTAATGAAATTAGTTTTAAAAATCATTTCCTCAAAATTGGTATAAATTTAAGTAATAAACATAAATGAATTTTTATTCAAGTGAATTCAAATTAGAAAATTTTAATTTAAAAAAAAATGTTTTAAGAAAAATTAGTGGCATTTAAAAATGTTAAGGAATAATGTATGTAGTAAAATATTGGTTAAAGCAATCCTCTTTTTTTTTACACTATATATATGTATATGCTAATGGATAAAAGGTAAATTCATTTATAAAATAAATGTGATATAAAAAAAATAACAATAATCATTCTTTTGTCCTTTAAAATTTAAATGTAGACATATACATAAAGAAGTAAACATCACATGGGCATATCATGAACAATTTCATACAAATGGCATCATTACCTTTATAAAATAATCAAATTATAAATTACAAAAAGAAAGAAATAATTATATTCAGCTATGAAACAAATAAAAAGAAGACAAAGTTAATCAGTGGCATATCTTTTGTACATAAGAGGATATCAATAGCAACCAAACACCCCCTATCAGCCATCCAGCAAATCTGCAAGTCAAAGATTTGGACAAGAAAAAAATAAAAAAAGAGATAAAAAGCATAGATATCAAATGAAGATCAACACCAGGTTCTCAAACTATATTCTCAAACTTGGGAATTCAAAAATAAGCAAAACCAGGTTTTAATCTTCCATAGACCTGAAATGAAAAAAAAATCATCTCAAAATAGAAAATGAAATCAAAACCTGAGAAAAAACAATAGTCTGCTTCCAATCTTCGAACCAGATAAAAGCAAATTCAAGATCATTTCAAAATAAAGCTGCAAATCAAAAAAAAAATGCTTCAACCTGGGAAGCAAGTGCAGGGTTTCTGAAGATAAATAAAGGCAAGTAACCTTCTTTTTTTGGAATTTGAAGTTGTTAAACAATAATAAAGCAAGAATCTAAGCAATCAAATCAATTACTTGCAGCAAAATCAAGTTCAAGACTTAAACTAATTCTGTTTTCAAGTTGCAGAGGAAAATAATTTTTTTCTGTCATTAACCTGTAAGTAATTCAAATTGTTTGTATTTAATGGGTTAAGTACACAAGGAATAATAAAGATCTGTATTTTATAATTTATAGATCTAAACTCTACGATCTAAAGAAGAAGAAAAAAAGCTTCAGGCTTTCCTTCTTTGAAACGGTCAAACACTCCTCTGTTTTTCTGGAATTTCCAGGTGAGCAACCTGACCTACTCTAGTTTGAATGTGAGTAGACCTATGTTTATTCAAATTCTCTGTGCTTGAATCCATGTATGATTGTGATGGCTTTGAATTGAATGATTGTGTTTGATTTTCCTGGAAAACATTTGTTTTCCTATTCCTGTTTTCTGTAACATTTAGTTACAGGAACTTAGAATCCTCTCTCCCATATTCTTTTGGAAAAAGAAGAAAAATTATGAATTGCAAAATAAGTTAAAGTGTAGTTCAAAACTTACACTATGGTTTAGGGATAAATAAAAGAAAAATTTATAGCTTTCTTCTTCTCTGTAAAACTGTAAGACGCTGTCATGCTCAAATCCCTGGTTTTACAGAGTAAGCTATACACTAATTCAACATCTTCTTCCTCTCCTTGTTTCCGAAAATGTTGGTAAACAAGTTAAAATTTATTGTTTAATTTTTCATAAAATTACAGTAACAAACTGAAGCAAGTTTATATAGCTTTTTTCTGGAAACATTGTTTCATGTTTTTCTTTGTAGTGTTTTGTTTTTCCTGTAAACAATTTGAGTTACAGTGTCATTCAAAAAAAAAGAAAAAAAAGAAAACCCTCTCCCCAGTTTTTTTTGAAAAGTAATTGAATTGTAAAGATAGGTAGAGGGATGTTTAACAATGCATCATGGTTCAGATTTAATCAAAGCAAAGCCACTGTTCTTTACTAGGAATATTTTGGAAAAAAATATATAATAAAACAGTAGCATCTGAACTTTGGTTCACAGGGTAATCCATATCAAAGGAAATTTAAATCTCCCTCTCTCCTTGTTTCTGAAAAGATGTAAACAAGTAAATTTTTTTGCTTAAACCAGTCTTGTATTTTCAGTAAAGAATTAAAGTAAGTTTTATATAGTTCTTCCTGGAAAATTTAAAACACAAGTAACAATTCTAATTTTGCAGAAATTCGAACGTTACGAATTTTTATTTCAATAATTTTATTTGAATCCCCTTGGAAAATGATAATTTTTGAAACTAAAATCTAAGTTTTTCTTTGGTTTTTCACCGAAACATTTGGGATGTTCTGGGAAATAAAGTTTTATCAAATCTGATGATCTAAGGAGTTATAGGCTTCGAATTCGCTGTCGTAGATGGTTTGGGGGTTCGTGATTTCCAGAAAAATACTAGATTAAATACTAGATTCTTAAATCTTGGATTCAAGAGTAAACTAGGGTTTAAGAACTCCTTTTTGTTCACGTTGGATACAACGGTGCCGTGCCTCCTAGGGATGATAGGAATGTGTGTCAGGGGGGCAAATGGATGCGTCGCACGACGTGGAAGCTGGAGGCAAAATTTGGTGGCTGGTAGTGGGCTGGAGAGGCGACGCGAGGCGAATGTCTGATGGCGTGCCTGATGTTTTTTTGGGTCCTGTTGCTCGATTTGTGGTTTCGAAATAAATTCGAAATCCGAGTGTTCGTGGTGTCTTGGGGAGTGGACGTCGAAGTGTTGGTGGTCGCAGCACCGTCCAATGATAGCGAAGATAGCCGTGCACGTGCACGTGGATGGGTGGTGTGTCAGTGTGATGGGTTGGGGAGGACGAGGAGTAACTCGAAGAGCAGCATGGGGAAATCGCGTGGGAACTCGAAGAAGGACTGGAGGGGTTTTAGCGTGGTGACGGTTAACTTAAAAACTTTAACAAATTTTGTGGAAATGTTTTTGCTCGGGTCAATATTGACCTCAACCCGAAGATAAGGAGATGATGGCTCGGGGTAAACCCGGAGCAAGTCTCTGGTGAGTGAAATAGAACATTAACCCAGTTTTTGCCAATATTTGAAAAACTTAAGTAAATTTATTTTCTGAATAATTTAATGATGATGGTAAATAGCATATGAAACAAATGGCATTTCAAATTTACCATTTTAAAAAACAATTGTTTTAAAGTTTGACTTAACAAAATTCATAAAAGTAAAATAAACGTTTAGATGTTAATTTATAAAAATGAAAGGATAATTAACCCTTAAGGCTTGCAATGATTTTACAATCTAAGATTAATTAATTAAAGTATGGGAAATTTATAAAAATAATTAAACTTAATTAATTAACAATTTAAAAGAATAAATTAAAGGATAATTAATTAATTAAGCCAATTTAAAATAATTCATAATTAAGTAGAATTAAACATTAATTTAAAATGATTAATAAAGGAAATTATATGGTTAATTCACTTTAATCACAATCACTTGAATCAACGACGATTGACCATCATCAAGCACTCTGTACTGGATTGACATTTTTGTTGTGATGCTATGATTGCTTTGTGATAAATTGCGATTTATGCTTTGTTCCTATATGTTTGTGAAACCCCTTCTACCCGAAAAACGACATTTAAATTTCAATACGACAGGGAGTCGGATTCCAATTGGTTATTCGAAACCCACATCGAATCATATTAGTGAATCTTTGTGATTGATAAATTTATTTTATCTATGAATCTGTGAATAAAGATAAGCGTTATGGGTTATACCGCTTATCAATATGATTGAATCTGTGATGATTGATGTTGTGCACTATTGTGTTGAACCCCTGGACCACACTTGTACACACACAAATATGGATTGCACGTGGAAATGGGTTAAGTCACAGATTTTTGAAATTATTTTAAAGATTTAATCCAAAATAGTTTTGGATCAAAAAAATAAAAGTTATTTTGAATAACTTGATTGATTTTTGAAATTTAAATAATTCGATTTAAATTTGAATTCGATATTTGAAATTGAATTCTATGATTTGGGAACTGGGGTTTAAAAAGGTTATTCAACCCATAAATGGGCTTATATGGGTTTTTAAACCATTTTAAAGGTGATGTTGTGAAATTTAAATTTAACCCAAGATTTTAACTTGTATAGATATAAATGGATTTTTTGAAACAAAAACTGTTTGCTTTCAAAAAAAAAGCTTTCACATAGGTAATAAACTTCTAAATCGGGTTAAAAGGATTTCAAGTCTAAAATGGAAATAGTTTCCCAAGTTAAAGATAAATCTTTGGAAACGTGATTTTAAAGCTATAAATTAAATTTTTAGTTTAAAGCTTCAAGTAATAAATCCAATTGAAATGGAAATTGTTTTGAAATTTATGGATGATCTTTGTGAAACTAGGTGAACTTTGTGAAATGAATCTTTTTATTTAAAGATTTAAAAAGGTAATTTGTTTAACCATTTAAAAGAAATAAAACCTTGGATTTTCAAGTTGTGACTTAACTGAAATCCCATATCCATATTTTTTTGAATATTGCGCTCGCTATTCGGTTTAGCCGGAAGAGGACCTTTGTGTCATATAACCCATTCCGAATAGCGATACGACGTTATGGATCGCATTTGAAGACCGTTGTTGAAGACCGGGTGTCTTCGAGAACGATAAGATAACCCGTCGATTGACTCTGCACTGAGTTGCTCCAGTATAGTGTTCTCCCTTAGTGATGGGAAGTCCGATCGATATTGTGGATACCCGGATTTGCAAGGGCTTCTTCGGAAGTTCCTTCGGTTCTGTTCGAACCCGGAACAGACTTGTATGGTTGTATGTCCGACATTACACTTTGAGATATTAAACTGATCTCTATCAAATACATTTCTGCTTGGTGGCAGAGAATTTATTCTCTTAGCTTAACACCCTTCTCTGAGATGTACGAGCTCAGAGGTTATGCAGTTGATATTTATCAGTGATATATTCCCAATTTGGTAGTGTGGCATGCTAAGTGCTGCTGTGTGTTGATCATTTGTTGATCATTTCTGATCAAAGCATGGCTTTTGTATAAAGCGTAGCTTTGTGGACGAGACTTCATCAGGACCTCACACCCCGGAAATGGTCAAAACAGGAAAGATGCGGCAAGGTTATGAGGGTCGCACCCTTTAGGGTGTGTCATTCCCTTTTGGTAAAGGGTGGTATCATGGTGTGGAGCCCAGATGCTTACTCATGCGGATTCTGCATATCTATTACTATGTGATTGCTTTGTGGTTTTGAGGCGCCTCGAATAAAGGTCCCGAAGGACCGGGGGATGGCATGCTCGAGTAGTAGTTACCTAGTTACAGAGGTAACCCGGCCTTGTGTTGGCAGAGATCCGGTTAGGTTCTCGGGACGTCCCACCAGAGGCGATCCCATGGACAGTAGGAAGTTCCTTAGCCTGACCATTTTTGGAAATCCAATCAAAACAATACGCGCCCTGTAGGGTTTTAGTTGTATAACCTGCCATGGAATGTGGTGGTAACCGCTACTGAACATGGTAGCTATAGTAGGCATAAGTGCGAAATGCCTATGCTGGCTAGGATTTATATTATACTTTCAAAAATGGTTTTCCACACTCTGCACTTATAGTAATAATATCAAAGAAACTTTCTTGTCTTAAGCATATTTGATTATCATAAGGAGAAATCTCCTCCAAGTCTGCGTTTGCATTGTGTGTGTGACGGGAGGCCTTATGGTAGTTTTATTTTCTAAAAAGCATTGCGGATTTCAAATTTAAATTCTTTTGTTTGTTTTAAAAGACCAAATGTTTTTGTTTGCTCATAACAGTCCCACGACTGACCTGGAGTTTGTTGTTCCTTTCCTAAACTCTGGGTGCCCACTACTTTCCCACACGGGCAGTTTAGAGTTGGGTTTTTCAGATAATCAATAGTAGGTGTAGATTCGATAGCCTTCAGCCTAGGATTTGGCAATCGCTTACGGACGAGACTTGCTTATCTTTGTGCATCATTATTGGGAGTTCGAGCTATTTCTGGATTGGTGTTTTGAAGATGGAGTTCTTTCTTGAAGACCATATTGGAGTTTTTGTTCCGCTGCTAGTGTTATCTTTTCTTTCCGCTGCTATTATCTTGTATCATATATCTGATGTATATTGATATTCATTGTATCATCTGTTTTATCATATTGTATATGATATTATATCAATGTTGTATATTGATATATGCTATTTTTTTTCTTTCGCTGTGTTGTTTTACTTAATGGTGTTATAAGCTCCAGCGAACCAGATTCGACGTTTGGATCTGCGGTATTTGAATACGAGTGTCGTATTTGGTGCCGATTTTCAAAGGCCGAATCAGGATCGCTACAATTGGTATCAGAGCTGAGGGTTAAAACTTTAGCTCAGGAGTATAACACGTTAAGTAACTCATTAGAGATAGGGTGAAGTATACCTTAGAATGAGTATATCCTTAAGATATCCGTTCGAATGCCTCAGTAAATTCTCTTACTATTCACCGATAGTATGTATGAGTGCGAGAAGAGGACGAGATAGGGGACATGGAAGTACCACTACAAATGGTCAATACCCTGCAACAGTGGAAACAACTTTCTTCTCAATCTCCTTTGATTCGATTCCCAATTCTTTTGATGGCTTCGTGACAGCTCCAGAAAGAAGTTTCGATGTGATGGTAGCCTTACGAATCGTTGTAGAAAATCCTTACTTCGTATCTTCATCCATTTCTTATCAGCTTTTCATTTTAAACTCTAATGAATTTGAAAATTGAAATTGAAATTTTTTAATAAATTGGAAAATTTTAAATTGAGTTAAATTGGTTAACAAATATAAGGATAAGTTTGAATTATATCGGAAAAACGATATCAATTAAAACTAATTCGAAATTCAATTGTAATTTTTTGTGTAGATTGAAGTCCGAAGAGGGACAAGTTGGTATATACTTTGGAGTATTCCGACCTAAATTTGAAATCCATATCTAGTGTTTGAGAAATAGTAAAAGATTGAATCCATCTATCTATTCTCTGGGATCCAATATATTCTACGAACGATTAGTTATCCCTCGAACTAATCAATACCCTTGTATATTCGTAGACCGGTGGACCCAAATATCTTTTGAAATAATTGCATGAGTTTGTTCTCGTATTGTTGATATTCTGATTTGGTAAGCCAAATACAGAATTGATATCCAGTTTGATTTGGAAAGATATTTCTCTATCTTTCATCTTTTCCTTGTTGTCTCCCTTGCAAATTTCGAGGACGAAATTTATTTAAGGAGGGGAATCTGTAACGATCCCCATTTTTAATTAAATTTAAATTGATAATTAAAATGAATTTTGGAATAAAATTGTAGATTAATTTGAATTTTTCAAATTTAAATAGAATATTTATTTATTTAGAAATTTATTTTTAAAATTTTAACTATGGATTTGAAATTGTGTATTTAAAATCTAATAAATGAAAAGTAACATCCGAAAATTTGTCAATATAAAATAATGATATATTTTAAAATTTTGAGATTTAATTTGAAAATAGATTGAAAGGAAATCTCAAACAAATGAAATAAGTAATAACTATTCATGAATAAATTCCAATTTCTTTTGAGCTTAAAAATCTTGAAATAATAAATATTTTGAAAGAGAAAAAAAAACAATTGAATTCAAATCATATATGTATATAATACCTACCTTCTTTTGAAAATAAAAGAAATTCCCTTATTAATGAAATTAGTTTTAAAAATCATTTCCACAAAATTGGTATAAATTTAAGTAATAAACATAAATGAATTTTTATTCAAGTGAATTCGAATTTGAAATTTAATTTAAAAAAAATGTTTTAAGAAAAATTAGTGGCATTTAAAAATGTTAAGGAATAATGTATGTAGTAAAATATTGGTTAAAGCAATCCTCTTTTTTTTACATTGTATATATGTATATGCTAATGGATAAAAGGTAAATTCATTTATAAAATAAATGTGATATAAAAAAAAACAATAATCATTCTTTTGTCCTTTAAAATTTAAATGTAAACATATACATAAAGAAGTAAACATCACATGGGCATATCATGATCAATTTCATACAAATGGCATCGCTGCCTTTATATAATAATCAAATTTAAAATTACAAAAAGAAAGAAATAATTATATTCAGCTATGAAACAAATAAAAAGAAGACAAAGTTAATCAATGGCATATCTTTTGTACACAAGAGGATATCAATAGCCACCAAACACCTCTTATCAGCCACCCAGCAAATCTGAAAGTCAAAGATTTGGACAAGAAAAAAATTAAAAAAAAGATAAAAAGCATAGATATCAAATGAAGATCAACACCAGGTTCTCAAACTATATTCTCAAACCTGGGTATTCAAAAATAAGCAAAACTAGGTTTTAATCTTCCACAGACCTGAAATTAAAAAAAAATCATCTCAAAATAGAAAATGAAATCAAAACCTGAGCAAAAACAACAGCCTGCTTCCAATCTTCGAACCAGATAAAAGCAAATGCAAGATCATTTCAAAATCAAGCTGCAAATCAGAAAAAAAAATGCTTCAACCTGGGAAGCAAGTGCAGGGTTTTTGAAGATAAATAAAGGCAAGTAACCTTCTTTTTTTTGGAATTTGAAGTTGTTAAACAATAATAAAGCAAGAATCTAAGCAATCAAATCAATTACTTGCAGGAAAATCAAGTTCAAGACTTAAACTAATTCTGTTTTCAAGTTGCAGAGGAAAAGAAATTTTTTCTGTCATTAACTTGTAAGTAATTCAAATTGTTTGTATTTAATAGGTTAAGTACAACAAGGAATAATAAAGACCTGTATTTTTATAATTTATAGATCTAAACTCGATCTAAAGAAGAAGAAAAAGCTTCAGGCTTTCCTTCTTTGAAACTGTTAAACACTCCTCTATTTTTCTGGAATTTCCAGGTGAGCAACCTGACCTACTCTAGTTTGAATGTGAGTAGACCTATGTTTATTCAAATTCTTTGTGCTTGAATCCCTGTATGAATGTGATGGCTTTGAATTGAATGAATGGTAGGCTTGTGTTTGATTTTCCTGGAAAACATTTGTTTTCCTATTCCTTTTTTCTGTAACATTTAGTTGCAAGGAACTTAGAATCCTCTCCCCCATATTCTTTTGGAAGAAGGAAATAAAATTATGAAATGCAAAATAAGTTAAAGTGTAGTTCAAAACTTACACTATGGTTTAAGGATAAATCAAAGAAAAATTTATGGCTTTCTTCTTCACTGTAAAACTGTAAGACACTGTCATGCTCAAATCCTTGGTTTTACAGAGTAAGCTATACACTAATTCAACATCTTCTTCCTCTCCTTGTTTCTGAAAATGTAGGTAAACAAGTTAAAATTTGTTGTTTAAATTTTCATAATATTACAGTAACAAACTGAAGCAAGTTTATATAGCTTTTTTCTGGAAACATTGTTTCCTGTTTTTCTTTGTTGTGTTTTGTTTTTCCTGTAAACAATTTGAGTTACAGTGTCATTCAAAAAAAAAGAAAAAAAAAAGAAAAAAAGAAAGAAAACCCTCTCCTTAGTTTTTTTTTGAAAAGTAATCGAATTGTAAAGATAGGTAGAAGGATGTTTAACAATGCATCATGGTTCAGATTTAATCAAAGCAAAGCCACTGTTCTTTACTAGGAATATTTTGGAAAAAAATATATAATAAACAGTAGCATCTGAACTTTGGTTCACAGGGTAATCCATATCAAAGGAAATTTAAATCTCTCTCTCTCCTTGCTTCTGAAAAGATGTAAACAAGTAAAAAAATTTGTTTAAACCTGTCTTGTATTTTCAGTAAAGAATTAAAGTAAGTTTTATATAGTTCTTCCTGGAAATTTTGAAACACAAGTAACAATTCAAATTTTGCAGAAATTCGAACTTTACGAATTTTTATTTCAATAATTTTATTCGAATCCCCTTGGAAAATGATAATTTTTGAAACTAAAATCTAACTTTTTCGTTGATTTTTCACTGAAACATTTGGGATGTTCTGGGAAATAAGTTTTATCAAAACCTGATGATCTAAGGAGTTATAGGCCTTGAATACGCTGTCGTAGATGGTTTGGGGTTCGTGATTTCCAGCAAAATACTAGATTAAATTATAGATTCTTAAGTCTTGGATTCAAGAGTAAACTAGGGTTTAAGAACTCCTTTCTGTTCACGTTGGATACAACAGTGTCGTGCCTCCTAGGGATGATCGGAATGTGTGTTAGGGGGGCAACTGGATGAGTCGCACAACGTGGAAGCTGGAGGCAAAATTTGGTGGCCGGTAGTGGGCTGTATAGGCGGCGCGAGGCGAATGTCTGATGGCGTGCCTGATGTTTTTTTGGGTCCTGTTGCTCGATTTGTGGTTTCGAAATAAATTCGAAATCCGAGTGTTCGTGGTGTCTTGGGGGGTGGACGTCGAAGTGTTGGTGGTCGCAGCACCGTCCAACGATAGCGAAGATAGCCGTGCACGTGCACGTGGATGGGTGGTGTGTCAGTGTGATGGGTTGGGGGGACGAGGAGTAACTCGAAGAGCAGCACGGGGAAATCGCGTGGGAACTCGAAGAAGGACTCGAAAAACGGCAAGAGAAGAAGAGGTAAAATATGGAGAAAAGATGAGTTTGATTTGATGAGAATGAACGTTGATTTCTTTTGAATATTTTGTAAATATTTTGACGTTATTTCTTCCTAAGTTTTTCTATGGCTTAGAAGCCATTAAAGAGAAGATGAAAAAGGTGAAGAAACTTGAGAAAATAAGAAGAAATATGAATGAAAGTGAAGAAGGAGGTGAGTATTTATAGAAAAAGAAAGAAGTGGTAAATTTACCAAATTACCAAACTTTCCTTACTTCAACCTAAAGCAACATCCACCATTTCAACACTTAGCATCATCCTTCACATCCTTCCTTCATGTCATAGTCACTTATAGATTAAGTAAAGAAAAGTAATTATTTTGTTGGATTTTGATTTGATGTGATTTGATGTTTACTTTTCTTACTTTGGTTAATTCTTACTTACTTTTACTAATGACTTCTAAAAGATTTCTAATTGTATTTAGTAAAAGTAAACCTGTTTAATTATTAAAATGTGTAATTTTAAACATGTTAACAAAGGTGCGATAACGTTACGACAACTTATTTTGAACAAAACGTTGATTTTCGACGAAACATTTTACGGTCACATTTTGACGTTTTCGTTAAACAATTTATTCATGTAAACCAAACTTCAAAATTGATTTTTTTTGTTGTATTTTAATAATTAAAACAAGTTATTTTACTTATAAAATAATATAAAAAATAACCAAATATATTTGTAAAAATACGACATCGATTTATTAATATGCAATGAAATTTGTCAAATTTTATAAAACAAGTTTTATATATTTATCGAACCATTATGAATTAAATTACTATTATTATTAAATGAGTTTGATATCAATTATATATATATATATTTAAAAGGAAATATTTATTTTTAAACAAATTTCTTGAATATTTGTTCCACTTTATTGGAATCTGACTTCTGTCAATTTTACAATGGAAATCTAAAACCTTTATTCAATATTAAAAATAAGTTTGTCATTCTTATTTATCATATAAAACTTGATTGTTTAAGTTTGAAAATTCTACATTTTAATATTTAAATAAATTAAATATTCCATTTTCAAAGTTGTAAAATTACGGGTCGTTACAACAGCCATTGATAAGTAGCCCCTGCATTCTTTATCCCAAAAGGCATCGCTTTGTAGCAGTAAATTCTACCTTTAGTTATGAAGCTAGTATGTTCCTCATGCAGTTTGAACATAGATATTTGATTGTAACCTGAATATGCATCCATAAGAGACAATAATTTATGCCCGCCTGTTGCATCTACTATTTGATCAATTCACGGTAGAGGGAAACAATCTTTCGGATACGTTTTGTTCTAGTCTGTATAGTCAATGCAATCCTCTATTTTCCATTTGATTCCTTTACCAAAACTAGATTGGCTAACCATTTTGGGTATTTAATTTCTCGAATAAACCCATTCTCGAGGATTCTCTTAACTTCCTCTTTCAAAGCATCAGATAGACCCCTATCAAACTATCTCTCCTTCTGCCTAATGGGGGTTGCTTCTAGAGTGATGTTGAGTGCATGACACATGACCATCGGATCAATCCCTACCATATCAAAATGTGACCGTGAAAATACATCCTTATTGACCTTAAGAAATTAGATCAAATCTTTCTTCAAGTTGGTGTCCAATTCTTTCCCACTTTGACTATCTTAGTAGTATCTTCTGAATCAATGCACGCCTCTTCAAGGTCCTTTATAGGTTTTATCCTTTTTGTTTCCCCTTGGCAATCGAATTCAGTGACGATAAGGCTTTCTTCAACAGAATTAGCATTGATCCTCTTCCTTTTTCCTCCAGGAGGAATGAACCTTTCATACATGCGCTTGTTAGATTTATTAATATTAATTTTGATTCGAAAGTTGGGTGTAAAAATCCATCATCCGAAAGCCGAAAAACAGTGGAAGAATCAAAGTAAGCAGAATACTCCTATTTATGTTGATCGATGGTAGTAGGATACATCTCTCGAGAGCTGAACTGCTCTCCTCGGACCGTGCCCCAACACCTCTTTGTCAAGAACTTTACCATGAGATACTTTGGCGAAACAAATGCATCTATTTAATCGAGCACTGGCCTACCAAAGAAGGCACTGTAGTAAGGTAGTTGGTTGATAATCATAAAGATAGCCTCAAAAGTTCTGTGAAATGGTGGCACCTCCATTTGCACAAGTAGCTTCACTTGCCTCACTAGGGTCGATCCTTTGTTATTGATTACAAAGATGGGTTCCAAGCTAGGTCCTGTTTATCCTTGGGGATGTTCATTTGACTGAAGGCATGCTTAAAGATACTATTGACTGCATTGCCTATGTCCATAAGAATTTTGGAGATGAAGGGTAATCTGATTTAAGATGTGATCATGAGTGGATCGTTATACGGATGGTGAACTCCCATTTTCAGCTCTTGAGGGGAGACAAAAAAATTCACCATTTGGATACTGAACCTGTATTCTTGAATGGGGGCTCTTCTTGGACAAGGAAGACATCCTCTTTTGCCTCCTTGATATAGCTGTTTCGGGCCCCTTTGTTGTTCCTTACCAAATGTAACATCCTGCCTTTTTGTATGCTTTAAATCAATGATAAACCACACACGTCAGACTCAAACCATACAGAAGGGCGGATTGTTATTAGGGTGAATAAGAAAAAGCAGAGAAAGGAAAAAAAACAGAATCTTGCAGCGAAACGACAAAATATAAAAATCAAATAAACAGTTCATGAAGCTGTTTTACAAAACATTTGATTATACTTGTACAATACAGAACCAGAGTTACACATACCGAAGAATAATAAATAACAATGCAACGGAATAGTGTGACGCAGTGGACCAACATAGTATATAATAATAACATCCTCGTCTTCATCCTCCAAAATAAAGTCTTCAAATCCTGTAATGCTCAGACTAACCAGAGCGAATTGAAAAAATACAAAACACTCGAGTAAGAACTTAAAGATCTTATGTAAGCTAAATCAACAGAAATAAATATGAGTGGAATGGCATCAGAGATGTTTACGGGATTTAGAATCTCCTATCCAGTGTCAAACGTGAGTGCAGTTTCTTAAGAGATGCTCGGGATTCACATCTCCTAAGTGGCCACCAAATCAATCCAAAGTCAGTATATAATATCGAAGGAGTGTGTCCGATAAGAGGGGCTACCTCCGTGGCCCCGAGAATCGCTTCTGTTAAAGCCACCTTATGCTAACTCACGGGAGTCGGGTCCACGTTCATACCTCAAAGGACGTCGCCACCATCCTACTTCATTATAGAATCTCCACCGCATACACGGTTGTTAAAGTGGTTTTCAGAGTTGGCAGAGTGTATGACAACTTCCGATCCCGGTCTCTTTAACAACCAAACGTTATTATAACGCCGCGGTCATTTTTAAAATAGTTTATACTTTAAAACCAACTATCATTTCCCTTTCAAAACCAAATCAATACGATATCAATTTCATTTCAAATATATCCGTTCTAAAATCATAACACTTTCAAAGTTATAACATTTAGAAATCAAAACACTTGAGTATAACACTTTCAAATCTAATACCTTGAAACTCATAACCTTTGAAAGATAACTTCCATCACTTAAATGGTTTAAATATTTAAAATACTTTATATAATAAAATAGCTACTTCTATTTCACAAATCAATTACAAAACAACTCTAATTTCTAAATTTTAAATTAAACCAAGTCCCAAATCATAAATTTCAATATGATTTAGTTTCCGAATAAACTATTCCAAATTATATCGATTTCAAACAGATTTGATCCACAAAATAAATCATTTCAAATTCAATATATGTCAAATTTTAAGTATTCAACAATTTTCAAACTAATTTTGGTAATTACGATTCAAAAATTCAATTTTCCATTATTCAGTTTTGAAATATTTTACATAATAAATCCATTTTCATCTAAATAAAACTCAAATTACAAATAACTAAGTATTTCCTTCAATTTATTTATACTTGAGATATTCATTTAATTCACCTTAAACCAAAATCAAGTTATAAAAATCATACCTTCTAAAATTTCAAATTTTATAAATTGCACACAAAATTTATTTGAGTTTAATTCTTAACGAATTCAATTTCAAATAAATTTCAAATTTATCTACGAACCATAAATTTATTTAAATCATTATAAACTCAATATTAAAAGATAATTTAAATACTTAACTATATCATCTCAATAAAATCAAACTTATTATCAAGCTTATTCTACAATAAAACGAGTTTATACATAGCTTAAAAATCAAGAATAAAACAATATTTATTTAATATCTATAATCAGTATTTATCTTAAACCATATGTTTCTTTACAAAACAATAGAAATCATCTCAAAATATTTATATATATATATACCACGGTGTTTGTATATAATTTTCTATCTTATGGTCAAGTGATACAGATATTTATCATTTCAATCCGTAATTTAAAATATAAATACGGTCATATATCATTTCAAACTGCAATCCCGAATGAAATAAAAATCCATAACAACTTGCAGTTTATAATAATATAAAATACAACATCCGTTCATCCAATATCAATCATCAAACATTTATCACAATCATTATCCAATTCAATCAATAACATCAATGTAGAACAGATAATAAATAACAGGTACTTTCTGGCAGTTTAAATTCGATAATAAATTAAATAACTATTTTATCCAAATAAATTCAAATAAACTGAGATGATGATTCCAAATATGCCAAACAGTCATAAATAAATTTCTAATCACATCATAAATCAATTTAACAAAAAAATAAATTTTAGAAGTTGTGAGTGGGTTAAAACACTCACCTTTTGAATTTAAATTGAATTTTAATCCAATTTAAACCCAAAAATTGAACGGCTTCACAATCCATCCCAACTAGCGCCAAAATGTCTGGAATTCTAATACGATCCCAGCAAAATAAACCGCGCATAAATCCAAGCTCGTATGAAAATGTTGTGATACTTAGAAGATTGGAAAATTCTGGTCCTAGGTCGACTTCAGGTTCAACTTCGGTCCACCACCTCAAATCCTCGATGCTTGCTCTGAGTTTTTGCCAATACGACCTGGAGCGACCCAAGTCATTTTCATCCTGACATGAAGTTGATGTAGGGTTTTTTCCTTTGAAACTAGAAACGCGACCCGAAGTTGCTATAGATCTGCAATTTTTTTTTTTTGGAATTGAAATTGGATTGGGAAGATTAAGGTTTTTAGCCATTGAGGAAGAGGAGCAGCAGAAATTTCTATATGTATAGAAATGAGAAATAGAAAGGCTGCTAGGGTTTATGACCATATATATATATATATATATATATATATATATATATATATATATAGGTAGTACAAAATAGAAAGAAATGAGTCCGATTGGTTTGAGTTTTTAATGATAATTGACTGAAAAGCCCGTTTCGATTCCGGAACAGAAATGGTTCAACCCATATATCAAAATATATGTTTTTAAATATTTTAAACGCAGTGGAACAGGTTTCAAGTCCATCGTATGAAGAAGTTATGCAAAAATCAAGTTATGTCAAATTGATTTCAATTGATTTCAATTAATTGATTTCGAGGCGTTTCGAGCTCGTTCGATCAAATGACAAGTTCGATCGCTATGAAACTTGGAATCCTACAATAATTCACTGTTACGAATATGATGAGACTGGTTTCGTTGAAATCTGAGTCAGTGGCAAAAATTGCTATTTTTACATTAATTAAATAAATTATTAATTAAATCAAAATTTTAATTTCGATCCTATAATTGACAAATTTTATCGTTTTTAAATTTCTTAATCATTTACACAAATTTAAATAAAGTTAGATGTCAATTTAGAGTTGATAAATCTATCAATTTCAGTGTAAGTCTTAATTTCATTAATTTCATAAATTATAAATTTAATTTCCAATAATTCCATTAAATTCACTTTTGATTCTATTATTCAATTCATTGCTTCCAGACGGATGAAATTAACATTGGATTCATGATCTATTACATTAATATTCTCAAATTCCATCTAAATTTCAATTAACGTAATATTTAGACATTAAATTTCATTTAATTGCAATTAATCCAAGTATTATAGTTTAAATCCCAATAAATTGATAAATCTTTATTTCCATCCCTTTAATTCAATAAATTGTCCTATCATGAATAACATTGACATTATTCCCAAATATTATCTTAATTAACATTAACATCATATTTAATTTAGATTTATTGCAATTGATTCAATTCAATTTAATGGATTAAAAATATATCGGTAACTTATAATAATTGTTGCCACTAACTCTTAATCATACTTCATTATCAATAACAAATATTATAATTACTTATCTAACATTGATTTTATCAAAATACAGTTTATTGTGTATTATTTCGTCAATTAATATAACTTTGAGTTATTTCTAAATTTACTATTTACGATCCATTATAACCATACAATTGTTTCAATTAATTGGGGTCTATATTAAATTAGTTATTTACTAACTTGCATTATCATTATTAACTTAATTTATATTTAGTTACTATTAATCAATATATTATTTCATTGGTTAATTCAATACTTACTTTTATTTACTTATTTTCAATTTTATAACCAAGTGCAAAAAATTTGCACCATTTCATTATTAGGATTTCACTCCAATTATCAACAGTTAATTTTAATTACCATTGCTACATTTCATTTTAGCATTCATTTCAGTCCTAAATTATAAAGTTTTTTTTTCTTTCCAGATTAAATTAAAAAATCTCGTTAAAATAACAAATCTTATTATTAGAAATTTACGGGTCGTTACACCTTCCCCCACTCAAAGATTTTCGTCCTGGAAAGGAAAAAAGAGGGAAAAGAAGGAATTGAGTAAGCAATATATCGTATTCAAAAATATCAACTTTATAAACAAATATATTTAAAAAATTAATTAATTTAAGTAAAATATACCAATTTATAACCATTAAATCTTTTTATACTTAAATTAATAAGGTTTGGAGAACATTTTCCAAAAAATTTCTAAGTCCAAAATTTACGAATTTTTTTTGGCAGAGTCTCCTTTGTATGGGAAGGCTCGGAAGAAAATATAATACTAAATAAAAAAATATATCACAATATCTTAAAAAAATATATCCCAACAATGGAAAAAATATATAATAACGCTATAAAACCGTAATCCGAGAATGTACCTATTTGTTGGGCAAACAAACGCTTAATTATGAAACCAAAAAGTAGCGATTGCTGCCATAACCTGCATTTCACCTATATAATCTAAAAAGAGTTAATAATTATATAAAATGAAATATTTAAAGTTGTTTCAATCGGTAGCAAACAAATCAATATAAACAACTATCACTTGCAACAAAGCATACAACCATCACATAAAATCAACGCAATCAATTATCCATTCATATCAAACACACAAATAGTTGTTTGGGTTCAAACTCTTTAAATTGTATAGAATGGAAAATAACTACTAAGTGCACCATTTACTCAACAGTATTAGATGAAACTAGATAGATTATTTATACATCCAAACAAATTTTAAAGTATCCTTGTCCAAACAACCATAAATCAAACAAACAACAAAATTCCAAGAAATAAATCAAGTTCATTCTTTTTAATTTCATTTCTAAATGATCATTTATTTAGTTTATATTTGTTTCTTGCAAAAATTCAATTTCCACTCATCCATTTATTACTTAATTTCATTTATTCATTTATTTATAGCATTCACGTGCAATTCAATTACTTAGCATATCAAAACATTAACTTAAGTCTAAAATAATATATTTACTGCATTCATCTCTCCTACTTATTTTATTTATAAAAGCTTTAACCATTTAATTAAGTTCGCTATCATTTATTTATACTACTTACATTTCTATTACATTAATTTAGTAGCATTTCAGTCATAACTTAAGTTTATAACCACTATAACATTAAATTCTTATTTATAAAATTAATTCATTGAACCTTTCTATTATATAAGTCTTACTTGTAAATTTCCCATTACATTTTCTTATCAGACATTTCAAATTTTAAATCTTTTGGTAAGTTATATACGTTCTTTTTAAGAATGCAATTAAAAATTATACAAGTTTATCTTATTTCTTTTAATAAATTAAACGTTTAACAATCATATCTTTTGTTTCTATAGGTTACATATTTCAACTTTCTGGAAATTTCATTTATAACCTAGCATTTAATTCTTATTTTAAATTAAAGGTTCCAATTATTAATTAGTTACATTCCCTTTCACTATAATAATCGAAACTATTAATTAACGGAAACTTAAGAACTAAATACCGGGTTAATTTCAAATCATTTTAAAATAACAGGTAGATGTATACACTTACAATTTAAATATCCAATTATATTTAAAAAAATTTGAAATTATTATTTGTTTATCAAAATAAATCTGTAGTAAAACTACAATAGTGGCCTTCCCACTTCGAAACACGAAACTGAATGTCGATGATGCGTGCACTCATCACCGAAATTATTTTCCAGCGATAGAGAGGGAAGTACAGAACTTATTTCTTTCCAAAATTTCTGTAAAACAATTCTTTCAAATTATATTGAAATATTTATATCAAAACATACTTCTAATAATATTATCATTGTATTTCATAATCATTCCAAAGAAATTTTCAAAAACCTCGGGACTTAGATTCTAAGTTTCCAATTTTCATTTATTTTATTTTAAATCTTATTTCCAATTAATATTTATGAATTTCATTACCTAGCAACCAACATATTACAACCAAATATAACCTTTACAAAAAAATTATTTTATGTAGAAAATATAATAGGAAAAATTATTTCATTTACCGATACTCAAAATAAATATTGTGTCGGTCTGTCCTATTAAGTGTTTAGAAATCCCTATTGATGTCATAGCGTCCTATGCACCAACTAGAATTTATAAATACGAAATAGAACAAATAAACACAATATCAAAACCTTTTATAACACTAACAAATACGCTCTCTCATATATATACACTTAGATACTCATCATAGGGTATTACTACCCTATTAATAAAGAGTCAGACCCCACAAAGCTAAGTTTTTTTGCTAAACTAAAGCTCTGATACCAGATGTAACATCCCGCCTTTTTGTACGCTTTAAATCGACGATAAACCACACATGTCAAACTCAAACCATACAGAAGGGCGGATTGTTATTAGGGTGAAAAAGAAAAAGCAGAGAAAGAAAAAACAAAATAGAATCTTGCAGCAGAACGACAAAATATAATAATCAAATAAACAGTTCAAGAAGCTATTTTACAAAACATTTGATTATACTTATACAATACAGAATCAAAGTTACACATACCAAAGAATAATAAATAACAATGCAACAGAACAGTACGATGCAGTGGAACAACATAGTATATAATAATAATATCCTCGACTTCATCCTCCAAAATAAAGTCTTCAAATCCTGTAATTCTCAGACTGGCCCGAGCGAATATAAAATACAAAGCAGTCGAGTCAGAACTAAAAGATCTTATGTAAGCTAAATCAACAGAAATAAATATGAGTGGAACGGCATCAGAGATGTTTAGGGGATTTGGCATCTCCTATCCAGTGTCAAATGTGAGTGCAATAACTTAAGAGATGCTCGAGATTCACATCTCCTAAGGATCCGTTAAACTATTTACTATGAAGTAATATTTCGCTATTATAGTAATGTCTATAGTAAAATAAACTTACTTTTAAACAACATTAAGGCTTTACATTTTCCACCTTAACACGAAATAGGCCCAGTAGTCCATGCAGTATCATGGTCCCTCCTGATCGAGAAGCCACGAGAGCATACCACACGGGCTACGGGAGAAAACCAAACTCGTACAAGGCGTGCTAGGGTAGGTGACACGGCACACAAGGAAATACCAGGGTAGATATACCAATTACGCATCCGGGCTGGTGGTAACGTGTAGTAGCTACTACCACCCACATCGAGCCACACCTCCAAAATTGTGGCCACCAAATCAATCAAAAGTCAGTACATAATATCAAAGGAGTGTGTCCAATAAGAGGGGCAACCTCCTTGGCCCGAGAATCGCTCCTTTTTTAGCCACTTTATGCCAACTCATGGGAGTCGGGTCCATGTTTATACCTCAAAGGACGTCGTCACCATCCCACTTCATTCTGGAATCTCCACCACGTACATGGTTGTTAAAGTGGTTTTCGAAGTTGGTAGAGAGTATGACAACTTCCGATCCCGGTCTCTTTAACAAACAAACGTTATTATAACACCGCGGTCGTTTTTAAAATAGTTTATACTTAGAAACCAAGTATCATTGCCCTTTCAAGACCATATCAATACGATATCATTTTCATTTCAAATATATCCTTTCTAAAATCATAATACTTTCAAAGTTATAACATTTAGAAATCAAAAGACTTGAGTATAACACTTTCAAATTTAGTATCTTGAAACTCATAACCTTTGAAACATAACTTCCAACACTTAAATGGTTTAAATATTTAAAATACTTTATATAATAAAATAGCTTCTTCAATTTCACAAATCAATTCCAAAACAACTCGAATTTCTAAATTTTAAATTAAACCAAGTACCAAATCACAAATTTCATTATGATTTAGTTTTCGAATAAATTATTCCAAATTATATCGATTTCAAACAGATTCGATCCATGGAATAAACCATTTCAAATTCAATATATGTCAAATTTTAAGTATTCAACAATTTCAAAACTAAGTTTGGTAATTACGAATCAACAATTCAATTTTCCATTATTTAGTTTTGAAATATTTTACATGATAAATCCATTTTCATCTAAATGAAAATCAAATTACAAATAACTAAATATTTCCTTCAATTTATTTATACTTGAGATATTCATTTAATTCACCTTAAACCAAAATCAAGTTATAAAAATCGTTCCTTTTAAAGTTTCAAATTTTATAAATTTCGCACAAAATTTATTTGAGTTTAATTCTTAAACAAATTCTATTTCAAATAAATTTCAAATATATCTTCGGACCTTAAATTTATTTAAATCATTATAAACTCAATATTAAAATATAATTTAAATACTTAACTATATTATCTCAATAAAATCAAACTTATTATCAATCTTATTCTACAGTAAAACAAGTTTATACATAGCTTAAAAATCAAGAATAAAATAATTTTTATTTAATATCTAAAATCAGTATTTATATAAAACCATTTATTTCTTAACAAAACCATAAAAATCATTTCAAAATATTTTTATATATATAGACCACGGTATTTGTATATAATTTTCTATCCTATGGTCAAGTGATACAGATATTTATCATTTCAATCCGTAATTTAAAATATAAATACGGTTATATATCATTTCAAACCGTAATCCCGAATGAAATAAAAATCCATAACAACTTGCAGTTTATAACAATATAAAATACAACATTCATTCATCTAATATCAATCATCAAACATTTATCACAATCAACATCTAATTCAATCAATAACATCAATATAGAGCATATAATAAATAACATGTACTTACTCACAGTTTATATTCAATAATAAATTAAATCACTATTTTATCCAAATAAATTCAAATAAACTGAGATGATAATTCAAAATATGCCAAAAAGTCACAAATAAATTTTTAATCACATCATAAATCAATTTAACAAACATAAGAAATTTTATAAGTTGTGAGTGGGTTAAAACACTCACCTTTTGAATTTAAATTGAATTTTAATCCAATTAAAACTAAAAATTGAACAGTCTGAGAATCCATCCCAACCTGCGCCAAAATGTCTGGAATTCTAACACGATCCCAGCAAAACAAACCGCGCATGAATCCAAGCTCGTATGAAAAAGTTGTGAAAATTAGAAAATTGGAAAATTCTTGTCCTGGGTCGACTTCGGGTTCAACTTCGGTCCACCGCCTCAAATCCCCGGTACTTGCTCTGATTTTTTGCCATAACGATCCGGAGCGACCTGAGTCATTTTCTTTCTGACCCGAAGTTGATGAAGGGTTTTTTTCCTTTGAAACTCGAAGCGCGACCCGAAGTTGCTGCAGATCCGTAAATTTTTATTTTTTTTGGAATTGAAATTGGATTGGGAAGATTAGGGTTTTCAGCTATTAAGGAAGAGCAGAAGCAGAAATTTATGTATGTACAGAAATGAGAAATAGAAAGGCTGCAAGGATTTATAATGATACATATATATAGGCAAAACAAAATAGAAAGAAATGGGCCCGATTGGTTTGAGTTTTTAACGATACTTGACCTGAAAAGCCCGTTTAGATTTCAGAAAGGAAATGGTTAAACCCATATACCAAAATGTATATTTTTAAATATTTTAAACACAATGGAACATGTATCAAGTCCAAATTCCATCGTGTGAAGAAGTTATGCTAAAATCGATTTATTTCAAATTGATTTCAATTGATTTCTAGGCGTTTCTAGCCTGTGTGATCAAACGACAAGCCCAATCGCTACGCAACTTGAAATCCTACAATAATTCACTGTTACGAATCCGATGAAACTAGTTTCGTCGAAATCCGAGTCAGTGGCCAAAATGGTTATTTTTACATTGATTAAATAAATTAATAATTAATTAAGTAAATCAAACTTTTAATTCGATCATATAATTGAAAATTTTATTGTTTTTAAATTTCTTAATCATTTACACAAATTTGAATAAATTTAGATGTCAATTTAGAGTTGATAAATTTATCAATTTCACTGTTAATCTCAATTTCATTAAATTCAGAAATTATAAATTTAATTTCGAATAATTCCATTTAATTCAATTTTCATTCTATTATTCAATTCATTGCTTTCAACCGGATGAAATTAACATTGGATTCGTGATCTATTACATTTATATTATCAAATTCCATCTTAATTTCAATTAACGTAATATTTAGACATTAAATTTCATTTAATTGCAATTAATCCAATTATTATAGTTCAAATCCCAATAAATTGATAAATCTTTATTTCCATTCCTTTAATTCAACAAATTATCCTATTATGAATAACATTAACATTATTTCAAAATATTACCTTAATTAAAATTAACGTAATATTTAATTTAGATTTATTGCAATTGATTCAATTTAATTTAATGGATTAAAAATATATCGGTAACTTATAATAATTGTTGCCATTAACTCTTAATCATGCTTCATTATCAACAACAAATATTATAATTACTTATCTAACATTGATTTTATCAAAATACAGTTTATTGCGTATTATTTCATCCATTAATATAACTTTGAATTATTTCTAAATTTACTATTTACAATCAATTATTATCCTATAATTGTTTCAGTTAATTGGGATCTGCATTAAATTAGTTATTTACTAACTTTCATTAACATTATTACCTTAATTTACATTCAGTTGCTATTAATCAATATATTATTTTACTGGTTAATTCAATACTTACCTTTATTTACTTATTTTCAATTTTATAATCGAGTGCAACAAATTTACACTATTTCATTATTGGGATTCCACTCCAATTGTCAATAGTTAATTTTAATTACCATTGCTACATTTCATTTTAGCGTTCATTTCAATATTAAATTATAAAGTTTTTTTCTTTCCAAATTAAGTTACAAAATCTCGTTAAAATAACAAATCTTATTATCGGAAATTTACGGGTCGTTACACCGAATGTGGCCAACCATGAATTATGTCAATTCTGTTTATCGGGGGGTTTAAGCTCAGAGGGTCCTCATCCTCTAGTATATTAATGGCGTTGCCAGGGTACTTCTATTGACCATCCCCTGACCGTTGAGCTTTCTGCTTCTCCTGAATAAATTCTTTCAAATGACCCTCGCGGATTAATTTTTGGATGATTTTGGCTAAAACTCTGCACTCATCGGTCTTGTGACCATTTCCTTTGTGATATTCATAGTAGTCGCCTCCCTTTCTTTGATCTGGGTAGTTCTTAATCTTGAAGGAAGTCAGGAAGTTGACTCTTTCCTTCGCCACAACATAGACGTATGACAGTGGCTTGTTCAAAGCGATTGCATTAGCAATTGGCTCTTCCCATTTCATTCTGTTATGTCCTCGATCTACACTGAACCTTCCTCCTTTCTTCTAGGGGATAACTTCCTCTTAGAGTAGTAAACCTCATCCATTCGAATGAACTTATCATCTTGGAAATGGAAGTCTTGCAAAATTTTACACCCGTTGGCAAAGAGTTACTTCTAGAAAGGGGTGTTCTCTATTAAGCCAGAATCTACCGTGATAAGCTTGTTACGGTCATTCATGTCCTTTGCTTTTAGTGCTTTAGCATTTAGTCGCTTAGATAGTCTCCCAAAGGTTCCCCCCACCTTTGTTTTATGTTAGCCAAGACTATATAATCAATGGTGGGATTTTTACATACGTAGAATTAGGCGAAGAATTCATAAGAGAACTACTTCCATGCGTAAATGGTTTTCTCCTGGTAGTATCTTTACCATTTGGTCACAGTTCCCTTGAAAGAGATAGAAAATAATCTACATCTGATAGCTCCTGATGCATTGTACAAATCTATCTGGCTATCGAATGCCAACAAATGATCATCTGCATCTGTGATTCCATGGCATTCCATTGTTGGCATTTTCATTCATGGTCCCCTTCCCTTTTGTAATCATTGCATCCTTGATTGATTTCTCTGTAGCAAACTACATCATGAATCCCCAAATCGCGAATTAGTATATAGTATGCCTCCGTTGCTACCAGCAAACTACATCATGAATCCCCAAAATTGCCTCATCGCCATGCCGAAGTTGATTTAGGGTGAAGCCGGAGATAAGCAATTTTAGAAGATGAAGATGAGGGATTTTTATTGATGGTTGATAAAATATGAGGAGAAAGGAAAGGCATCAAATCATATCGAAGATTACTTTAATTGGGGGTTTTCATTGATCTTTCGAGAGGAGGAGAAAAAATGACAGGTGGTAAAAAAAAATGAGCGGCATGTAAAATTTCAGCAACATTTTAGTGAGCTATCGGCGGGAAACATTTGGCTACGTTTATTTCTTAATTTTAATATTATAAAATGGTTAATGGTTTCATATAGCAATAAACGCTACCAGTAAATGCAATTGATAACAATTTTTCGTGTAGTGCGATATGCTTCAACGTCGCGATAATTTTTCTGGTCTGGAAAATATTC
The DNA here is from genome assembly GCA_030765085.1 of Allium cepa. NCBI lineage: Eukaryota > Viridiplantae > Streptophyta > Magnoliopsida > Asparagales > Amaryllidaceae > Allium > Allium cepa. The sequence goes on from CM060940.1 coordinate 20,542,868, forward strand.
TTTTGACGCAGAGCTAGCAGATTGTTCACTTGATTTATCGAGCACTCTCCCTTGATGGTTAGCTTTAGATTGAGGGCACTACATCTTCTTGGAGGATGTTAGATCTATCATTCTTTTTTCCATTGGAGTGAGCTTTCAAGTTCCTTCTTAGGGAGACTACCTCATCCCCCTATGTTGGCCTTGCCGTTTCTGAGGATTTATGAGAAAACGCCATTTTGAGGAGCTCTTGTATTTCTTGCAGCGACTACTCTAAGTGTTTGATCTTAGCAGTATTTTCATCATGTTGAGCTGATGATGAAGGCTACCCTTGAATGACCCTATCCAAATTTAAGGTTGGAGCAATGTTCTCTTCAAGAGTTGTTGTGTGGATAACCTCTTCATCCATTCTGCTGAGTCGTTCAGATTTCATTTTCCTACATCAAGTCAAATGACCTTAATTATTCTATACGATAGTAACAAGGTTGGAGGTCCACGCCCTCCTTTTAGCGTCAAAAATGTTAAGAAGGAAACTTGTCAACATCCCTAAAGAAATGTGTATGAAAGATAAGGTCATATAATATAAGGATGTCAAAGAGATTGCTTCTTTCAAACCCCACCTTTCGACCTGATTGACCAAGTTGAAACAGTTTCGGTGGTTAATCTAGAAATGCAGGCAATGAAAGAAGAATTCAACTCGTAACCCCTCTTTTGAATAAGTAGAAAATAGCTATCCGTTTTGACCTCTCATTCCTTTCAATCATGTCGAAAGGTTCACTCTTTCTCTTTCGACTATGTCGGAAGGTATGCTTGTCTTATTAAAGCGAAATAACTACTTTCAACCTCATTGGTTTCATCCCTTTTTGTTGAGGAAACCCTTGGAAAGTGTTGCAGATGTAATGGTGGATAGACCCCTTATAACAATCCATAATTTAATCACTTTGAATTTGAATAGCCACTATGTTTTTAAATGATTAAATAATTGATTTTATATCTAGAATAATAATTTGGATAAAATGTCTCTAATGGATTTTTTAAACTGATGTAAAATGTCAGTTCAAAGATGGTTCGATTTGTTAGGCGGTTAAAAGTACCAATTTTTTTAAGAATAAGTTTTCGTACTAAAACAAAATAGTATTACTACTTTCCTAATAAAACAAGAAAGAATTATTAACCCTGCATAATAAAATAGAATAGTATAATTACTTGCTTAATAAAACAAGAGAGAATTATTAAGATTGTCTAATAAAATAGAATAGTATAATTAGTTGCCTAATAAAATAGAATAGTATAATTACTTTCCTAATTAAACAAGAAAGAATTATTAACCCTGCATAATAAAATAGAATAGTATAGTTACTTGCCTAAAAAAACAAGAGAGAATAGTTAACCTTGCCTAATAAAACAGAATATTATGATTACTTGCCTAGTAAAATAGAACAATATATAATTATTTGCCTATTGAAACAAAATAGCATAATGATTATTATATTCCATGCGGATGGTTGCCATTGGACCAAAATCTGGTTGAATCAGGTTCTGCCATGCGGATAGTTGCCATTGGACCAAAATCTGGCCGAATCAGGTTATGCCGTAGTCGATAAGGAGGTTTCAATTGGACCAAAATGTGGTCGAATCAAATTAAGCCATCAGGATATTTTCTATTGGACCAAAATATGGTCGAATCGAATTAGGCCATGAAGATGTTTTCTATTGGACCAAAATGAGGTCGAATCAAATTAGGCACTGGACCAAAATCTGGTCGAATCTAGGTAGGTTGTAAGAAATAACTAAAATACCCTTCTCTTCACCTATAAATAGCCAAGTCCATATCTCATTTTAATTCATTCACAAACGAAAGAAAAGAACTAAAATTCATTATCAGGGGTGAAGTCATCCAAGTTTCCATCATAGCAAATAGGATGTGAGTATATTCTTCGTTTTCATAGTTTAGCGGGTATAACTTACTCTATGAGTATATTCCTTGCTTTCATTATTTAGTGGGTACAACTCCTTCTGTGTATATAATTTAATTATTTTCACTGACTGTTAATCTTAATCTCTTTCCTTTGACTCATTCACATTTTAATAAATGTTGTATTAAATATTGATTTTAAGTTGTAAATAATAACGGGTCTGTTATTATTCTTGTTTGGTTGTTTGATTTGTGCTCGGCCAATTAATGAGCAATAATTTTGATGTTTAGTTAAAGGGAACTTACCCCACCTTTTAACATAGGATTGACATTCGGTGACTTTTTGGTTAAAAGGAAATCACACCCCTTTTAGCTATCTCATTTGATTAAGAGGGAGCTTCATTCTCTTGGTCGTATTCTTCTTTAAAGATGATGGGTTTAAATTATGATTTGAATGGAAGTTTTAAATCTTTGTTTAAAGTATTTTAAAGGAGATTCAAAATTTATATAATGATTTAAATGGGCTATTTATGGAAAGTAAGTAGTCCTATACTTGGCACTAAAAGCCGATGAGTAGATTGATCCTCTATTTGTGAGATCTGCAACCGAAGTGTCTAGGCAAGGCTAGGAGCAACCAGTGCTTTGACTTACCTAGCTTTGTTTCTAGGCGAGGGGTAGAGTAAGTTGAGAATATCGAAAACGTGACAAGTGTAGGTTATTTGACTTTCGTAAATGATCTTTATAATTATAATGGAAAAAAATTCACATTTCTTGTAGACAATCGTCTTTGACCCATTTAAGTATGCTTTTGAAATTTAAAATTCTCTTAATTGTTTTATGAATATACTTATACCGATGAGATAAGTGTATGGATATTTTCCAAGCATTGAAAGAGTACAAGATTTAATTTCCACATACGATCGTTTTATTATCCCCGACAGTTGATATTTTAACTATCGATTTCGATACCCTTCTTCCTTTTGTTTTTGTTTCGTCAATCTAAGACGATTTATTGCTCATTTAGAGCATTGGTATTCTTTATCGGAAATGACTAAATAAAGAGCGAATAGGGGCCAAGCTATATCGGGTTGCTCCCATTAGGGTGTTCTCACATCTTCTCTAGATTGGTTTCGGTTGTATGCGCATGAAGATGTGAAATATTTGGATACTCTGTAATGTTGGCGGGGTCTGACTTAGAGATTTTCGCAAACCATGATAGTTCTCAAGTATATTTTCTAGTGGTATACTTTCAATAAGGAGAGCGCATCCTCCTAGTCTTTGTTCGAAAAATTCATTTTCCTTATTTTTGATTCAAATCTTTGGATTGATTCTTTCTTAATTGCATCGAGAAGCATCTTGGACTCTTCACGATGTTTAATTATTTATGTCCATTCTTTTGTACTAGGATGTTGTTAGTTTGAGGTAAAAACTCGTTCTGCGTTTTTGCGACATAGTCTCACTAGTTATTTTGTTTGTTCTATGTTTTGGAATTTACTCATACCTAACTTGTTATCCGACCAAAACTGTCTGTTTTCCCAAAACTTTCGAGTACTCATTTATATTTGAATAGTCCAAAAATGAAAGGTTTCTTTGGGCTCTGTTGAAGATGGTGGACCAGTAGAAGGCTCCTTATCTATCTAGCTATTTATTTCTGTTGTTTTGAGATGTTGGCTCTATGTATGTATATTTAAAGGCATATTGTTATAACTACGTACACTGATAGTAGCACCTTTGTTGTAACTTTGATAGCTCCATGTTTGGAAGTAACCTTATGTACCGTCTTATTTTTATGTTATATTTAACCGTTCCGTTGTGAGATTATTGTCCCGTTTTTATATTTTACCCCATGACAACTCGTTTTCAAATACTCAGGCAACGGTACATGAATACCATGGATGTATTAAGTGTCGTTCTTAAGGGTCAAAAAGGAGGGTCATCATAGTTGGTATCAGAGCTTTGGTTAAGCGAACACCTTGGCCTAATTGGGGTACAACTCACTAGAGATAGGGTAAATGATGCCCTAGAATGAGTTAATCTTGAGAGAGCCTATTTGTAATTTTATAATAATAATATTTATCCTCTAAAGTCTAGTTTTAGATCCTTCGGTGTTATTTCCTTAAACCATGTTAATCCTATTTTTGTATTCTATGGGTACCTGTTATTTGTTCAGATAATAGAACAGAATACAAGAACTGGAGGAAGGAGAGGATCTGGAAGTAGCACGACTACCATTGGTAGGGTACATAGAAATGCTACTATGTCAGTTGTAGATCCAGTAGAGGAAATGTTAATGCAAGTTCAGACCCTTATGAACTTTGCAGCTTTGTGTAAGAATTTTACCACTTTGAAAGGGAAACCATTCTATGGGACTGAAGATGTTCTTGGAGTGCAGATGTAGCTTCGAACTTGTGAAAGAATATTTGAAGATCTTCAGTTGGAAGGTGCGAAGAAATAGCTGTTGGCATCGAGACAATTTCAAAAGTTGGCGATGGATTGGTGGAATTTAGAAACAGCTAGTACTCCACAGGGGGAGTTGATGTGCACGTAATTATGCATATTTTTACCAACATATTTAATCTATTTAAATTGAATAAATGATCATATTGGGTATTTTGACTTGTTTTAACCAAAGTCGATATTAATTCCAAATTGTCACACATCCATCTTCATATAGGGGCAAAACGGTCATTTGTGTTCATATATTTCATTGAGAAGATTTAATTGGAAGTTTATGTATATTTATGTAGGAATTGATCTCAAATAGGAGTGGTTTCGTGAAGATACACGCATGCACAAAAAGAACACAAAGGAATGAAGATGGAAATAATTCAAAGTGACGATCATGGAGGACCCCATCTACCCACCCATCTTAATGTACAAATTAGAGGCTATTGCACATGCTTATGGAGTTTATGGCTTCATGTACACTTAAACGATGATTAGTAGAAGCTAATGATTACTTGGCCTGCACACTTTCGCAAGGGTAGTTTGGGGATTCCCCAAATTATGGATTAGGTTTCATGCTTGTATAAATAACCCCTCATGTTTCATGTAACCCTCTTCTTCTTAGTCTCTTCTTTAGTTTCTCTTAGTTAGTTTTTAGTTTAGAAAATAAAAGAAAGTTTCTCTTTTCTTTTTCCATGGCTACTTAGCCGTTTTATTTCGTGTAATTTTTTTATTAAACTTTAATATATTACTCTTTTCTTCTCTTGTTTATTTTCCTTTCATGTTGTAGTTTGGTCTATTTTACTTTATGCAAGTAGAATATTTTTTTCTTTCTTTTTGCTCCCTTTTTCTCTTCCTGTTTCATGTGGCTCACTTTTTCTCTTCTTGTTTCATGTTGCTTTCTACATTTGTTCATATGATAACAAATATGAGAGCTTAATCATTTCAATTTAGTGGTAATGAAGCTCTCTAGTATGTAGATCCAACATTTTGTTGTTTATGCTCTCTTTTGTGCTTAAATGAAATGTTTTGAAGTGGTTTAACTTGTTGTTTTTGATTTTAATTTGATAGCTTATATTGTTGACATCAAATAGGTTATGGTTAAACAATCACAAACAATAATTACCTCTTCATATACATATGATGACGGTAATGAAGTGATTGTTGAAATTAAAATTTGATGGCCTATATTTCTAAACAATAGTTAATAGGTCATGCTTAAAATAGATTTTACTTTCAACTTTGTTGTCATATTTCATGAGAGTTAAATGTGTATTAATGGTTGTGTTATAGCTTGATGGTTTATATTGGGCTAATTAATAGCACAAATATACGATACTTATGATAAGCACATAAACTAATTACACTAATGACAAGAAAAGAGAGATCATAACTTCAAATTGTTGATTCATGTGATCTAGAGAGTGGAAATTACCTCTGAATTGTCTTAACACTCATATTTTTATCAATTTTCTTTTGTTTGTTTTTCTCCTTTTCTAGCTAAAACAATTCTCAACTTTGGTTTAATTTGATTGAACAGAAAATTTAAAATCATCAATTCCCTACGGATCGACCCGTATTCGCCACGTAATACAATAGTACGCCGTGCGATTCCGGTTATTTTTATTTGAAAATTTTCGACTACTTTCTAACTCGATAGAAAACTAGTCGTTAAACAAGTTTTTGGCGCCGTTGTCGAGGAATAGTTTTGATTTTATTTTCTATTCTTCGAATTATTTTCTTTCATTTTATTGTGTGTTTGTGTTAAAAAAACAAAAATATTGTGTGTTTTTGTGATTTTTAATTGCATTTTGATTGTGTGTTTGTTGTTCCCTACTATCAATTGTATTTGCATTTCTTTGTTTCTGTTCAAAACTGTGCATGTTTTGGTTTGTGTTGTGCTTCAAAAACTTGCATTCGTCTGTAAACTTGCATTCTAATTTGCTATTTGTTCACTGTTATAGTTTTCACAAATTGAGTTTCATTATAAAAAATCAGTGACACTGCATTTACAAACTGTACAAACACAAAACCGTTTGCACTTTTGTTTACATTTGCATTTCATTTTTGTTCTTCATGTTTGTTGTTGTTGCGTTTTCTTTTGTTTCTATGATCTTTCCTTGCAAAACAACTCCTGACCATTCACTGACCACACACTACCTCCTCAAATCATCTCCGACCATCAACAAACACTGCCATACTTCACATCTTTTCACCATCCACTTACAGATCATCCTCCACCACTACATACTTCTTGTCTCTGTGCATATCTATGCACTGTTGCCATCATGCAAAATCGACAAAAGAAAACAAGACTCGACCACATATCAACCACCATTCCATTCAATGACCCTTACCTTCATTCTGCCTTCAAAAAATACCCACCACTGTCATGACTTACTACCATCCACCACTGCTAGCTGCTAACAAGCACAACCACCATATCATACCACACTACTATCACTTCATTCCAAAACTCTCTGCAATTGCCTCGCAACTCCACACAATCCCTTCAACCAAACCATCTTCCTACCTTGGCAAACTTTAGAACCAATACCAAAAATCCGAAAATCCATCGCAAACCAAGCGGCTAAACTTCATTCGACTGTACATCCACCGCAACCAGGCAAGGCAGCTAACTTACAAACCATACAACACAATCACGACAGCTACAGACCAGCCTCCTCTGCCATTTCTCAATGCTTCCCACTTCACACCATTTCTCCTCAATACAATTGCCGATCATCTCAGCATCCAACTGCCTCGCAACATCCTTTTCCACCATCCTCCGACTGTCACTTGCTTCTACCAATCTATACAAAATTGTGGCTCTCCACTAGCAACGAAACATCACAACATTGCTACTGCTTCACAAGAAAACAAAACTGCAATTACAACTGGTACATCAACCTTATCATTATCTTCTTCCATACTCGATCTCTGCACACAGAAGCACCATCATCGCTACTTACTGCCTCACATAGAACAACCATCTGCTTAATCATCCACTGTCCATTGCTACCTCCACCCTACAACATTCTTATAATTCGCAACCACAATCAAACAACCACCACAATCGAACTAACTTGCAACCTCGTGCTAAGCCACGCACCTCATCTCCTTTCTCTAAACCACCCTCTACAGCAACGCAGCCTTCCCACTTCATCCATCAAAATCCGAACATTAGACAATGCTTCCACAACCACGAAAGTCGATCAACCCAAATTCTCACTTCCTGATCAATTGCCGAACAAGTTTCTGGTAGCAAGCATCGAACAAGCATACTCGTTCTCCTGCTACCCAAATCCGCAACCACCCAAATCAAACACTGAAAATTCAAGATCGTTCTGAAAACGCGGTCGAATTAATTGTGATATCGAATTTGGGAATTTTCGATGTTAATTTTTTCCGTTCTGTTGGTTTTGTGATGTTGATTTTCATTTCAGGATAGTGGCTTGCGGGTTTGGGTTCATGGCTTGCAAGTCCATTGGAGAGTTAAAATAAAAAGTGTTTGCACCAGGCTTGTTTTGTTTTTTTAATTTTGTTTGAAATTTCATTTGTAAATTTGTTTTATTATTTTGTTTCTTTCAAAAAAAAAGAAGCCCTTCCTTTGTAATAAAAAAGGATTTGCTTTCTCTCAGCTTTGTTTTGTTTCATCCTTTAAAAAAAATTATTTTGTTTTAACTTAATTTGTTTTGTTTTTCATTTATTTTTGTTTCTTCTTTGATATAAAAAAAATGTATATATATCTTGTTTTTATTTTCAAGTTGCAAAATTAGAAAAGGAAAAGAGCTGCTTGCTAAAAATAATTGCTAAGCTTTGCTTGCTAAAAAAGTAATCTGCTTGTTTGCTATATTTATTGTTTTTATTTTCCTTGCATTGTTGTTTGCTTGCATTTAAAAAAAATTCAAAAAAAAAATCCATTTATAGTTGCATTGTTAACACACATTTAATTTCTGCTTTGCATTTCATCTTAGATTTTGATTAATAACAACGGTTAGAATTCAATAACACTTAATTGTATATTGACAAGTTGTCTTCTTTGAATAATTTAAATTCTTGGTGTCTAGGCTGCGGCAGAGCAATAACCATTTATAAATATTACGGTGATTCATAAATATTATAGTGGTTGTTTCTCTGAAGGTACTTAAACCTTCGGCTGCATTGCTACGGTGACTCGTGGTGCACCGATAACCCCCGCTTGTTACCTGCTGAGAACTATCTTGTTGAATTAAGATAATGTGCGATTATACAATTTTTGGTTAACTTAGGATAAATCATTTGTAATTAACCCTTGCATTCATTTAGTTGCATTAGCTCATGCTTATTAAAAAAAGAAACAAAAAAAAATTTCAAAAATCCAAAACTAAAAAAATTGTAAATATTCCTTTTTCTTTGAAATTTTTAAATCCTTTTCCTTTTAAATTTCAAAAATCCAAAAAAATTAGAAAGGCCAAAATTCAAAAAAAAAAATTAGAAAGGCCAAAATTCAAAAAAAAATATAAAACCTTTTCAAAAATAAAGAAAAAAAATGAAAAAGCAAAAACAAAACAAAAATCAATTTCCCTTTTGAAAAATAAATTTTATTTGTAAATATATTTTCCTTTATAAAAAAAACAAAAAAATTCTTGAAAATGTCCGAATTTCCATATTCACATGAATTTTATGATAGTTTGGAAAGTCAATATAATCCATATAATTTCACTTTAAATTCTTATGGATATTTTAGCAACAAATATTGTTTAAACGATTCAAGTTTGAACCACAAAATTTTCAAAATGAAGAACAACCCTCGACTTTTGAAAATAGCATTTCATCTTTACTTGAATTCTCTACGCAATAAAATCAAAGTATAAATGAATTGTGTAATTCATATATGTGTAATAACTCGAGTCAAGGATTTCAAAATTTGAATTCAATTCAAAATTCAAACTAGTTCGATTATAACCCATGCCAATTCAATTTCGAACTCCGAAATGAATTTCAAACTCAACATGAAAATGAGAACAACTTTCCATACGAATTTGGCAATGGGAATAATCTTAACCAAGTCACGAGTGAAAATTTTTGCTCCCAACAAATCCAAATCAAAAATTCTTAAGTCAATAATTATAAGTTGGATTTTGTTGAACAAATGAACGAGATTTACGATGATCACACAAATTTGTTGTTTGAAATATATATGAAACTACATGAAAAACAAAACCAAATCCCAACATGTGATGAGTTGAGTGATAATCCATCTTTTACCTAAATCAACGATTTTCAAATAACAACTTTTGAAATTGAAAACCAAAATCTTAACAAAGTCATTGAAAATACAGTAATTGAGTTGGATTTCAATTATTTTGAGGGTGTGGAACCAAATTTAAAATTTGACATTCCTTTTCTCGATTACAAAAATTCAGATACAACAACTTTGGATTTTGAACTTGAGATGCGCAATGAAGTTGTTGATAATCCTACAAAGGAATACGAATTTAATGAACACGATTTCTTTGGACTTTTTGAAAATGAGTTGTTAAATTTTTGAAGGGGAAGATTTAAATCACCATTTCATTTTGGAAATCAATAATTTTGAAAATTTTGTTATAATGAGATTAACTTTCAATTTGGTGAAAATAAATTTGAATTTCAATCAATAGTTTTATCATCCCCAAAAATCATTGAAAACAAAACAACCCATTCAATTTTCAATAAAACGATATTATTTTTTCCAAATCAATGTTCAACTTCGAAATTTTTTACGATTTGGTTTTCCAAGCTTAAGCTATGTCTCACATACTTGAGAGACAAATGAATCGGACTCTGGAAGACCGTTTCATTTACTTTTTGAGTATATACTTTTTGATGTTTGTAATTCCATTTATTTTCATGTAAATATAGGTCATTTTTTTGTTTTGTTTTTCTCTTTCCACTTGGGTTGACTATGGGGACACAGTCAAAATCAAATGTGGGAAGACTCATCTTCTTTTTGATTTTTCAGGATTAATTTTTCATTTTTCTTCCAAAAACTCAAAAAAAATTCCAAAAACAAAAGAAGAATGTTTTTAAGCGTTTTGATTTATTTTTAAAGAAACATTATAGGATAAATATATGGTTTTAGTTTATTAAATTGAAATTTTTGAAAATTTATTCGTCTTAAATAAAAGTGAAGTTTGATTACAAACAACATTGGTTTAACAAGTATATAGGAAGATTCATACGTGTTAATTATGAAATATATCCTAACTGAAAATCTTTATTTCAAAAAGTAGTTGATTTAAAGTAAAGATATAATAATTTTTTTATCTTCTAAGTTAAATGGTGCTAACATGATTTTGCAAAACTGCCTCTCTCTCTCTTAAAAAAATAAAAAATAAAAAGTAATAACATCCAAAGTATTCACTCTCATTTAAAGTCCTCACGATTATGCATGGGTGAATTACTCGGAATCTTTATTATATGCTTTCATACTCATTTAAAAGTCCTCACGGTTATGCATGTATGGAACACATGTCCAAAAAAAAGAAAAAAAGAACAGACTTAAAAAAACCACATACGGTCGAGAGGTATATGCACAAAAGTGTGTGCACACGCCAAGCCAAGCTCTGTACTCCCCTCACATAAGCCCGAAAGGCAGTGCATAGGTGGCATATCTGGCCTCAGTTTACCTGTGCTAGCTGTGTAATTTTTCTTGCGAATAATGAGAGAGCAAGTAATTGAAATCCTAGCACTATTTTTACTTATTTTATTTGATTTGTTATTGAAAAGAAATGAAAATACCACTTTGATAAACTTTGATAATCAAAGGATCCATTTCATAGTTACACTACGTAATCAATTGAAACAACGAGTTAAACTATAGTCTATTTGCTTTGATTACTAGATTTTTATTGGAAATTTTGACAAGTAAAATGACTTAAATTTTGAGATAATAACCTATATTTAACTTATCTGTGTCAATTTAAAAAATAAATCCTTCATTTGTAAATGTTTTCAAAAACTCATTTTCATCTCTTTGTAAATAAATCTTGCATTTTGTAAATATTTTCATTTTACATTTTTCACTTTGCATTTGGATTTTGGCGGAAGTATCCGCTGAAAACCCATATGAGACAACACTTGTCCTACTGGGGACACCCAGAGGTTTATCGGCTTGTTGCATACGCCTGGTGCAAACGTGCTCCCTACGAAAATGAATTTATCTTAGTTTTTTCCTTTATTCGAGAACGAATAAAAAGATAAGTGTGGGGGTATTCGATGTGCACGTAAATGTGCATATTTTTACCAACATATTTAATATATTTAATTGAATAAATGATCATAGTGTGTATTTTAACTTGTTTTAACCAAAATCCATATTAATTCCAAGGTGTCACATATCCATCTTCATATAGGGGAAAAACGGTCATTTGTGTGCATATATTTCTTTGAAAAAAATTAATTGGAAATATATATATATATATATATGTATGTATGTATATAGGAATTTGATCTCTAATAGAGTGGTTTCATGAGGATACATGCATGCATAGAAAGAACACAAAGGAATGAAGATGGAAATAATTCAAAGTGAAGATCATGGAGGACCCTACCTACCCACCTACCTTAATGTACAAATTAGAGGCTAATGCACATGCTTATGGAGTTTATGGCTTCATGTACACTTAAACGATGATTCGTAGAAGCTAATGATTACTTGGCCTCCACACTTTCTCAAAGGTAGTTTGGGCATCCCCAAATTATGGATTAGGATTTCATGCTTGTATAAATAACCCCTTATAATTCATATAACCCCTTTCTTCTTAGTCTCTTCTTTAGTTTCCCTTAGTTAGTTTTTAGTTTAGAAAATAAAAGAAAGCTTCTCTTTTCTTTTTCCATTGCTACTTAGCCATGTTGTTTCATGTAATTTTTTATGCAACTTTAATATTTTTCTCTTTTCTTCTCTTGTTTATTTTCCTTTCATGTTGTTGTGTAGATCTATTTTACTTTATGCATGTAGAATAATTTTTTCTTTCCTTTTTCTCTCTTTATCTCTTCTTGTTTCATGTTGCTTTCTACATTTTTTCATTATAACAAATTTGAGAGCTTAATCCCATCAATTTAGGGGTAATGAAGCTCTCTAGCATATAGATCCAACATTTTGTTGTTTGTGCTCTCTTTTGTGCTTAAATGAAATGTTTTGAAGTGGTTTAACTTGTTGTTCTTGATTTGAATTTGATAGCTTATATTGTTGACATCAAATAGGCTATGCTTAAATAGTCACAAACAATAATTACCTCTTCATCTACATGTGATGATGGTAATGACAACAGTTAATAGGTCATGCTTAAAATAGATTTTGCTTTCAACTTTTTTATCATATTTCATGAGAGTTAAATGTGTATTAGTGTTTTTGTTATGATTTGATGGTTTATATTGGGCTAATTAATAGCACAAATATACCATACTTATGATAAGTACATCAAATAATTGCACTAATGAAAAGAAAAGAGAGATCATAACTTCAAATTGTTGATTTATGTGATCTAGAGTGTGGAAATTACCTGTAAATTATCTTAACACTCATATTTTTATCAATTTTCTTTTGTTTTGTCTCCTTTTCTAGCTTAAAAAATTCTCAACTTTGGTTTAATTTGATTGGATAGAAAATTTAAAATTATCAATTCCCTACGGATCGACCCATATTAGCCACGTTTTATAATAGTACGCCGTGCGCTTGTGGTATTTTTATTTCTAAATTTTTTGGAAAATTTCTAATCCGTTAGAAATTTTGTCCATTAACAGGAGTTTTCTAGGGCCCAGTTCAAGGAAGTTTTGAAGCACAGTTTATTTCAAAAGCCGGAAGAACTAAGTTATTTAGAAGTTTCATTGACTTAAAGCATGGTGATATGACTGTGTCGCAGTATGAGCATAAGTTCAATGCTTTTTCCTATTTTGGACTTGGATTGATAGACATGCCGCTCAAGAAAATGAAATGTTTGTGAATGGAATGCGACCAGAGTTCCATCGTGAAATGACCAATCATCTTATAGGTACGTTCACCAACATTATTAGCATGGATTAAGGTTTAAGGCTCTTGATATTAAGGAAAGAGTCCAGAAGGGTGAAGTACCAGCAGTAAGTGCCAAGATTTTATCGATTATACGAGTTGAAGGGAAACCAAACTCCAAGCGTAAGTTTAAGGGAAAGAAGCAGGGTGTAGGGAAGAAACCCAAAGATGGCGCTCCAACACAGAAGAAGTAGGACAACTTGGCTAACATTCTTTGTTTCAAGTGCAATAAGATGGGTCACTTTGCAAATCATTGCCCAATTGCCGCTTGTTTTAATTACGGCCAACCGGGACATATGAAGAATGAGTGCCCTTTTCCTTAAAAGGGATCTCAAGGACAGAATTTTACCATTGAAGAGATACTATCCACTTCTACATATCAAAAAGGAAACAAGTGTTGCAACGTAAATTATCCATCTATGATATTCCTATAAGGGTGCTATTTGATACAGGAGCTTCCCATAGTTTTATTTCTTTTGATCTAATGAACAAACTAAACCTTAAATATGTCATCATAAGGAATCCTCTTTGTGTGTCTAACCCAATTGGAGGTCCGACAAATCTTGACACCATGTGTCTAAATGTACCTATTTCTTTTCAAAATCATCCCTTTCCATTTGACTTGTTTGTTCTTGGGTTTATGGGTTTTGGAGTGTTGCTAGGAATGGATTGGTTATCTAAGTTTAAAGCTATCTTGGATTGTGGTAGAAGGATTATTAGAGTTAGTGATGTAGGAGATGTTGGTGTTGATATTAGTTGTGAAGAGCCTAATAAGTTAATGAGAAGTTTTCTCTATTCACTCTAAGTGGCTAAAGCGAAGCTTGAAGATGTGCCGGTTGTTCGAGATTTCATAGATATTTTGACGAGGTGCAAGGTTTACCTACTCACCGTGAAGTCGACTTCCGTATTGATTTGCTTCCAGGAACTAGACCTATGCAGAAGGCTTGATCCGACACTACCTCGAGTTAGGCATCAGCAGTCGTCTTTGTTACAATGGCAGACCGTTCTCTGAGGTTATGCGTGGACAATAGGGAGTTTAACAAAAGGACTATCAAGAATAAATATCCTTTGCCAAGAATTGACAATATGTTTGATAAACTCCATGATGCTAGGATATTTTCTCAATTAGATCTTTCCACCAGTTTCCACCAATTAAGAGTAGCAGAGGAGAGTGTTCCTTTAACAACTTTTCGGACTCTAGAAAATTTCTATGACTGGTTAGTTATGCCATTTGGATTGACTAACGCACTGCTTATTTTGTGGAATTAATGAATCGAGTATTTCGAGATATTCTTAATAAATTAGTTCTCCTCTTTATTTCTGACATTCTTATCTATTCAAAGACAGAGGAGGAAGACAAATATCGTCTCCGTGTTGTACTCGATACCTTAAGGAGCCATATTTTGAAGGCTAAGTTTTTCAAGTGCCATTTCTGGAAATTCGAAGTAAGATTTCTAGGGCATGTTATTTCAAAGAAGGCATATCTTTGGACCTAGCTAAAATTGTTGCAGTTCAGGACTGAAAGAAGACCGAAAGTGCGACGGAAGTTAGAAGTTTTTTGGGATTGGTTGGTTTTTACCATAGGTTTATCATGGAATTATCAAAGCTTGCTTCTCATCTGATGAATTTAACGAAGAAAGATGTTATGTTCATTTAGACTTTTAGGTGTGATCAAGCATTCAATGAATTGAAAGAGAAGTTGACTAGCGCTCCTGTTTTAACCATTTCAAACGGGAGCGCAGGTTTAACTATGTATATAGATGCTTATGGAACTGG
Organism: Allium cepa; assembly: GCA_030765085.1. NCBI lineage: Eukaryota > Viridiplantae > Streptophyta > Magnoliopsida > Asparagales > Amaryllidaceae > Allium > Allium cepa. The sequence continues at coordinate 20,558,014 of CM060940.1, forward strand.
ATTGGGAGCAGTTCTGATGCACCATGGGAAAATTATTGCCTATGCGAGTCGACATGCAAAGCCCCATGAGAAAAATTATGCTACGCACAATTTGGAGCTTTTGACTGTTGTCTACGCACTAAAGATATGGAGGCATTATCTTATGGGTGAAAGGTTCGAGTAATACACGGACCATAAATCCTTAAAATACCATTTTATCCAGAAATATTTGAATTTGAGGCAGTAGAGATGGCTGGAGTTTCTCGCTTCTTATGATCTAGAGGTTCTTTATACCCTTGGAAAAGCAAATGTCGTTGTTGATGCATTGAGTAGGAATGTAGCAATGGTTGCAAATCTAAAAGTTAAGTCAATATTGTTAGAGAGAATTTCATCCATTCAAGAGGTAGATTCTATTTAGGCTTGATTAAGAAGGATGTTGAAGAAGGCCTTGTTTCTAGCCTTGAGATTGATCTTCGAGGCATATTGAAAATGAATGGGTGTATTTGTGTTCCAAACTTTGATGGACTTAGGAAAGAAGAGTTAGCCGAATGCCACCATTCAAAATTATCTTTTCATCCAGGAGTGACCAAGATGTTCAAAGATATGAAGATGGTACTCTGGCGGAAGGGGATGAATTGAGATATTTCAATCTTTGTGAGTCGTTGTACAAACCTCCAACAGATCAAGAGTGACTAGCAGAAGACAACTGAATTGCTTCGGCCACTTGAGATCCCAAAGTGGAAGTGGGAGCAGATCTCCATGGACTTTATTGATGGGCTTCCTAGGTCAAGAAGAGGTAACGATAACATTTGGGTTATAGTCGATCGACTGACCAAGAATGCGCATTTAATTCTATTATGCTGACTAGGACAGCTACAAGTCTGGCGAGTTTGTATATGAAGGAGATTGTGAGAATCTATGAGATTCCTCATAGTATTTTAAGTAACCATGAGCTGGTATTCACTAGTAGGTATTGGGAGAGACTGCAGACTGCTTTAGGGAATGAGCTAAGTCTAAATACAGCTTACTATCCCCAAACAGATGGGTAGATGGACAAAGTGAGCCAGATCTTATAAAATTTATTGCAAGCATGTATTCTAGACTTTGAGGGTTCTTAGAAAGATCATTTACCCTTGGTCGAATTCACTTACAATAACAATTATCAAGAAAGTAGTGGTATGGCCCTTTCGAAGCTCTTTATGGTCATCAATGTCGTTCTCCTTCATGTTGGCTTAAATCTGGAGATAAACTTGTTCTTGGGCCCGACATGATCTTAGAAGCCAATGAGAAGGTAGCTAATATTAAAAGAAAGATGAAGGAAGTGCAAGATCGGCAAAAGTGTTATGCAGATCCAAGGCGTAGGGATCTAGAGTTCTTAGTGGGACTTGATATTTGTAAAAGTCTCTCCTCTGGGAAGTGTCATGAGGTTTAGGTAGACAGGGAAGTTAGCCCCTCGATATGTTGGCCCTTTTCCCTTACTGAATCGGATTAGTGAACATGCATATAAATTGGAGTTACCGGATATACTATCAGATGTCCATAATTTATTTCACGTATCTCATTTACTTAAGTACATCCATGACTCTTCGATGATAGTATAACCGGGACAACAAGTTGATTTGGAGGTTCAGCCTAACCTAACCATTCTTAGGTGGCCTATTCGTATTGTCGATCATGATATAATGCGACTAAGGAAGAAGGTTGTGAATCTTGTTAAGGTTCAGTGGAGTGGAGATGTTAGAGATTGTACTTGGATAAATGAGGACTGTATTAGGGACTCTTATCATGAGTTGATATAGTTGTTGTTTGTATTTTATTGTTTCTTTTTAGTGTACTCACCGGTTGTGTTGAGGTCACTTTCCTTATATCTGTGTGTTGTATATATGATATCACTTGGGTTTCTTTGATATCTTGAGTTTTTCTAATTAGTTTAGAGGATAAATATGTAACGACCCGTAGATTTTAATGGTTTTAAATGGTTTTATTTAACGTAATTAATTGAAACTTTTGAGAAACTTTATATAATAATATTTTAAGATAAAATTTTTATATTTGGATTACGTCCAACTAAACATAGCAGATTTTAAATTTTAAATTTATTTTATCAAATTTTATTCCATTGTGAAATTCTATTTAATTCAAGCTAGCTAATAAATTGCTTTAGTAAATATTGCAGAATCAATTTCTTTAATAAATATTGCAGAATCAATGCACAGATGTTATCAATTTCATTTTTATGGTGGTACGTTCCTTTACGTTTCCTACCGGTTAAATTATAAATAATTTTCTATCATGGGTCAGCTAAATCAAAGCAACGTGACCGTTGCTATTTCTTTCTTTAATTAATTGCTACAGTTATTTTCACCAAATCAAGGTTTGACCGTTACTTGGCTTTCAAGTTTTGGACTCTGCATTCAAAAAAGAAACGTATAATATAACAAGTACTTCATATTTATTTTCAGCACGTTTCACAAAATTTTCTCTGTCCGTTCTTTTCAATTAAATATATACTTGCTGCTGTTACCAATCCATCATTTCAATTTATTATATGGTCCGTTACTCTGCCTTTTCAGATTTGAACGTGCAGCTGGTGGCATTAAAAGTTGCTTTAATTATCCACTGAATTATCATGACTATCCCGTTACTCTATGTTTATTCTGTACGTTTTATCTTTGCTTAAATTTCTCTGTCCATTCCTTGTTCCATTTTAAATATCATTGCCTTTCCAAACTTATTACGTACTATCCAAACAAACAAAAAAGTTATTGCTTTAAATGTAGCTAAATCAACTCATGACCATTGTCATTTCAAAGTTTGAAACGTATAAAATACTATACGTTATTTCGCATTCATTGATTTCTTTTATTTATTTCTTTCTTTCTTTACGTTTTCATTCCAATCTGATTTATAACCTTCCTTGTTCCATTTTAAATATCCTTGCCTTTCCATACTCACATGCTTTCCATTCAAGCAATAAATTGTTTAAATATCCACCTTATCAACTTGACCGTTGTTATTGCATCAAACCAGTATATAATTCAAATCTAACATTATTCTACCGTTTCTTCTTTAATAAATTATATGTAATAGTATATCATAAATGGACAGCTCATTCTCCACCCAATTTCTTCTATTCAATTAATAATGGAATATAAAGTTATATATTTGGTATACAATTCAAACAACCGTTACCTTTCATACCTCCTAAATTCTGGCGATTGACCCCTCTATTTCCATGGTTCCAATTTTAGTTGCTGGATTATTCATTCTTACAGTTCAACTATATTAAATATTTATAACGTGTAGTCTCTGAGCCTATTTAGCTTCATTTTTTCTTCCTCTCTGTTGCTTCTTGAAAAAAAATAGAGATTTTTTCCCATTACAATGCTAAAATACATATGATGGAAAGATGAAAAAGGACCAGTTCTCCTTCCTATAGCTTCGTCAAGCCTCCGCCACCACAGCTCGAGCCACTTGTCAAGAGCCACAACCCACTCCATGCCTCCTCCCCTCGTCATCCGTATTTTTATAAATGGTATGCGTATCATATTGCAATATATGTTTCGTTTTTAAATGTTTACATATAGCATGAATATGTACTAGTACTATATATAGTGTATTTTGTTTAATGGATATGTTATACAAGCTGTGTTTTCTTTTTTCTAATGGATTTTGAAACTTATAATAAATATTATTGCATTAGTTGTTGTTTTCAACTTCTTGCAACACATTGTTTTTTTATTATAAATTTTAGCTTGTTGCAATTCTCTTTTCATCTATATTATTATATTCTATCATCTAATATATACATTTTATCTACTTATATATATATTATACTATAAGGTGTATATATATAAGTTTTCAAACCCTTTATAATATGTAGCTATGTATATAAGATTGGACCTGTTATATATGAAAGCATTGGTTATAGTAATTAAAAATATGCAAAGGAATTTAACGTGGTGATATTTACTTATGAACAGAACAAGATACGTACCACCATCTGTATCTTCGTCTCTCTCCCCATGTTTTTTTTTATTATTATATATATATATTCTTTCTTTCTTTTTTCTCTTTTCACTCCTGTCATTTTATAGCTTTTAAATAAATTGACAAACGCTTTGGAAGTATTTAAACGCAGTACACGACAAATTTATTAAGCAGTGGTGTTTTACGTCATTTATAGCCAAAAAAAAAAGATAAGTCATACATTTCTAAACTGAAAATATAAATATATGATGCGATGGAATTTGAATTTTCATACGCCGTGCCATGAGTTGATCTTAAATTTAAAAGAGGTATGATATATCAATCGCTTACAAATAAGACGAAGATAACGTCCTAAATTAAATTTTAGCAAATTGAGCGTTACTGTCGATATTAAGAAACCAACGTATTGTGTCATTTGATTATTTGGGTACTAATAATACGTTACTTTATGCATTCCATCAATTCATTTCACACCACGTTATTTTAAATAAATTGCTACTCTTCTACTGAAATTTATCCAAAAATTTAATAAAAATGATCCGACGGTGTATTAGCCTTCAGGACTAATCCCTGAATTCCAAACGTTGGATCCACTTTGCGTTCTGTTTTTTTTTCTCTTTTTCCATAAAACATATATAAAGTATAAAGTTTATATTTGTTATCTGATGTTAGTTGAAATGTAAATATTGAATTTTAAATAGTATATCTATATATGTAAGCTACTTTTGTTGTTCGTATATAAATGGTATTGTATGTGCATTTTTATGAAATAGCGCCCAATGTATATTATTTTATAAAAGAACTCATTTGTTATGCCAACTAAATATATGTTACATTTGGTTTATATAAATATATTATAACTGATGTTGACTTCTTTCATTTTACTCTTTCTTACAGCTAAAATATGTCAGTATTATAACCTAGCACATGATTAATATTAGTTTGTTTATATAAGTATTTATTTCAAATTTCATATTGTATATATGCTTAATTCTAATTTATGTCTTTTAAATAAAAAAACAATGATTTTGGAAAATATAAATACATATATATTTAATTTAATTTAATATGTGTTGAATTTGGAATATGACTTTATATATATAGTTATATATATATATATATATATGAGTCCACTCATACCATTATCTTTGCCGATCCCGTTCTGACTTGTTCCATCAATTCTTGTTATCATCTTTGATCGTTGAATTCGTGTCGATTTTGCTTTGCTTCGATTCATAATTCAAATTTCAGTGTCTGTAGCAGTATGCATATCCGTGTCATCTTCTGTATTCTCTAGGCTCGTGAGGTGAGTAATCACTCACGGTTAATATATTTTTATTCATTAAATTTGATTTCAATTGAAACGACAATTGAAATATGCTGCTGTAGTTATTTAAATTTGTTATATATGCTATTATCTGTAAGTGTTCACCTGTGAGATATGACACCATATCCTGTTGTTTATATTATATTGGTATTGATGATATATGCCTGTTATTTTATCGTATTTTCTGTTATCACTCTGCAAGTTCCATGTAGCTTAGAAATCACTATGGGTTGTAGTGATACATACCCGAACAGACTTTAGAATAGGAGAAAATCATTATGGGTTGAAATGATAAACCCAAGCAATTTTCGTTTAATTGAATTTGGGATTACGGGTAGAAATGATATCCACCCGTATATATTTATTATACAGATTGAAATGATAAATATCTGTAGCACTTGACTATATGATAGTAAATATATACAGACACCGCTGGTCCATATAAATATTTTGAAAATAAATTTCTACAGTTGAAAAGAAATATATGGGATTTAATAAATATTGGTTCTTAAAATATTATATATATAAATGGAAATTTTATATATAGATTTAATAATAATATTATTGAGATTGATTTCATCCATATAATATGTTTGAGTATTATTTACGATTTATATTTCAAAATTTACCGTTGTAAAAAATTGAATAATTAAGATTGGGAGAAAATTTTGGGTTTATTAAGAATGGTGTTTTAAATAAGGATTTATTTAATTAAATCGATTTGAAATTATTGAATGGAAAATTTAAAGGTATGATTTTGTAACTGGATTTTTGATTTAAGTGATTTAATGAATATTTCACGTTTAATAAAATTAAAGAAAATATTGAGTAAAATGTAATTTAAGGTTTCTTAAATGATATTGAATCTAATAAGGGAGTATTTCAAGACTAAATAATAACGAGGTTAAATCGAGATCTATATGAAACTATTATATAGAACATTTAAATATTAAAGCCTTGAAACATGTTGGAATTTAAATGGTTTATGTTGAGATTCGGATCTGTATTTGAAATCAATGTAGTTGAATTTGTTATTTAGCAACTAAATTGAATTGAAATCAAAATTTAGGTTGAACTAAATTTGAATTTATTATTTAGAAAACTAAATTGAATGAAAATTTAGATGAAACGCTGAATACTTAAAGTTTTGAAATATATGCAAATATAAAGGGGTATTTGTGATTATAAATCCGAAATTGAGATTGATAAAATTTAAGTAGTTATTTTAGAAATTGAGTTGAATTTAAATTGATAAATTGGGATCGAATTTAATTTGAATGGGAAGGTCGGGTTGATGTTGGAACTTTTTGTTAAGTTGAGGAAATTGAAAATACTTTACTGTATAAATTATTTAATATATATAAATACTATTTGGGAAATATAGAGATATTTGAAGTGAAAATGAGATTTGGTTTTGAAGTATAAATTAAGCTGAAATGACCATGGTGTTATAGTGTATATTTCTACCTTGTAGAAAGTTCGATGGTCCCTTAGAGGATGGTTATCCCAAACATCCTTTAAGTTATTTGTATTTCAGTTGATATTTCACTTGAGTTGGATTTATTGATATAAGAATGTTAATCTTGACTCGAGTGTTTTGCGTTTTGCTTTATGCTCGGGTCAGACTGAGTGATATAACATCTGAGACTCACCTTTGGAGTTCGGAGCTTCATTTGGAAATCCAACTATCGATTCAAATTCCAGCCTTTCCAGTTGATTGGTTCAGAGAAGTCATCTGTTGCATTGGAGATTTCATTGCATTTGAACTATTCGGTTGTATTTTTCTAACTCTGATGTATATAGTAGCTTCATGAACTACTATTCTTTATCTATTCCGCTGCATTATATTACTCTTTGTTCTGTGATTGATTTATTTACTGTATATTTTAAGTTTTGCAAATTTAATTAACAATTCGGTATTTTGAATTATTCAAGTCGGATATGTAGGGTTTTATTGTCGATTTGAATGGTCCAAAATAGCGGGTCGTTACAGTTGGTATCAGAGCTTTTGCTCTAGGAAAAACTTAGCATATATGGTAAATTTATTTACAGAATCACTTTCGCTCGAGTTGAATCTCTTCCTTTTGACTCGATTTCCTTTGAACTTTGGGACGCTCCTTGTGGTTCCAAAGTTTATTCTTGGCTCTCTCTATTTATATTCGTTTGATTTTGGAGTATCCCATAACTCCACTGAATGATTTGTAAAGGGGGTGAAAACTCCTTTACAAACGGCATTGATTCACCAAAGATTTCTGTATCCTCGGTTTACGATGCTGCTATATCTTGTTATGCCGAATTCTATATCTTTGGCGATTGAATGTCGAATTGCCTCAGAATTCTACACCGATCTAATTTTGGAATCATGGTTGATCGGTAAAGGTCGCACGCAATTTGTAGAAGTATATCTATCTTCTATTTTGTAATTTAATTATCTCATCTTCGATCGAGTCTATCTTCGAATTAGGATTCCATTGATTGGAGTTCCTCTAAATTAAATCTCTATCTTTGTTTAAAATCCATTCCTGAATCATCCTTTGAAAGTCGGGTTTTGTTTGTATTTTAAAAAAAAAATTATATATCAAAATTATTATTTTGATAACTATGATTTTATTCTATATATAAAAGTGAAAATGTTACCCTATATATAAAAGTTTTGAAAGGATTTGAAATTTTGAAAATTTATAGAAATAGATTTATATAAAAATGATTTATAACTGAAGGGTTAAATTTGAAATCCGAGAATTGAATTTCGATATTTTGAAATTGGTTTTAAGATTTTGGAAAATATATAAAAATAATACGATTTAAAATTATTTTTCGAATAAGAAATGTTTCAAATGAGCTCACATGAATTCCAATAATTTTGAAGAAATTTAAAAGAAGTTTTCACGAAAATAGAAGTCCAGAACTCACTTATGTCGCTGGAAAATAATTTCGGTGATGAGTGCATGCATCATCGACATTGATTTTCGAGTTTCAGAGTGGGGGAGAGGCCTCTTTAATAGCTTCGCTATGCGAGTGATTTTGTAAAACTGTTTTGATTTCAAATTCCGAAGTATAATTTGATATTTTCAAAAGATATATGTATATATTTGAAACAATTTAAAGTGAGACCGGTGTTCAGTCCTCGAGTTTCGGATTTGATTTAGTATAATCCTATCTATTGAAATTGATTTATTGTTGATTTTCAACTCTTGAATTGAAAATTTGATTTCCCTAACTATTTTGAATGGTCGAACACTTCCAAATCGAGATTAAATTTTCAAAGCTAAGAAATTTCGAAGAGTATAAAATGTTTGATAAAGAATATAAATTTAGTTTTGAAATGTTTTGAAATAAAAAATAGTTGAATAATGGTTTTCAGAAAGGTAAATTGGATATTTCACATAGAAATAGATAGTTTAAAAGTTTTAAAAAAAGGGATAATTATAAATTTGGAAACCATTTTGAGTTTAATTGATTTTGGGAAAATATTTGGTTTTGAAATTAAATTGGAATTAAAAACCAGTACTTATATGGTGATTTTGGAAATGAATTTGTTTGACTTGAATTATTTTAATTTGGAAACTGGGATAATTTTCTAAACCTATTATTTTTGGAACTTTGAAATTTAGATATTTAATTTGGAAGAAAATTTGTCGAAATCATATATGATTTTGAAACTGAATTGATATTAAAATGATTTGAAATTGAGAACCTTAGATTACTAAGCACTTGATTTGGGAGTGGTCGAACTTATGTAAAATGGATTGTATAAGTATGAAGTTGATTTGAAATCTATTGATTTGAAAGGTACTCAATTTGGAAAGAGATTTTATATAATCGAAGTCTATATAAGTATGATTTGATCTACTATTGATTTGGAAAGTATTCGATTTGGGAAAAATGGAATCCTATATATATGGACTTTATATAAGTACGATATTTGAAAGTGATTTGAAAAGGTACTATATGATATATATTTCCGAAGTAAAGATATGGAAAGTGCCTTCTGCTTGATATCCGCTTTGTGGCCACATCGTGGATTCATTCTATCGATATTATTCTCTCTGATTTTTGGTTTTCCGGATGTAATACTCGAGTGTTCCCACCGTGGCGTAACCCATGGTTTTTTTTCTCTCGCGACTGCATAGCGCAATTGCCTGGCTAAGTCTGGCCTAGGGATACGGATTGTTTCCTAGAGGATGCAGGCGTAACCATTGTGTATCCTGCAATCTGTGTAGGTCGAGAATAGTAGCGAAACTGCCTGGCTGAGATAGCCTAGGGGTACGAATTATTTTCTGGGGGACCCAAGCGTAACCATTGTGTATCCCGCACTCTACTAGTCATCATGGCGTAACTCGCAGGGCTGAGAAAGCTTACGGATACGGATTGTTTTCTGGGGGATCCAGGCGTAACCATTGTGTATCTACGAACCATGGTCGGACAAAGGTTTTGGTTTGGTTGTTTTGTTTGGATTGTACTTTCCATATCTGTTTTAAAGCTTTTTCAAGTATTTTCACTAGGTGTTGAAACAAGTCTACTAAGTACTTGAAGAATTCTAGCTTTGCGCCTGATCAATGCATGGTCAGAGTCTGCAAGAACGACGATAAACTTGTTGAAACGTCGAGTTATAAAAGTATTTTCGAAAGGAAAATTTATTTCGATATAATAGTATTTTATTATAAAAGTATTATTATAAAGGTATTTATTATAAAAGTATTTTTCCCAATAAAGAAATTTTGAATTAATGTTTGAAATTTAAATTATTATGGTTCTAGATTAATTATTCATGCCCGATACTATTCCTTGCATCTACCTTATCTGCTCAGTTTACTTTTTCACCTTGATTCTGTTTTCCAAATCTACCTTCCTTCCTTGTTGGATATATCCTTTAAAATATTGTTTAATTATATACTACATGGTTTAATAGAAATTTTAGTGTTATAAACATTTCAGAAGTTATTTATCTAAAATAAAACATATTTTAAAAAAAATGATTTGTGATCTAATAATAATATTTGGAAGGTATCTTGAAACAAAATAAAAATTTATGAATTTTGGATTTAATATTTCAATAGCTTCTTTGTAAATATAAGTAATAATGTAAATAATTGTTTTCAATGGAGTTTGAAAAGTATTAAAGTATTAAAGAAAATTAAATTTCAAATGAAGTTATCAAATAAATATTTCAAATAAAATTTATATAGTTTAAATTAATTATTTATCTTGTCTTTCAATCTATTTTATTTCTGGTTGTTCTATTCTCCTACCTCCTACCTTTTCGGAGACGAAAAGTTTTGAGTGGGGGAGAGTGTAACGACCCGTAGATTTTAATAGTTTTAAATGGTTTTATTTAATGTAACTAATTGAAACTTTTGAGAAATTTTATATAATAATATTTTGAGATAAAAAATCAAAATTTGGACTACGTCCAATTAAACATAGCAGATTTTAAAATTTCGATTTATTTTATCAAAGTTTATTCCATTGTGAAATTCTATTTAATTAAAGCTAGCTAATAAATTGCTTTAATAAATATTGCAGAATCAATTTCTTTAATAAATATTGCAGAATCAATGCACAGATGTTATTAATTTCATTTTTATGGTGGTACGTTCCTTTACGTTTCCTACCGGTTAAATTATAAATAATTTGCTTTGATGGGTCAGCTAAATCAAAGCAACGTGACCATTGCTATTTATTTCTTTTATTAATTGCTATAATTATTTTCACCAAATCAAGGGTTGACCGTTACTTGTCTTTCAAATTTTGGACTCTGCATTCAAAAAGAAACGTATAATATAATAAGTACTTCATATTTATTTTCAGTACGTTTCACAAAATTTTCTCTGTCCGTTCTTTTCTATTAAATATATACATGCAGCTGTTATCAATCCATCATTTAATTTATTATATGGTCCGTTACTCTGCCTTTTCAGATTTGAACGTGCAGCTGGTGGCATTAAAAGTTGCTTTAATTATCCACTGAATTATCGTGACTGTCCCGTTACTCTATATTTATTCTGTACGTTTTATCTTTGCTTAAATTTCTCTGTCCATTCCTTGTTCCATTTTAAATATCATTGCCTTTCCAAACTTATTACGTACTATCCAAACAAACAAAAAAGTTATTGCTTTAAATGTAGCTAAATCAACTCATGACCGTTGCCATTTCAAAGTTTGAAACGTATAAAATACTATACGTTATTTCGCATTCATTGATTTCTTTTATTTATTTCTTTCTTTCTTTACGTTTTCATTCCAATCTAATTTATAACCTTCCTTGTTCCATTTTAAATATCCTTGCCTTTCCATACTCACGTGCTTTCCAATCAAGCAATAAATTGTTTAAATATCCACCTTATCAACTTGACCGTTGTTATTGCATCAAAATAGTATATAATTCAAATCTATCATTATTCTACCGTTTCTTCTTTAATAAATTATATGTAACAGTATATCATAAATGGACAGCTCATTCTCCACCCATTCATTTCTCCTATTCAATTAATAATGGAATATAAAGTTATATATTTGGTATACAATTCAAACAACCGTTACCATTCATACCTCCTAAATTCTAGCGATTGACCCCTCTATTTCCATGGTTCCAATTTTAGTCGCTGGATTACTCATTCCTACCATTCAACTATATTAAATATTTATAACGTGTAGTCTCTGAGCCTATTTAGCTTCATTTTTTCTTCCTATCTGTTTCTTCTTGAAAAAAATAGAGATTTTTTCCCATTACAATGCTAAAACACATATGATGGAAAAATGAAAAAGGACCAGTTCTCCTTCCTATAGCTTCGTCAAGCCTCCGCCACCACAGCTCGAACCACCTGTCAAGAGCCACAACCCACTCCATGCCTCCTCCCCTCGTCATCCATATTTTTATAAACGGTATGCGTATCATATTGCAATATATGTTTCGTTTTTAAATGTTTGCATATAGCATGAATATGTACTAGTACTATATATAGTCTATTTTGTTTAATGGATATGTTATATAAGCTATGTTTTCTTTTTTCTAATGGATTTCGAAACTTATAATAAATATTATTGCATTAGCTGTTGTTTTCAACATCCTACAACACTTTATTTTTTTATTATAAATTTTAGCTTGCTGCAATTCTCTTTTCATCTATATTATTGTATTCTACCATCTAATATATATATTTTATCTAGTTATATATATTATACTATAAGGTGTATATATATAAGTTTTCATAACCCTTTATAATATGTAGCTATGTATATAAGATTGGACCTGTTATATATGAAAGCATTGGTTATAGCAACTAAAAATATGCAAAGGAATTTAACGTGGTGATATTTACTTATGAATAGAACAAGATACGTACCACCATCTGTATCTTCGTCTCTCTCCCCATGTTTTTATATTATATATATATATTCTTTCTTTCTTTTTTTCTCTTTTCACTCCTTTCATTTTATAGCTTTTAAATAAATTGACAAACACTTTGGAAGTATTTAAACGCAGTACATGACAAATTTATTAAGCAGTGGTGTTTTACGTCATTTATAACCAAAAAAAATTGATAAGTCATACATTTCTAAACTGAAAATATAAATATATGATGCGATGGAATTTGAATTTTCATACGTCGTGCCATGAGCTGATCTTAAATTTAAAAGAGGTATGATATATCAATCGCTTACAAATAAGACGAAGATAACGTCCTAAATTAACTTTTAGCAAATTGAACGTTACTGTCGTTATTAAGAAACCAACATATTGTGTCATTTGATTATTTGGGTACTAATAATACGTTACTTTATTCATTCCATCAATTCATTTTGCACCACGTTATTTTAAATAAATTGCTACTCTTCTACTGAAATTTATCCAAAAATTTAATAAAAATGATCCGACGGTGTATTAGCCTTTAGGACAAATCCCTGAATTCCAAATGTTGGATCCACTTTGCGTTCTGTTTTTTTTTCTCTTTTTCTATAAAACATATATAAAGTATAAAGTTTATATTTGTTTTCTGATGTTAGTTGAAATGTAAGTATTGATTTTTAAATAATATATCTATATATGTAAGCTACTTTTGTTGTTCCTATATAAATGGTATTGTATGTGCATTTTTATGAAATAGCGCCCAATGTATATTATTTTATAAAAGAACTCATTTGTTATGTCAACTAAATATATGTTACATTTGGTTTATATAAATATATTATAACTGATGTTGACTTCTTTCATTTTACTCTTTCTTACAGCTAAAATATGTCAGTATTGTAACCTAGCACATGATTAATATTAGTCTGTTTATATAAGTATTTATTTCAAATTTCATATTGTATATATGCTTGATTCTAATTTATGTGTTTTAAATAAAAAAACAATGATTTTGGAAAATATAAATACATATATATTTAATTTAATTTAATATGTGTTGAATTTAGAATATGACTTTATATATATAGTTATATATAGTTATATATATGAGTCCACTCATACCATTATCTTCGCCGATCCCGTTCTGACTTGTTCCATCAATTCTTGTTATCAGCTTTGATCGTTGAATTCATGCCTATTTTGCTTTGCTTCGATTCATAATTCAAATTTCAGTGTCTGTAGCAGTATGCATATCCGTGTCATCTTCTGTATTCTCTAGGCTCGAGAGGTGAGTAACCACTCACGGTTAACATTCTTTTATTCATTCAATTTGATTTCAATTGAAACGACAATTGGAATATGTTGCTGTAGTTATTTAAATTTGTTATATATGCTATTATCTGTAACTGTTCACCTATGGGATATGACACCATATCCTGTTGTTTATATTATATTGGTATTGATGATATATGCCTGTTATTTTATTGTATTTTCTATTATCACTCTACAAGTTCCCTGTAGTTTAGAAATCACTATAGGTTGAAATGATACATACCCGAACAGACTTTAGAATAGGAGAAAATCGTTATGGGTTGAAATGATAAACCCAAGCGATTTTCGTTTAACTGAATTTGGGATTAAGGGTTGAAATGATATCCACCCGTATATATTTACTATACGGATTGAAATGATAAATATCCGTAGCACTTGACTATATGATAGGAAATATATACAGACACCGTTGGTCCATATAAATATTTTGAAAATAAATTTCTACAGTTGAAAAGAAATATATGGGATTTAATAAATATTGGTTCTTAAAATATTATATATATAAAAAGAAATTTTATATATAGATTTAATAATAAATTATTGAGATTGATTTCATCCATATAATATGTTTGAGTGTTATTTACGATTTATATTTCAAAATTTACCGTTGTAAAAAGTTGAATAATTAAGATTGGGAGATAAATTTGGGTTTATTTAGAATGGTATTTTAAATAAGGATTTATCTAATTAAATCAATTTGAAATTATTGAATGGAAAATTTAAAGGTATGATTTTGTAACTGGATTTTTTATTTAAGTGATTTAATGAATATTTCACGTTTAATAAAATTAAAGAAAATATTAAGTAAAATGTAATTTAAGGTTACTTAAATGATATTGAATCTAATAAGGAAGTATTTCAAGACTAAATAATAATGAGGTTAAATCGAGATCTATATGAAACGGTTATATGGAACATTTAAATATTAAAGCCTTGAACCATATTGGAATTTAAATGGTTTATGTTGAGATTCAGATATGTATTTGAAATCAACGTAGTAGAATTTGTTATTTAGCAACTAAATTGAATTTAAATGAAAATTTAGGTTGAACTAAATTTGAATTTATTATTTAGAAAACTAAATTGAACGAAAATTTAGATGAAACGCTGAATACTTTAAGTTTTGAAATATATGGAAATATAAAAGGGTATTTGTGATTATAAATCCGAATTTGAGATCGATAAAATTTAAGCGATTATTTTAGAAATTGAGTTGAATTTAAATTGATAAATTGAGATTGAATTTAATTTGAATGGGAAGGTCGGGTTGATGTTGGAACGTTTTGTTAAGTTGAGAAAATTGAAAATACTTTACTGTATAAATTATTTAATATATATAAATACTATTTTGGGAAATATGGAGATATTTGAAGTGAAAATGAGATTTGGTTTTGAAGTATAAATTAAGTTGAAATGACCACGGTGTTATAGTGTATATTTCTACCTTGTAGAAAGTTCCATGGACCCTTAGAGGATGGTTATCCCAAACATCCTTTAAGTTATTTGTATTTCAGTTGATATTTCAATTGAGTTGGATTTATTGATATAAGAATGTTAATCCTGACTCGAGTGTTTTTGTGTTTTGCTTTACGCTCGGGTCAGACTGAGTGATACAGCATTTGAGACTCACCTTTGGAATTCGAAGCTTCATTTGGAAGTCCAACTATTGATTCAGATTCTAGCCTTTTCAGTTGATTGGTTCAGAGAAGTCATCTGTTGCATTGGAGATTTCACTGCATTTGAACTATTCGGTTGTATTTGTCTAACTCTGATGTATATAGTAGCTTCATGAACTACTATTCTTTATCTATTCCGCTGCATTATATTACTCTGTGATCTGTGATTGATTTATTTACTGTATATTTTAAGTTTTGCCAAATTTAATTAACAATTCGGTATTTTGAATTATTCAAGTCGGATATGTAGGGTTTTATTGTCGATTTGAATGGTCCAAAATAGCGGGTCGTTACAAAATATCCTTTAAGGATGGGAGAATGTAACGATTGATAATTTAATCACTTTGAATTTGAATATTAGTATGTTTTTAAATGATTAAGTAATGGATTTTATATCTAGAATAAAAATTTAATAAAACGTCTCAAATGGATTTTTTTTAAACTGATGTAAAATGTTAGCTCAAAGATGGTTCGAGTTATGAGGCGGTTTGAGGTACCAACTTATTTAAGAATAGGTTCGCCTAATAAAACAGAATAGTATTATTATTTACCTAATAAAAAACGAAAGAATTATTAACCCTAGCTAATAAAATAGAATAGTATAATTACTTGCCTAATAAAAGAAGGGAGAATTATTAACCTTGTCTAATTAAATGGAATAGTATAATTACTTGCCTATAAAACAGAATAGTTTGATTATTTGCCTAATAAAACTAGAAAGAATTATTAACCCTGCCTAATAAAATAGAATAGTATAATTACTTGTCTAATAAAGCAAGAGAGAATTATTAACCTTGCCTAATAAAACAGAGTAGTATAACTACATGCCTAATAAAACAGAACAGTATAATTACTTGCCTAATGAAACAAAATAACATAATGATTATTATATTCCATGCGGATGGTTGCCATTGTACCAAAATCTGGTCGAGTCAAGTTCTTCCATGCAGATGGTTGCCATTGGACCAAAATTTGGTCGAATCATATTATGCCATAGTTGATAAGGAGGGTACCCATTGGACCAAAATATGGTCGAATCAAATTAAGCCATTACGATGTTTTCCATTGGACCAAAATATGGTCGAATTAAATTAGGCCATCAAGATGTTTTCTATTGGACCAAAATGCGATCGAATCAAATTAGGCCATAACATTGGTTTCTAGTGGACCAAAATCAGCTCGAATCTGGTTAGGCTGTAAGAAATAACTAAAGTACCCTTCTCTTCACCTATAAATGGACAATTCCATGTCTCATTTTAATTCATTCACAAATGAAAGAAAAGAACTAAAATTCATTATCAGAGGTGAAGTATTCCAAGTACCCATCAAAGCAAATAGGATGTGAGTATATTCCTTGTTTTTATAGTTTACTGCGTATAGCTTACTCTATGATTATATTCATTACTTTCATTGTTTAGTGGGTATAACTTATTCTGTGAGTATAATTTAATTATTTTCAGTGAGTGTAATCTTAATCTCCTTCCTTTGAATCATTCACATTTTAATAAATGTTGTGTTAACTATTGATTGTAAATTGTTAATAATAATGGGTCTGTTACTATTCTTATTTGGTTGTTTGGTTTGTGCTCGGCCAATTTATGAGCAATAACCTGGATGTTTAGTTAAAGGGAACGTACATCACGTTTTAACTTATAATTGACATTCAGTGACTTTTTGGTTAAAAGCAAATAAGACCCCTTTTAGCTATCTCATTAGATTAAGAGGGAGCTTCACCCCTCTTGGTTGTATTCTTCTTTAAAGATGATTGGTTTAAGTTATGATTTGAATGGAAGTTTTAAATCTTTGTCTAACATATTTTAAAGGAGATTCAAAATTTACATAATGATTTAAATGGGTTATTTAGGGAAAGTAAGTAGTCCTATACTTGGCCCTAAAAGCCGATGAGTAGATT
The DNA here is from genome assembly GCA_030765085.1 of Allium cepa. Classification (NCBI taxonomy): domain Eukaryota; kingdom Viridiplantae; phylum Streptophyta; class Magnoliopsida; order Asparagales; family Amaryllidaceae; genus Allium; species Allium cepa. The sequence continues at coordinate 20,575,581 of CM060940.1, forward strand.
GATCCTTTATTTGTGAGATCTGGAACCGAAGAGTCTAAGCAAGGCTATGAGCAACCAGTGCCCAAACTTACCTGGCTTTGTTTCTGGGCGAGGTGTAGAGTAAGTCGAGAATATCGGAAAATGTCTAGTGTAGGAGATTTGATTTCCATAAATGATCTTTATAATTATAATGGAAAAAATTCGCATTTCTTGTAGACAATTGTTTCTGACCCATTTAAGTTTGCTTTTGAAATAAGAATTCCTCTTTATTTTTTTGTGAATATACTTATACCGATGAGATAAGTATATGGATATTTTTCAAGCATTGAAAGAGTATAAGATTTATTTTCCATATACGATCGTTTTTTTATCCTCGATAGTTGATATCTTAACTATTGATTTCAACACTCTTCTTCTTTTTGTTTTTTCGTCAATCCAAGACGATTTGTTGCTCATTTAGAGCATTGATATCCTTTATTGAAAATGACTAAATAAAGATCGAGTGGGGGCCTAGCTATGTGGGTTTGCTCCCCTTAGGGTATTGTCACATCTAATCTAGATTGGTTTCGGTTGTATGTGCATGGAGATATGAAATATTTGGATAATCTATAAGGTAGGCGGGGTCCGACTTAGAGGTTTCCGAGAGCCAGCGTAATTCTTAAGTATATTTTCTAGAGTTATACTTTTGATAAGTGGGGCGCATCCTCCTAGTCTTTGTTGGAAAAATTCATTTTTCTTATTTTGATTGAAATCTCTGGACTGATTCTTTCTTAATTTCATCGCGAAGCATCTTGCTCTCTTTACGATGTTTAGTTATTTGAGTCCATTATTTATACTTGGATGTTGTCCTTGTGAGGGAAAAACCCGTTCTATGTTTTTGCGAATGGTCTCACTAGTTATTCTGCACGTTCTATTTTTTGGAGTTTACTCATACCGGACTTATTATCTGACCTGAATTGTTTGTTTTCCCTAAATTTTCAGGTACTCATTTATATTTGAGTAGTCCAGAAACGACAGGTTTCTTTGGGCTCTTTTGAAGATGGTGGACGAGCGGGAGGCTCCTTATCTATCTAGCTATTTATTTCCGTTGTTATGAGAGGTTGGCTCTATGTATGTATATTTAAAGGCAGGTTGTTATAACTACTTGGACTAATTGTAGTACTTTTTTGTAACTCTGATAACTCCATGTTGAGGAGTAATCTTATATATTGTCTTATTTTTATGTTAAATTCAACCGTTCTGTTGTGAGTTTATTATTCTCTTTTATATTTTTCCCCATAACAACTCGTTTTTCAGATACTTGGGCAACGACACATGAATACCATGGATGTATTAAGTTTTGTTCTCAAGGGTCAGAAAGGTGGGTCGTCACACCCCTTGTTATTAAACCAAAATAAGTTACAATTATGAGAGATTTCTCCTAAATTTATTTAGGGTTTACAAAGGTTTTTGTAGTTGCAAAGAAGTCAAAGGAAAGAAATGAGCTTAGGATTTCGAAATTCCCTCCCTAAAATAGGATCCTTTGAGTCTTATTTATATATGCAGGTTGGTCCTCTTCCGCGCCTATGCTTTTGATCTAGTCGAAAGGCCTTTCCTATTCCGCCTCGACATGGTCAAAAGCTCTCGCCTATCTTCGATGCAGTCAAAAGGTTTCCCTTTCGAGTCCTTTAACTTATCCTTGTGCTTTCCTTCTTCTTATTCCAGACCTTTCGACCTAGTCGAATGGGTTTTTTCCAACCTTTCATCTTTGTTAAGTCTTTAGCATTTTCTTTTCCTACTTTCTCCAGAACTGCCTTCGACATCGTCGAGAGGGCCTCAAATGCGCTTTTCTCTTTATGTTGCCTTGTTGTCATCAGAAGCAAAGATAGGATCCTTCGACTCTATTGATAGGTTGTCCATAAGGGCTTCAAAGACATTGAAGTATCAATAGTTTCAATGCAGTAGGTAGCTTTCGAATGCATTCCTGTGGATTAATGCGAAACCTTTTCCTTATGTTATTGGATTCGACGGGCTCAAAAGGCTTGGCTATGCTTTTAAAAGGTCTGTTTAGAGCAATTTACATGAAGTGAAACCTTTAGTTCTGATAGGTTAGTGCACGTGTGAAAGGTTAATGTTCATTGCCTTCGATAGGGGTTTCGACGCCATCCTTGCTTTCTCTACATACGCGAATCCTTCTGCATCGAAAGGTTGAAAGTGGCGGGTGGATAGTCCTGCTTTTCTTTTTACTCTATCTCAAAAACTTTCACACTGTATATCACTTGTGAGGGCGCCTGGTGCCTACGACTCCTTCAAAAGCTTTCTAAATGTCTTTGAAACATTCTTTCGTCACCTTTGTCGTAACCTAAATCGGTAATTTTAGTGGAGCCTTATCTTCTTTCATGTCTTTGTTCTTATGTGGATTTTATGGTTAACAATACTATTTGCACATGATGGCCAAAATGTTACAAGGTCGGTATGAGTGATGATTGAGCTTGTAAGTGTTGGACAAAATCTAGGAAATGATAAGATAACATCATTTGCAAGCATCAAAGTTGAGCAAATATTTTGCCAAAGAAATCAAATAGTTTGATTTTCAGTCATGATGCAAAGGAAGCGTCTGTCTTAACAAAGAATACAAAATGTACTAAGATATTTCTAAAATACGAATAAGACAACATACTATTCGATTAACTACGTACCCATGTCAAAATCAGTTTTAGTATAGATGTCGACATACGATTTGAAAATGACATCTTTTATGTCTGGTGTAAAATTATGTTGGGATCGTCTCGAATAATAAATGTAAACACCATATTAAAATGTTAAATATGGAGCATATGAGATGGATTTCTTATGCATTAGTAATTCATATTATTGTATATGCTATTATTCCATAATATCGTATTTAGTTTATGTTTTTGGTGCATTTAGCGAATATCAAATCTAATATAATATCATTGGATTATATTTAAGAGTATTCCGATGTACTTATGATATACTAGAGAATTTTTTATTGAAATAATGAACTCTTTATGATGGTGTGTTAGGACTCCAACGTCATAAGTAATTTCAAATAGTGTGTCAATACATTCACATTCAGCCTTAGTTAAAGAGCTTTGAGTTAGAAATGTTCCAAATAAGTAGTTATGGCTTATTCAAAAAAAGGCTAAATATGTCACCTTGAACAGTGCCAAACTGGGAGTAATATAAATTTAATTGCATAAATTTATAATCGAGCTAGGGTTGATTCCCATTGCTGAGAATCCCACATCTTTGTTGTTCTGAAATAATGATGTGGTAAAGATGGTAAAACAACCTAAGACTTATAAGATGTTTAGATATATACTATGAAAGTTCCACATGATGAAGACAATTTATTAACTATAAAAATATATTGGCTGACAGAATAAATAGTTATATAGTATGCCAGATCCGTTCGCTAAGGGACTAGCTCGATCAATTCTAAGCTAATCAGAAGAATGGGATTAAGATTTCATAATTGGCCCTAAGTGAAAGTGAAAAATTGAAAGAGTAAATGGTATGCCTCAGGAGGTTAGTTAGTTAGTTACATATATCCAACTTTGTAGTAATTATTTTTCCTAATAAAGGTGTTTCATTTTTGTTATATATTTTGTTATATTGTGATATAATTAATTTGGAGTATGTTATTAAGAAAATTCTTAAATAAAATGTTATGTGGTTGTAGTTGTAAATAGTTGCAATTGAATAATTAATTACAAAATAAAATAATGCTTTGTCTTAAATATGTTAGAAATTTGGGGCTTTGATAGTGATAAGCATTCAAGCACATGTTACATATACCAACCACTTTTGAAGGAAATAACAACTCTATAATAAGACAACTATATCAAAATGAATACCAAATTGATGCTATAAAGTACTATCAGTCATAGTGACTATGCTAGAGGTATAAAGTTGTTAAAATCTTTTCTATGTGGTATAAACTCACAAAAGATTTCTTAGAATTTGAATTTTAAAAAACATCGCAAAAACTTGAAATTCAACCGCCTGAACCATCTGGATCAGCCAACTGAATCTATGCACTGATACATGAATACCCTTGAATATTCAGCCGACTGATTGATATGTTCAGCCAGTTGAAAACTACTTAAAACGAACTATTTTCTTGCTGATTTCAAAATCGTCGAATCGTCTGGCTTCCACACTCTATTCAGCCGGTTGAATCTATATATCGACTAATTTTCTGAAAGGTACGAAGGGTTACATCTCTTAAATACAGAGTTGCGGTCCTAACTTTTCACTGTTTCATTTCATAAATGATTGCATCTGTTAAACTCTATATAAAGATTTCAAAGTTACTTTCAAAAATGAAAAATGTAATATTTATGATAAGTATCAAAATTTAATTTTTGAAGGAAATCGTAAAAGAAATATATATATATATGTGTGTGTGTGTGTGTTTTAAAAATGAAAATTAATCATAACACAAATTTATTTTTAATAGTCAATGAAAATGATCATTGGTTATGGAAAAAGAGATTTTGTCACATAAATTTTAAAGCTGTAAGTAAATTATCTGAAAATAATTTTGGTGAAAGGTTTACCAAAAATAAATTATATAGCGAACAATATTTGTAATGCTTGACGATTAGGAAAACTAACAAAATCATCTTTTAATCTAAGAAAATTACATCTACATTACAGCCTCTTGAACTATTGCATTTGGATTGTTTTGGACCTACTCAAGTTCCATCAATTAATCAGTATAGGTATGTATTTGTAATTGTAGATGATTTTCAAGATATACATGGACAATATTTTTCAAAAAATAAAAGCAATACTTTTGAAAAATTTAAAATCTTTGCCAAAAGAATTCAAAATTTCAAAATTTCAAAAATTAAAAAATTAAAAACATAAGTGACCACGACGGTGAGTTTGATAATGGCATAATCTTTTATTTCCTAAAACTCCACAACAAAGTGAAATAATAGAAAGGAAAAATAGAACACTACATGAATGCGCTAGAACTTTACTCAGCAGTAGTAGTTTGCCAAAACATTTTTGGGCGGAAGCCGTACCAACTGCCTGTTATGTTCTAAATCGTGTCTCTATTCGCCCCTTAATTAAACACACACCATATGAGTTGTTTAATGGAAAGATACTTAATATCTCATATGTCAAAAAATTTGGTTCTAAATGTTTATTATTAAATACAAAAGATCAACTTGGAAAATTCGGTTTATCGGATATTAAAAATGAAATAAAGCATACAGAATATACAATAAAGTACAAAAATAATAGAAGAAAAACCACATGTTTCTTTTGATTAAAATTCAAAAATTAAAAATAACGATGAAGATGAAGAAATAAATACAAATCAAAGTAATTAAGAAGATGAATTACTGAAAATATTATTGAAAATAATATTGAAAATATTGACAACGAAATACGTTTTCCACCTTGAGTATTAAGAAATCAACCTATCAAAAATATCATTGGAGAAATAAATGCAAATGTAAGGAAAAGAAGCAAATTACATCATATGGGACATATTGTTGTTATTTCTAAAATTGAACCTAAAAATGTAAAAGAAGCTTAAACTGATGACTACTGAATTTTAGCTATGCAAGAATAGCTAAACCCAATCGAATGAAATGATGTTTCAGACTTAGTTCCTAAAATTAATGATCAGATGGCTATTGGTACAAAATGGGTTTTTCAAAATAAAGCCGATGAGCAAGGTAACATAACTCATAATAAATCTAGAATAGTCGCTTAAGGCTATAGTCAAGAAGAAGGAATAGACTTCGAAGAAATATTTGGTCCTATCGCTTGGTTAGAAGAAATACGTATCTTGTTAGCCTTCTCCTATTATCACAATTTCAAATTATACCAAAAGGATTTAAAAAGTGCCTTCACAAATGGTTTTATAATGAAAATTTCTATATAGAACAATCATCTTTGTTTATACATAAAAAATATCCAGATTATGTTTATAAACTAAAGAAAGCATGATAAGGTTTAAAACAAGCATCAAGTGCTAAGTATGGTCATCTCAAGAACTATCTTATAAACTCAGGTATTGTAATTGGAAAGGTAGACCAATCGCTTTCCATTAAATAGGATAAGAAAGATACTGTAATAATTCAATTTTATGTCGACAATATCATTTTCGGCTCCATAAATGAAAAATTATGTAAGTAATTTTTTGACATTATGAAAAGAGAATTTGATACGTCATGTATGGGTGAACTCTCATATTTTCTTATGTTACAAATTAAAAAAACTAAGTAATAGTATTTTCATAAATCAAGAGAAATACTGTAATAATTTAATAAAACATTTTGGTATTGAAAGCACTTCTACAAAACCAATTCCATCGAGCACTACTATCCATCTTGATCGAGATGAAAATGATAAAAGTATAGATCAAAAACTATATAGGAGTATGGTAGGTTCTTTACTATATTTAACTGTTAGTCGTCCCGATATCATGATGAGTGTGTGTCTATGTGCACGATTTCAAGAAAATTCTAAAGAATCACATTTGCGAGTTGTGAAACGAATTTATAGCTACTTAAACAACACTAAAGACTATAGCCTCTTTTATCCAAAATGATGTCCTTTCGAATTAGTATCAAACAGTGATGCTCACTTTGGTAGGCGTCGAACGGACTGAAAGAGTTTGAGTGGTATATTCCACTTCATCTGACAGTCTTTGGTATCGTAGTTTAGTAAGAAGCAAAATTATGTCTTACTCTCAACGTATGAAGCATAGTATATCTCTGCTGCTTTAACATGTGCACAAGTAGTCTATATGCAATAAACGATTCAAGATTTTTGCATAAATCTTTCTAGATCAACAATATATTGCGATAACAAAAGTGCAATTAATTTTTCAAAAAATATGATAGATCATTCATGAACTAAACATTTTGATATCCGCCATTTTCTATGTGACAACATAGAAAAATATATATTATTTCTCTCTAATTCGTATCTTCTGAAAATCAAATTCCAGACATATTTACCAAACCATTAATTGAGAATACTTTTATAAACCAAAGACGAGAACTTGGAATTGTATCCCTACTAGAATTATAAAACTAAATTCAAATATCTTCTCATGCATTACAACCTACTATTTTAGATAACTCAAATAGAGGTCACAAAGCTTGTGTTTATATTAACCATCAAATACGAACATATAATTCATAGGTTACAAATCGAAAGGAGATATTAACTCTCAAAATATTTTTGTAAATGGAAATGAATTAAATATAAGAACAGAACGAGTTTAAATGAATTAAATATAAAAAATTTACTCTTAAATAAAAAATGTCTTCTTAAAGTAATTCTGCATATTCATCCATTGATTTCAGCTACCCTCTACCATACCATCTAATAACTCAACTCCTATATATATATATATATATATATATATATATATATATATTCTTGTGCGCATTACACCTTCTCCAAATCATCATACTGGCTATATTCCAATGGAAAACGAGTCAAAAGGAGCATAGATTTTGGTTCATCTTCTCCACAACATCAAATGGATGATATACATCATTTTTATCAAGAAATAATTAATGTTCAACGTGAAATGAACTACGAACAGAAAAATCAAGGAGCTTGTTTGAGTTCCTCGAGAAATTTGCTGTCATTCTCCTACGAGTAATAGCATTCAGAGACAATCGCCTCATCGCACAGAAGCACCAACTTGCAATTCATGGGAAAAATTCCATCGACCAAACTCACCCCTATTCGCAAAAACTTTTTGTTCCTTCTCAAACCATTAAAGGAGAAGACAAGAGTTGAACAAGATTCATTCAAAGGTTGCTCACCAGAAGAATTCGATTCTTTTGAAAATAAATAAATTCCTATACGCTGAAGTATCTACATTATATATATAGTTTTCATATAGTAAATAATATGTTATTCTTAAAATTTATATGAACATAACTGTTTAAATTATTTTGTGCGAATACCGTAGATTCAGCCGGCTGAACGGCCTTGGTCAAACGGCTGAATCTTAAAAAACCTATCAAATTTTTTCATAATTCAGTCGGCTGATCACACAAATTCAGATGGCTTAATCGACCATTTTTGGCCTATTTCCTTGCTTGTTGTGTTACTACGACATTCAAAAGGCTGAATTCCTTCTACCCGCCAGCTAATTCATCGAGTTTTAGTTTTTTTATAAAATTAACTGGCACATCTTTTAAGGCACCCATTCAATACTCCACTAACCAATATATCTACTCGACTCTTTATTTCCTCATCATTCTTCATCAGCAAATAAAAATCCATATTTCTTAAATCTAAAATTCACATTATTACCAACAAAATCTTTCTTCAAATCAATCAATTGCTCCAAGACCCAATAATGAAAGATAAGCCTCCACTTCTGCTGGCCCTTCTCAAGATCAAATCAGGGCATGGCTTCATGATGATAATGCTGTTACAAGATTAAATAGCATGATTAATTTGAAAATCTTTGAAGGAACTTTTATGATATTCGCTGATTTCAAAGGATATGGAATTTGGGAGATCGCAAAAGCAAATAATTTTGATTCCCTTATAGGATACGATGTTAACAAGGTCAAGATTTACCCTCTTTTAAATAGACTTTTCTTTGCAAACATGAACCTAGATCATTAATGTGATGCCCCACCCCGGGACCCACCTTAGTAAAGAGAATTAACAAGTAATTCCGTCTACTAAAGCGGAGAATAGGGCTGGTTAAGAGCGACTATCTATAATTTTGTCTTAAACATCTACTAAATACGTCGACAAATGCAATATAATTTTTTTTCCTACTCAAGTAGATCGACATACCCAGTAAATGCTTAATCCAAAACTATATGTAGTTAACGGATCTATCAAAACAAAAAAAATAACTAAATGTAAATCTCATCACAGAACAGTAATCAACATCATTTATGTACATATACACATATACATGTTTAGTACAACACAATATGAATACATTGAAGGTGGTACACGACCACACCATATACATCGAATCAATTGTAAATACATCAGAGTCAAGCGGAAAGAAATATAAACTACATAAAAGTGCTAGGCCGATATATAAGAAGATGCATCAAAGCAAAGTCCTATAACTGATAGCTAACCTGAAGCAACTCGGTCTGACTCGAGAATAAAATACAAGGGTCAGTCTAGCCAAAACAAATCAGTCAATATCAATAATATGAAGCAAAATAGATATAGTGATACTTCTTCTCGAATGAGGAGAAGGCTTAGAAAGCTCATAGCTCAACATTTAAGTAACAAACGCTACCTAAGTGACTAAATAATTCGAAAGAGGTAACTCAAACTCAATACTTAAATAAAACACAAGTGCCTCATATCATCGACGATAACCCATAATGAACTCAAATCAACTCATATAAAGCTCAAGTAAAACCCAAATGGTTCCATGAACCATTACTCCGAAAAGGGAGTAAACTCATCTCAATCACAAATAGAAACCATGGAAGCAAGACAAGACAACTCCATAAGAATGTGAGATCTCAAACTCATAAGTAAGCCAAGACGGCTAAATCACACACATGCATCTCAATCTTAAAAGCTTATGGAACTCGATATGAATTCAAACTAATAAAATCTCAAAGTCAATAAAGAATTTGATGCGAGTTCAAAACTCAAAAAATCTTAACTCTAATGCTCCAACAACGGCGGACTTAAAAATTAGAAATCCCGGATTGGCCAGATCCCCGATTGCAATGTCGAAGCAATGCTGCACGTGCCAAACTCAGACGGCCGAAGCCTTAGACAAGGTGGCTAACACCTCCCAAAGCAGTTCGTCCTCATGACAAGGTCGCTAACACCTCTCCAAGCCATTTTGTCAGCCCGAACGAGGTTGCTATGTAACGATCCAGAATTTCCGTCAATTGAAATTCGTATATTTAATTGATTTTTTAAATATTAACAAGTAAAATTTGTAGGTCGAATAAATTTTATTTCGAATATCTGGATTTAATTGGATAATTAAATCGATATTAATATTTGAAATTTCAAAAATAATTGGAAATTGTGTTTAATGTGATTAAAATTGATTTGTAAAGTTGTATTAAATCATATTGGAGTTAGAATGATGTTATAGCACTTTTAAAATTGAATTAAAAGTTAAATTGTGAAAATTGAATATTTTAATATTTAATTGACGAGTTAAAATAGCCATTTTCAAACTGTCTCGGATTTTGAAAAAACCTGTTTCATGGGAACCGTAATGTTATATTATTGTATGGTTTCAGATTTCGTGTCAATCGGATTTACGGTTTGTCCGGGGCAAGCTAAAATGCGTAGAAACCGATTCGAGTGAATTTTGAATTTAAATAATCGATTCAAAAACTTATCTTTCAAATATGATCGAGCTGGCTCCCGATATATATTCCATTGCGTTTGGAATGGCGGTAAAACATTATAAACGCCAGGCGGCATGCTTCGTTTGGAGTTCGGAAAAATTTCGGGTGAATAGTGCACGGAAATTTTCTATAAAAGGACCTTCATTATTTCATTTTACACACAAACCCTAATCAGAAACCCTAGTCGCCATTAATATTTTCGAAGGTCATAATTTCACCTTCTTTCCCTCTTAATCTTCTAATCCGTGAATAATTAGACTAAACATTCAACTGCGACATTGTAGATCTAGGTGAGATCTTCAGATTTATATGGTGATGATGAATTTTCGAGAAAGGATGTAGCGAGAAATCGAGCTGGAAGGCAGCGCGTTCGCACGCGTTTTCCCACGCGAGATCGAGGCCGAGCTTTGCTGCGTTCATGGTGGTGGTAGGCATGACGATGGGCTTCAAAACCGTGGTCGTTGATCGTCGTGGAGTGGCTTGTATTGGTCGCGAAAATTCGAAGCATGGTGGTGGCCGTGGGTTCTCTTGTGACTTGGGAACGAAACGTAATGGGGAAAAAAGAGGGTGCGGCCAGATTTCGTTTTGCCAGAAATGGACGGCTGTGATGAATAGGGTTTAAAAATTAAAAGGAAAATAGTAATTATTTATATTTATAATTCGTATAATCTTTAAAACTCTGTAACTTGTTCATACGATGTCGAAAACTGACGAAACAAATTACGTTGGCTTCGTATTCGCGAGCATTGCGTGATGGAGTTGGATTGGAGTTGATTTGAGCTAGTAAAAATTTTGGGTAAAATTAAACGCGTGTTTAATTTTATTCGAAAATAAAACGCTGAAACTGTTATTGAAAGCAAGGTGAGAACTTCTCACTCAATCGAAATTTTTTCGGTTTAAATTTTAAATAGTTAGATTTAAAATTTATTGATTTTGTGATTGAATGATAAATTATTATCTATTGTATTGAAATAGACCCTATACGCTGTATATTAAGCGGTGTTATTTATTAAATACATATACCGCGATATTTCACCTCGATGTGGAATTGGTATTATATATGTACTTTGAGTTGATTTTCCTGCATTATATAGCGGATGAGAACCTATTGCGCCGCATAATAGCGGATAATATTTTATATGAACCCATGTACCGCGATATTCCGTATTGAAACGGGATTGGTATTGTGCTAACATCTGTGGATGCAGGGAAATAGGTTGGAGGGATCCAACTGGATTCCTCAACAGTATTGATTTACTTACAGATATTGTGATATATTCTGTTATCATATGATATATGATGTATGGTTGCCGTGATTGTTATATTTGGTGCTGTTGCAGCATTGGGCCTATTTTTGGAGTTTTAAAAAAGTTGAAGTAACGATTTCGAATTTAAAAGGATTTTCCAGTGATTTTTGAAAAGTATACATTTTATTGAATTTTGGAATTGATTCATTTTAAATAAATAAACGTTATAATTTTAATGTTATAATTTTTGATTTTTGAGAAATATAGTTGAAAATTGATTTTTTGAAAATATGGAGTTAATGATTTTTTTTTTAAATGGTTTAAATAGAGATTTTTGAATTTATTTTAAAAGCTTTATATATAAGATTTATAAAATTGAGTTTTATAAATCAAAGCAATGAAATTATAAAGGAGATTTAAAGACGTTTTAAAATGATGTTATAATGGATTTTATAAAAGAATATAATCTACGATTTTGAAGTTACAAGAAGAATGAATTTGTAAATAGAGAATTATAAGTAATTTGCTTATAATTTATACTTTGGCGTGTAAATGAGATATGGATAGAATTTGTTAATAAAGTGATTTTTATAAGTTGAAGTTGTTGATTCATAGGTTTTGATTCATGACACAAGCTTCAGAGATCATAAGACAAACTACAAAGAGAATACTATACACACAGGATCAAATATAATTGAAGTTCATAAGGCTCAAAATCAACTAGCCTTGGATGCCCGGCTACGAAAAATTGATGGTCATTTCAAGAAAATCAAGGGCTTCTTCGTGAATTTATGGGATGCCTTATCATGTACTTCCGAAGCCGGTGCCTCTTATGTTGCTACCGGAAAAAGGCCAGCGCCAAACTTCTCTTTTTCCACTTCGGAGAATACAAGTTTCGGTACATCAGGAACTCACACTTCAAACGCTCAAAGACGTGGTAAGGAGCATGCTCCTCCGGAAGAAAATATCCGTCCAGAATTTTGGGATTCTGATGATGATGAGGAGTGATCATGTTGTTTTACAACTTGCTATCTTATAATTTCTAGTATTCTATTTTTAGATGTTGTGTACTAAGTAAACATCATTAATATTCCTATTTGCTCTGAGTATGTACTATTTAAAACTCGATATTTTCTTATGTTGTGTTATATGTTCCATATTTTTTATACATCAAATAAGTATTCCTTTATGTCGATGAAAAAGGGGGAGAAATATATGAAAACTAACAAATTTTTGCAGAAAAGTCGCCATATATTTAGGGGGGAAATTACAATATTTACTACTTCGTCACATAAGTATTGTCATCAATCAAAAAGGGGGAGAATGTTGATTCATGAGTTTTGATTCATGACACAAGCTTCAGAGATCATACGACGAGAATACTATACGAAAGCGACAAAAAGAGTAATTGTGTATTATGCACTACAAAGGAGACAAGACTACAATCCATAGATTAGTATGAATATTTTGATGTATTGAGTCTTAGAATATTGTTAAAATCATTCCTCAAGTAGTCACACACATACACAAATTAATTTATATTAAGTTTTACATAAATTAGTGTGTACTGTGCAATTGACAACGGGTCGACTAACCGACCAGAAACCTCGATCGACCGACTCTGTGTCAAGTGCACAGATATACATTGTTTTGTATACGGTTTTAAACCTCAGCTGACTGGCCAGTTTTCTAGGTCGACCGACCTGAACATAACGGCTAGTTTTCTGAAGAGTTGCGATTGTTCATGAAGAGGAATGTCCCTCAATCCAAGAGATACGGACACAACTTTTGATTGAAACTTTATACAACTATATAAACATGTTCAAATCACTTCTACAATCACCGATTCTTGTTTATAATTCTGCAATGTATTCTCTATTTATTTCTGCAAATAAAAGCATTCATTCTCATTCAATATCTCTAGAATCTCTGAATTAATCTATATACTTCGATTCTTCAAGATTATCTTCCTTCTAAATCTTCACATACACTACATACTCTTGAAGATTTGATTACAGGAAATTGTACTATCAAAAGACAATCCGTGTTATTCAGAACACACTTGTCAACAAATTATTTGTATTAAGTTAAAGTCCTCTTCGGCTGTTGAGGCGGAAAAATTCCTGTTCCGCTGCTCAGGTGTAGCATACCTATTCCTCCGGGTTAAGTGAAGGGTTTAGTCTAAATCCAGAGGATATTCTGGGACTGGACGTGGAACGGGAAGTTCGAAACAGTATAAAAATTCCTGGTGTGCTTACTTTAATTTTTATTTTACTGCTATTATCACTTTCGCATTTATATATTATATTACACGATCCTTAGTACTGCACGCATTTATAAAAGTTATTTGATATTTATTTCTAGTAATATGGCAACGACACAAACTAACAATGTTAGCACTAACACTAATACTAGTTTCACAGAGGGTCAATCAGCTTCACGACCTCCACTTTTTAATGGGTCAAATTATAATTATTGGCAACTAGAATGAGAATCTATATGCAATCTAGTGGTTTTGATATCTGGAATATCATACAAAGAGAGTACATAACTCCTACTGGAGAATACTCAACTTGGAGTAACATACAAAAACTAGAAGCTATATCAAATGCAAAGGCTATGAATATTTTATTTTGTGCATTAGACAGAAATGAATTCAATAGAGTTAGCATGTGCACTTATGGTTATGAAATATGGAGAACACTTAAGATAACACATGAAGGAATGAACAAAGTTAAATTAAGCAAAATTTCTATGTTGAAAAGTCAATTTGAAAATTTCAAAATGAGGCCAAACTAATCTATAAACGATATGTACTCTAGATTTCAGGATATTCATCATGCTCCACTATCATTAGAATAAACATTTACTGATTTTGATGTTGTCACAAAAATCTTAAATTCTTTAACTGACGAATGGGAAAGAAAAGTCCTAGCCATTGAAGAAGCAAGTGATTTGTCAACATTAAAACCAGAAGAATTGATAGGTAATTTAATGTCCTACGAAGTAATTTTGCAGGCAAAGAGAAATGTAGCACAAGAAAAGAAGAATGCGGCATTTCAAGCAGAAAAAGATGATTCCAACTCAGAGAATGAAGATATGGCAATGATTGCTAAAAATTTCAAAAAATTTCTGAAATTCAAAAGAAATAAATTCAGAGGAAACAAAAGTAATTCCAACAACAATACCAACAGTAGCAAACCATCATCTTCAGCAATGGAATGTTATGAATGTCACAAGAAAGGTCACATGAAGAAGGATTGTCCAGAACGTAAAAAGAGCAATTTTAAAAAGGACAGAACCAAACGAAGAGCTTTTTCAGTCACTTGGGACGACACAGACTCATCATCATCAGAAAGTGAAAGTGACAATGAAAATGAACAAGAAAATGTGTGCTTCATGGCTTCATCAGACGATGTAAGTGATCTTAGTTTTGAAGATTTAATTGAAATTAATTCTGAATTAGTAGATTTAGAAAGGCAACTTAAAAAGAAAAGTAAACATTGACAAAGAAAATTAGATAGGACAGTCTTAGAAGTAGATATGCTGGAAGATGAAAAGAAAATATTAGAAGAAGAACTTGAAATTTCTCAACAATCAAACTCTAACTTATCTTCTCAAATTTCTTCAATAAATGAAGAACTAGAAATTCAGAAAAGTAAAAATGATGTTTTATTTTTTGAAAATAATGGTTTAAATTCTAAAATTAAAGATTTAGATTTAGAAAAATCTGGTCTAAAAATAAAATTTGATGACATCTCTAACAATATCTCCAATTTCAATAAAGGAAGAGAGAATCTTTCTAAAATACTAGAAAATTCTCAATCCACTAACAAAAAATCTGGACTAGGATATAAGAAACGAAATAAGTTTGCTAAAAGTAGAGTTAATAATAATATTAAAAAGGATATCAAGAAAATAGTTTGTTCAAACACTAAAACCATTAAGATATGGATTCCAAAAACAAATAATGTTTTAATAAGAAATAAACATATCAAAATGTTCATGGAAACTGTTCATAATAACAAAAACTATGTTTATAAAGGGAATTCTGAACCCATATGGGTTTGGCTTCCTATGATCTAACTCTTAGGACCTTAAAAAGAAACGGGTACCAACTTTTTATAAATTTTTTGCAGGTACCACATAAAAGGAGAGGAAAATGGATTTTAGACAGCGGTTGCTCAAAACGTATGACTGGAAACAAAGAAATGTTGTCAAATTTATCTACTCAAATGGAGGATCAGTCACTTTTGGAGATAACTCTAAAGGTTATATCATCGGTAAAGGAGATGTCTGCAGCAACGGTATCACTAATTTACCTCTCATTACTGATGTTTTATTAGTCAAAAATTTAAAACATAATTTATTGAGTATTAGTCAGTTATGTGATAAAGGTTTTAACATAACTTTTTCAGAAGATAAATGTAATATTTTCGATAAAAATCATAACACTATTTTTGAACGAATAAGAGATAAAAACATTTATATTTTAAATATGAACGTTAAAAATGATTCAAATTTGTGTTTAATAGCTAAGGAAAATGATACCTGTCTTTCGCATAAAAGATTTTGTCACATCAATTTTAAAACCATCAACAAATTAGCAAAAAATGAATTAGTTAAAGGTTTACCTGACATGAAATTCAAAACGAATATATTTTGTGATGCATGTAAATTAGGAAAATTAACAAAATCTTCTTTTAAATCAAAAAAAGTAATTTCTACAGAACAACCACTTGAACTTTTACACATGGATCTTTTTGGTCCAGCTCAAGTTCAATCTATTAATCATAATAGATATGTGTTTGTTATTATAGAATGATTTTTCTGGATACACTTGGATTTTCTTTTTTAAAAATGAAAGTGATACTTTTTATAATTTTAAAGTGTTTGTTAAAAGAATTCAAAATATTAAAAGTTTGAAAATTAAAAATATCAGAAGTGATCATAGAGGAGAATTTGGAAATGAAGTTTTTGAACAATTTTGTAACAAGAAAGGTATTAACCATAATTTTTCATTTCCTAGAACACCACAACAAAATGGTGTTGTAGAAATAAAAAATAGAACATTACAAGAATGTGCAAGAACTTTATTAAATGGAACCAATTTATCAAAACATTTTTGGGCAGAAGCTGTAGCTACTGCTTGTTATGTATTGAATCGTGTTTCCATTCGACCGTTAACTAAGAATACTCCATATGAACTTCTAAATGGAAGAAAACCAAATATTTCATATCTTAAAGTTTTTGGTTCTAAATGTTTTATTTTAAATACTAAAGATCAATTAGGCAAATTCGATCCAAAATCCGATAAAGGAATATTCCTTGGATATTCGGAACGAAGTAAAGCTTATCGAAATTTTAATAAAAGAACTCAAATTATTGAAGAAAGTTTACATGTTTCATTTGACGAAAATTTTAGACATATAAATCTAAATATTACTATCGATTCTGATGATGAAGCTACTCAGAATGAAAATAGTAATACTGAAGAAATTTTCAATAATGATCATGATATTACTAAAAATGAGAATATTACTACTAATATAATAAAATCTCCACCTAAAATTTTACGACATCATCCTGTGCAAAATATAATTGGAGAAATTTAAATGATAGAAAATTAAATTTTGCACATTTACTTCTCCAATTATATTTTGCACAGGATGATGTCGTAAAATTTTAGGTGGATATTTTATTATATTAGTAGTAATATTCTCATTTTCAGTAATATCATGATCATTATTGAAAATTTCTTCAGTATTACTATTTTCATTCTGAGTAGCTTCATCATCAGAATCGATAGTAATATTTAGATTTATATGTTTAAAATTTTTATTAAATGAAACATGTAAACTTTCCTCAATAATTTGATTTCTTTTATTAAAAATTCGATAAGCTTTACTTCGTTCCGAATATCCAACGAATATTCCTTCATCGGATTTCGGATCGAATTTGCCTAGTTGATCTTTAGTATTTAAAATAAAATATTTAGAGCCAAAAACTTTAAGATACGAAATATTTGGTTTTCTTCTATTTAGAAGTTCATATGGAGTATTCTTAGTTAACGGTCGAATGGAAACACGATTCAATACATAACAAGCAGTAGCTACAGCTTCTGCCCAAAAATGTTTTGATAAATTGGTTCCATTTAATAAAGTTCTTGCACATTCTTGTAATGTTCTATTTTTTCTTTCTACTACGCCATTTTGTTGTGGTGTTCCAGGAAATGAAAAATTATGGTTAATACCTTTCTTGCTACAAAATTGTTCAAAAACTTCATTTTCAAATTCTCCTCCATGATCACTTTTGATATTATTAATTTTCAAACTTTTAATATTTTGAATTCTTTTAACAAACGCTTTAAAATTATAAAAAGTATCACTTTTATTTTTCAAAAAGAAAATCCAAGTGTATCTAGAAAAATCATCTACAATAACAAACACATATCTATTATGATTAATAGATTGAACTTGAGTTGGACCAAAAAGATCCATGTGTAAAAGTTCAAGTGGTTGTTCTGTAGAAATTACTTTTTTTGATTTAAAAGAAGATTTTGTTAATTTTCCTAATTTACATGCATCAAAAAATATATTCGTTTCGAATTTCATGTCAGGTAAACCTTTAACTAATTTATTTTTTGCTAATTTGTTGATGGTTTTAAAATTGATGTGACAAAATCTTTTGTGCCAAAGACAGGTATCATTTTCCTTAGCTATTAAACACAAATTTGAATCATTTTTAACGTTCATATTTAAAACATAAATGTTTTTATCTCTTATTCCTTCAAAAATAGTGTTATGATTTTTATCGAAAATATTACATTTATCTTCTGAAAAAGTTATATTAAAACCTTTATCACATAACTGACTAATACTCAATAAATTATTTTTTAAATATTTGACTAATAAAACATCAGTAATGAGAGGTAAATTAGTGGTACCGTTGCTATGACATTGCCTTTACCGATGATATAACCTTTAGAGTTATCTCCAAAAGTGACCGATCCTCCATTTGAGTAGATAATATTTGATAACATTTCTTTGTTTCCAGTCATATGTTTTGAGCAACCGCTGTCTAAAATCCATTTTCCTCTCCTTTTATGTGGTACCTGCAAAAAAATTTATAAAAAGTTGGTACCCATTTCTCTTTAGGGTCCTAAGAGTTAGATCTTAGGAAGCCAAACCCATACGGGTTCAGAATTCCCTTTATAAACATAGTTTTTGTTATTACGAACAGTTTCCATGAACATTTTGATATGTTTATTTCTTATTAAAACATAATTTGTTTTTGGAATCCATATCTTAATGGTTTTAGTGTTTGACCAAACTGTTTTCCAAATATCCTTTTTGATATTATTATTAATTCTACTTTTAGCAAACTTATTTTGTTTCTTAAATCCTAGTCCAGATTTGTTGTTAGTGGATTGACAATTTTCTAGTATTTTAGAAAGATTCTCTCTTCCTTTATTGAAATTGGATATATTGTTAGAGATGTCATCAAATTTTATTTTTAGACTAGATTTTTCTAAATCTAAATCTTTAATTTTAGAACTTAAACCATTATTTTCAAAAAATAAAACATCATTTTTACTTTTTTGAATTTTTGGTTCTTCAGGTATTGAAGAAATTTGAGAAGATAAGTTAGAGTTTGATTGTTGAGAAATTTCAAGTTCTTCTTGTAATATTTTGTTTTCATCTTTCAGCATATCTACTTCTAAGACTGTCTTATCTAATTTTTTTTGTAAATCTTTATTTTTCTTTTTAAGTTGCTTTGCTAAATCTACTAATTCAGAATTAATTTCAATTAAATCTTCAAAACTAAGATCACTTACATCGTGTGATGAAGCCATGAAGCACACATTTGCTTGTTCATTTTCATTGTCACTTTCACTTTCTGATAAAGATGATGATGAGGAGTAATCATATTGTTTTACAACTTGCTATCTCATAATTTCTAGTATTCTGTTTTTAGATGTTGTGTACTAAGTAAACATCATTAATATTACTATTTGCTTTGAGTATGTACTATTTAAAACTCGATGTTTTCTTATGTTGTGTTACATGTTCCCTTTTTTTATATACATCAAATAAGTATTCCTTTTTGTCGATCACAAAGGGGGAGAAATATATGAAAGCTAACAATTTTTTGCAGAAAAGACAGAAAAATATATTTAGGGGGAGAATTACAATATATACTACTTCATCAAATAAGTATTGTCATCAATCAAAGAACTCGGCTGACCGACCAGAAAACTCGGCTGACCGACCAGAAAACTTGGCTGACCGAACCTGTTATTAGTGCACAGATATGCTATGTTTTGTGCATGATTTTAAACTCAGCTGACCAGCCAGAATTTTCAGTCAACCGACCTGAAAATAATGGCTATTTTTCTGAAGAGTTGCGATCGTTCGTGAAAATGAATCACCTTCAATCCAAGAGATATGGTCACAACCTTTGATTGAAACTCTTCATGAAAGATTATAACTATTCTATAACTATATAAACATGTTTAATTCATTCCTACAATAATATAATTCTTTTTTATAATTTTGAAAGCTATTCTCTATTTATTTCTACAAATAAAAGCATTCATTCTCATTCAATATCGCTAGAATCTTGCAATTATCTAAATTTTCACACACACTACATATTCTTGAGGATTTGATTATATAAAATTGTACTATCAAAAGACATTCCGTGTTATTCAGAACACACTTGTCAACAAATTATTTGTATTAAGTTGAAATCCTCTTCAGCTGTTGTGGCGGAAAAATTCCTGTTCGGCTGCTCAGGTGTGGTATATCTATTCCTCCGGGTTAAGTGAGGGGTTTAGTCTAAATCCAGAGGATATTCTGGGACTGGACGTAGAAAGGGAAGTTCGAACCAGTATAAAAATTCCTGGTGTGCTTACTTTAATTTTTATTTTACTGCTATTATTAGTTTCCGCATTTAGATATTATATTACACGATCCTTAGTACTGCACGTACACTTTCATTTGGATAGTGTAATATAATATATAAATGCGGAAACTGATAATAGCAGTAAAATAAAAATTAAAGTAAGCACACCAGGAATTTTTATACTGGTTCGAACTTCCCGTTCTATGTCCAGTCCTAGAATATCCTCTGGATTTAGACTAACCCCTCACTTAACCCGGAGGAATAGGTGTACCACACCTGAACAGCCGAACAGGAATTTTTCCGCCTCAACAGCCGAAGAGGACTTCAACTTAATACAAATACTTTGTTGACGAGTGTGTTCTGAATAACACGGATTGTCTTTTGATAGTAAAATTTCATATAATCAAATCCTCAAGGGTATGTAGTGTATGTGAAGATTTAGAAGGAAGATAATCTCGTAGAATCGAAGTATATAGATTAATTCAGAGATTCTAGAGATATTGAATGAGAATGAATGCTTTTATTTGCAGGAATAAATAGAGAATAGATTTTAGAAATATAAACAAGAATTGGTTATTGTAGGAATGAATTAAACATGTTTATATAGTTGTAGAATAGTTACAATCTTTCATGAAGAGTTTCAATCAAAGGTTGTGACCATATCTCTTGGATTGAAGGTGATTCCTCTTCACGAATGATCGCAACTCTTCATAAAAATAGTCGTTATTTCCAGGTCGGTTGACTGAAAATTCTGGCCGGTCAGCTGAGTTTAAGATCGTGCACAAAACAGAGCATATCTGTGCACTAATAATAAGTTTGGTCAGCCGAGCTTTCTGGTCGGTCAGCCGAGCTTTCTGGTCGGTCAGCCGAGCTTTCTGGTCGGTCAGCCGAGCTTTCTGGTCGGTCAGCCGAGCTTTCTGGTCGGTCAGCCGAGTTTTCTGGTTGGTCAGCCATCCTGATGTTATGTGCACGGATCATATTTTTTCAAGTATAAAACAATATACAATAACTGCTTGAGGAATGATTTTAATAATATTCTAAGACTCAATATAATAAAATATTAATACTAATATCTAGATTGTTGTCTTGTCTCCTTTGTAGTGCACAATATACTTTTATTCTTTTTTTGTCGCCTTTGTATAGTATTCTCTTTGTAGTTTGTCTTATGATCTATGAAGCTTGTGTCATGAATCAAAACCTATGAATCAACAAATGAAAGTGTACGTGCAGTACTAAGGATCGTGTAATATAATATATAAATGCAGAAACTGATAATAGCAGTAAAATAAAAATTAAAGTAAGCACACCAGGAATTTTTATACTGGTTCGAACTTCCCGTTCTACGTTCAGTCCCAGAATATCCTCTGGATTTAGACTAACCCCTCACTTAACCCGGAGGAATTGGTATACCACACCTGAACAGCCGAACAGGAATTTTTCCGCCTCAACAGCCGAAGAGGACATCAACTTAATAAAACTACTTTGTTGACGAGTGTGTTCTGAATAACACGGATTGTCTTTTGATAGTACAATTTCCTATAATCAAATCCTCAAGAGTATGTAGTGTATGTGAAGATTTAGAAGGAAGATAATCTCGTAGAATCGAAGTATATAGATTAATTCAGAGATTCTAGAGATATTGAACGAGAATGAATGCTTTTATTTGCAGGAATAAATAGAGAATAGATTTTAGAAATATAAACAAGAATTGGTTATTGTAAGAATGAATTAAACATGTTTATATAGTTGTAGAATAGTTACAATCTTTCATGAAGAGTTTCAATCAAAGGTTGTGACCATATCTCTTGGATTGAAGGTGATTACTCTTCACGAACGATCGCAACTCTTCGGAAAAATAGCCGTTATTTCCAGGTCGGTTGTTCAGGTGTGGTATACCTATTCCTCCGGGTTAAGTGAGGGGTTAGTCTAAATCCGGAGGATATTCTGGGACTGCACGTAGAACGGGAAGTTCGAACCAGTATAAAAATTCCTGGTGTGCTTACTTTATTTTTTATTTTTACTGTTATTATCAGTTTCCGCATTTATATATTATATTACACGATCCTTAGTACTGCACGTACACTTTCATTTGGTATCAGAGCCTGGTATTCTAGAGATCGTAACAACATCCTAGAATAAATGGCTACAAAGAGATCAAGTCAAGGCAATAAGAAGAGGAAGAGCTATAAAGAAAAATCAAAGGAGAAAACAAACAAATGCTTCATGGCAAAAGATAATGAGGTTAGTGATCTAACTTTTAATGATATGATAGAAATAAATTCAGAACTTCTAGACACTTTAAGAAGTCTCAAAAGAAAATATAAGGAAGCTCTAGAAAATCACAAGAAAGCAGAATTCGAAAGAGATATGCTTAAAGACGAGAAGAAAATATTAGAAGAAGAACTTGAGAAAATTCAAGATTCACTCTTTGACAATTCTCAACTCGCTCTATTAAGTTAAGAAATAGAAGCTCAAAAAGAAAAGAATAATGCTCTAGCTTCTGAGAATCTTGAGTTAAAAACAAAATTTAAAATTGTTGAGTTAGATAACACTAGTCTCAAAACTAAGCTTGATGACTTACTAAAAATATTTCCAATTTTAACAAAGGGAGAGAAAATTTATCCAGGATTATTGAAAATTCTCAACCTGCTTCAAATAAGAAGGGATTAGGTTATGTTAAGAATTCAAAAGCTCACAATGATAAAAGTGGTTTAGGATATAATAAAACCGGTCGTAGAAATTACAATAGATATGCTTTCATGTATAGTAAAAATGATAGTGCTAGTACTAAATTTCGAGTAAAGCCTAAATCCAATTTTTGTAGAAATTCAAATACTATTATGACCTATAATGTTGATAATTTCTTTAGAAGTACAAAATCACTAACAGGAAATATGAATAAAAATTATCTAAGTATATGGGTTCCTGTTAATTGGAAAAATAGAGAAAAATACATTGATGATTATTTTGATATGGTAGTTAATAATGAAAATTATATTTATAAAGGTTCAACCACACCCAAATGGGTATGGTTTCCTAAAAATTAGGAAATTATAAGAAGCCTGGGTGTCGCATGCTTTAATTGTTAATTTTTTCTATACCTTACATTATAAGTAGTAGTTATTTTGTTTTATATTGTTCTATGTTATCACTTATGTGAAATATAATTTATATCATCAGTTAAACTCTCCTTTTTGTCGATGACAAAGGGGGGGAAATATATAAAAGCTAACAAGTTTTTGCACAAAAATTGCAATATATTCAGGGGGAGAATTACAATATATACTACTTCGTCACATAAGTATTGTCATCAATCAAAAAAAGGGGAGAATGTTGATTCATAGGTTTTGATTCACGACACAAGCTTCAGAGATCATAAGACAAACTACAAAGAGAATACTATACAAAGGCGACAAAAAGAGAATAAAAGTATATTGTGCCCCACAAAGGAGACAAGACTACAATCCAAAGATTAGTATTAATATTTTATTATATTGAGTCTTAGAATATTGTTAAAATCATTCCTCAAGTAGTCACACACACATACAAATAGTTGTATATTGTTTTATACTTGAAAAAAATATGATCTGTGCACATAACATCAGGATGGCTGACCGACCAGAAAGCTCGGCTGACCGACCAGAAAGCTCGGCTGACCGACCAGAAAGCTTGGCTGGCCGACCAGAAAGCTCGGCTGACCGAACCTGTTATTAGTGCACAGATATGCTCTATTTTGTGCACGATTTTAAACTCAGCTGACCGGCTAGAATTTTCAGTCAACCGACCTGGAAATAACGGCTATTTTTCTGAAGAGTTGCGATCGTTCGTAGAGAGGAATCACCTTCAATCCAAGAGATATGGTCACAACCTTTGATTGAAACTCTTCATGAAAGATTGTAACTATTCTACAACTATATAAACATGTT